>OY982577.1:2561935-2956488 GCA_963859945.1 Euplagia quadripunctaria
CCACCAACATTGTATACCATGAATAGATTGCCACGAATCTGAAGAACGTGAAAGGAAATAAGTGATGTTCTGGTGTGGTTTAAAGTAGTAAATATCAATAGAATAAATAGCTACTTTCAAAAAGGAATAAAGTCGAAGGACATGATCTTCCACAGACCTATGTTCTGCCCCAACCGTAATACTGACGACATTTGATCATGATTCAAATTCGATTCGAATACACGAAAATCTTTCCATTATTTCAATCAAAATTCACATTTAATGGAAAAGGGTTATGAATTATTTACACTTTGAAACAATTATGTTTAAGTATGTGATTTGTATTTATCCCATGTATTTTGGGTTATGTGCCACTCTTTCTTCATACTTACAATTTCCATTTGCATATAATCCTGTGTATTTGAAGACTCGATCCTAAGCAGTACAGCATCAGCTTTACTCGTCACAAAGCCTAAAGCAACTTTATCTGTCTCAGTGTCTGCAACTGCATCAGCGGGAAATGTGTACGTAATGGTACCTTTTCCAGGACCGAACTCGTAGGCTATAGATTCTGAAAAAGAGCGAAAAAGATAGAGTTAAATATACGTAGGCACTGAAAAAATAGGTATTTATATAAATCTGAATCCACACATTTCAATGAATCATGTACATTTAGTCCCACTAAAGATTACAGAAAGAAAGAAAGACATTTATTTGCATAGAATACAGGTGTAACCAGTTATTAAGATGGTAATTAGTGAACAAACTGAAATCTACCTAAGTAAGGCATGCAAATTACAAGTAAGTAACATAGCAAAAATAAGCTTTACTCTTTCTGCAATAGTAGTTAGATTTTTTTTTAACATCTTCATTTATTAACTTAGTTCTCGTTGCAAACAGGTTAGGCAAATTATAAGTGTACATACAGTAACAGTGTAATGGGTAACACAAACATACCATCGTAACATGTTGGTCCGGTAAATGATGTCAAATCGCAATCGCAGACATATGTATTCCATTGTTGCACACATACTCCTTTGTTAGCACATGCATTATGGGTGCATTTTGTAGGCCCTGGAAAATATATTTATTATAAGTTTGGTTAACAACGTAAATGCTTTAGAATGTTCAAGTAGTATGATTAAACATTCAGGCGGGCAAGTCTGCTCGGTTTCGGGGATTCCAGTTATAAGATGCACTTTGGGGCCCGGCAATAAGAGTCTGTAACGGAACAATGTGTGATTTAGTCAGTTCGAGTCCAAGATACCGCCTTGCCGTTACCCTGTGAGATGATGAGCCAAGATATGGGAGTTTGCACACGTCAAAAAAGTATGTTAACTATAAATAATAATAGTTTATGTCACCAAATGAGATGATATTTTTGCTCAAAATGCTGTCATGTTTTTTATTTGAATTTCTCATATTATGGCATCAAAATCCAAAAATTTAAAACTAAAATAAGGAAATTTTAATGTCATTTTAAATTGTACATAAATATTATGGGTTATTGACAGCCTGCTATCAGTATCACACTCAAATGCAAAACTCTTAAATTATATTATTTATTGTATTTTTTTTACTCCTAAAAATGCAAAAATTCAATCGCATTAAATACCTTCACATCCAGATCCTAAAGAGGAGCTAGGAACTACTGCATCTTCTATCAAGGATGGTGATTCTCCAGACAAGTCTAAACTAGACATACAGCCTTCGAACCCTTGCCTAGATAGCACTCCTACTGGAAGTGACGTGTACATATCTTTCGGTACGCCGCCTACATAAAGCACACTGTCCAGCTCCAACATTAGATTAGAACCTGTAAAAAGTCATATAAACTTGTAATAGAACTCTAAAAGCGAAAAGGATGCTTCAGCTACTACTATGGTTTCACTTACTTGTAGTATGCATTTCAAGATCTTCGTCTACTTGTAATGTATGAATCTTCGGAGTTGGTCTCCTTACAGACACTGTATGCCAACGATTATCATTCAAAAAATTCTTTAGTTTATCCTTCATTGTCACTACTCCGTCACCAAGGTTAAACACACAGTGTATATGACCGTTTACTAGTTCTATGGCTATAAAGTCTTGCTTCTTTCCCCCATTGTAAAATAGCAATCCGTCCATTTCCGTTGTTCGGAAGTAAAAGTCTAAATAAGTATTTCCATACGCTTTCAATAATGGTAACCCAACATAGGTGTGCTTTGATTTAAACGTTACTGATTTGTAGACATTCAATGAATCTGGTTTAACGAATTTGCCAGTAAAAATGAGATTTGATGTATCATAAATATTGTTGTTCTCGTCATTACTTCCAACACCAAGAGTTTTGGCCATATCAATGTATCTAATTCCATTGAAAACAAACTTCTGCAGATATCCGACAAAGTTTGGTAAAGTTGATGTCATCTGAATTTCTTCTTCTGGGTGATACAATCCCCCTAAATGTAATGTTGATATTTCTAGTGTAGACGCTTTCCCTAAAATTGTCTCAGCTGGAAAACGAACTTATATTTTAGTATTTTTGTTACATTTCAAAATACACCTAACCACAACATTGACTGTAAATGAAAAATAATTGAGCAAAGTAAACTTTCATAGATTTTATTTGCAGCCATTATTTGAAGTTATTTACATTTCGATTTTACGTGATAGTCAAGCTTAGATAGATGTTAAATGCTATGGATTTAGAATATACATACTATTAACTGCTAGAAGATAATGCAAAGCAACAGCTTTGTAAAGAAACCTCTCTCAGTGACATAACTTTTACTTTCTAGAGGCAAATGAACTAGCGACAGTATTTTAGCATTTTTAACATTGCTACTTGTTTATAACCATTCCAATATCACACAGACGTATAACAACATTGTTCAAAATAAGAACATTAATTTTGTAACTTACTAAATAGTCATAGAAATAGTCCTATGGCTATCTTGTAACTTAAGAACAACAATTTAAAATCAATCATAATTTAGAACGTACAGCTTTTTTATAGATACGATTATTAAACGCTGCTCTCATAAACACGAATTTTGCGTCTTTTTAATAGATAACTGAAAATTGTATTAACTTATATAAAATAATAAACTGACAAAGTAGGTCAATTTGAAGTTCTCGGCAATAAGCAGCGTTTAAACCTCCATAGATCTAAGCACATACACATAGGACACTACAAGAAGAAATGAATATAAATGAATTAAGAAACCATAGCGTACAACAGAAGGGTGATTCACAGTGCCAGCTATCAAACAACGTAAAATAAGCCTCTATTCTACATCTAATAGGACGTCTAACATTTACACACTTTTCTGAAGATATAGAAAAGTGCAAAATTTGAATTCGCTTGGAAGTACAAGTTAATTCAAATTTCTTTCTTAAGTTCTATATTTGGTTTGACTGCTTCCTCTTTTATTTCATAATTTATATTTCCTTGTGTGTTTTGCTGTATTTAGTATGTATTGTACGTTTAGCGTTTGTTGGTGTTCTTTTTAAATAATTATTATAAAAGCTGAAGAAATTGTTTCTTTTTTTATCTCAGCCATTACTAATCAGATTAGAAAAAATCTTTTGGAGATTATAACTTAAGTAACATTAAGTTTCGGCCTTTACGAGCGAAGCAGTGACTCTAAAAGTGCAACTGCGTTGAGTGAGTAGTTAAGACATTTTAAAATATAATGTATTGTTCAAAATGCCAATGAATACAACTAGCAAATTTAAATTAAAAGATTAAATTGATACAGAATTAAGTAGACACCAATTTCAAGAGACTAATAAAGAAGCAGTGACTCTAAAAGTGCAACTGCGTTGAGTGACTAGTGTAGACATTTTAAAATATAATGTATTGTTCAAAATGTCAATGAATACAACTAGCAAATTTAAATTAAAAGATCAAATTAATACAGAATTATGTAGACACCAATTTCAAGAGACTAATAAAATTACAGTCCCAATATGTTGTGTGAAGATATGTGAAGTATAGTAGTATTTATTAAATCTTCACAATTACACAGCAGCCAAACCAAAAACCAACCTTTATCGTCGTCTACATTGGGGGTGAAAACAAAAGTAGTGCGGGTGGTGCCCCGTGCATACGTACATAACGTACCGCGTACGGGCTGGGCGCTATCTACTTGCAGTTTGAGGTTTGATGCTCGACGGGAGAAACGGACCGTGTGCCATGTGTCATCAGCTACATTCGAACCGGCCAATAAGTTCTGAAACAAGAGATTCTAAATTAATTTTAATTCCTAGAACGAGAAATAATAAAAAGAAAAGTTGAACTATCACATCAAGATAACACAAAATAGCAGCTCTCTACAATGATCGCTTGCAGGTATTTAAATAAACTTCTGATTTTTGGATTGCACATTAAACGATTTGTCATTTTCACAACATACCGTACATAAAATCCTTAAAAGCTAATTTTTAACATTTAACACTAAAAGGGGACAGCAAGTATTTTCTCTATCTATAATAAATACCCTTACCTTCTCTCGATCTCCTAGTCTCACACTGGCTCTGACCCTTCCAGCAGCAACTGCTAACTCTATCCTATCAGCTGAATGCTCTGACGCAGTCCGAAGAAGAAGACCAGCTCTGTTTGTGCGGAACCGCAGCAGTAATTCTTCTGTCTGTGTTATATGTTCTGGTCCTAGTGCCGCTGTTAAATGTTGGCTGCCATTCATGTAGATAGTTGGAGATTCTGAAAATACGTTATAAATTTTTAGTTATTATTTCCCAAGTTAACAGTAGAAACCTTGATATCATTAGTTCTGCAATCATCATCTTGGCCACCACTTTCTGACTACTTAGGTCCACTGACCGTCATCCAATTTCGCCACGAGTAATGCTCAACTTGACTTTTCTTTACCGAATGCAGTAAGCTACCCTTTGTACTCTTGTCAAGGAGGCAAGATAGATAGATAGATACTCTTTATTGTACACCATAAATAGGATACGATTAAAGGCAAGCAGCGGGTAGAATTTTTAAATCGGGTTAAATGTAGGACAAAAATATATTTACAGTTCTGATCTTTGAGGGCATGGTGGTATGAGTATTCACTTACATTGAGCCTGACCCACTTGGAATGAAAAGCACCCTACAGAAGATACCTTTCATAATTCATAAAATATCCTCTGGACTGCTCTCTCCTACGTTACTATTTTTTTTTGTTTCAATAAGGAAAATATTTACCTCTGCCACAAGTAGGTCCACCGTAGTTAGTCATTGAACAATCACAAAGTGGTCTATTCCAACCTTCAGAACAAGGTGATCCATGCTGGCACGGGGAACTAACGCATTGCTTCATCAGTACATGGCATGCTGGACGAACTGAAGCTGAAAAATGTATTACTAAATTAAAAAAATAACCTTAAAAGCCATGTTTTATTTAAATGAGATAAACCATTACTGTTATTTTTTTTTTCTTTTAACATCTTCACTCTCGGAATATTATACTACCTATACCAAGATTTCTGATATCATTAGTGTGGGTAACGATTTCGATAAAGTAAGAAGTTAAAATAGCTCTGCCTTAACTTTTAGCAAATGTTTGGTGCATTTTACAATCTTGTTTTTAATGGAAAGATTTAGAAATGAAGTATCTCTAACCAGAATCTTGTTGCCTTGCGAATGCAGTCAAATCTTGAGGCTTTCCATTTAACACCAAATCCCTTATGCATCCCACGAATCCTTGCCTCAAAGCTGCTGTCCATAACGCAGGTGGTGTCCTTGATGCTGAATATTCTGATCCCAGACCTCCGATAAACAGAGGGCCGTCAAGTTCCAGCTGGTTTGATTCTCCTGAAATAGTTTTATTTATTTTTAAGATATGTTATTTGAATCGAAGAACTGATAGATGAAGGATATAATAGATAATTTTAACACGTTTTTTCACTTTACTTGTAACTACCTGCTAACCTAACATATGATAACAATTTTAGCCCCTCGAGTATGAGCTTATATGATTTGTTTTGACGGATCCAGCAGATGAGCTCAGTAACGATGAACTGTTGATAGAGCCAGGAGGTGGATAGTGGAGCTTTTTCTAGCTTTTAATTCAGTTGGCCATTAAAACGTGTTCTTTTTAGGTTTTCTAAAGTATCATTTGTTAGTATTTCTATATTGAAATACTATTACTGTCAGAAACTTTGAAGGAGTCTATATTATCACTACATATTATAAAACAAAGTCCCCCGCCGCGTCTGTCTGTCTGTCTGTTTGCGATAAATTGAAAAAGTACTAAACGGATTTTCATGCGGTTTTCACTAATAGACAGAGTGATTCATGAGGAAGGTTTAAGTGTTTAATTTGTTAAGATTTTGTGTAAATTGATTGAAATATGTTGATGATTGTTGAAGATGTATCTACTACCCGTGCGAAGCCAGGGTGGGTTGCTAGTGTATGTATATGTAAGAGTATTCTTGGTAGCCGCTCCAGATAAGCTAAATAGCTGTTTACGTCACTAGTATACTAGGTGAGCATTGGAATAGCTCGATGAGCAGGTCACAAGCAGGCTCACGTCAAGGTTAGCAATTAGTGAGTAGAAAGTTACTTTGGCGTTACGATCGATAATCGCTTACCATCATGCGAGCCATAAACTTGTTCACTATTTCAATAATAAATGAAATTAAAGCGTACGAACATTAAAAAGTCATCATTAACGCTGATACCTTCGAAACGGCTATATAGATTTTCATTATACAAAAGAACTAGTTCAATTAAATGAGCATTCTAAACGAAATCATACTCAAGTTGATCTATTTGTCGAGAGCTACGATGACACAGAAATAAGAGTTTTTTTTTAAGTTTTGTGTTGCTTAATTTAGTAAAAAAGAGTAGATACTAACATGAATTACATTGTTACATCTGATGACACCACTATAATTATGTACCTGAGATTATTATCTAACTTTTAAGCCTATATTTTTTACAGTAATTATTTTCCAGCGGCTATCTATTACATGTAATTACATAGGTACTACAGACGCCGCGTATATATTAACCATAATTATAAACACGAAACATAATAGTCATTAATGAGCTATTAAAGCATGTATATGATATTAAAATTATTTCGATATATCACGTCTTACGTATCCCTTTGATATAAATATTTGTACTTATCTAATGGGGCAGATTTTTTTTAGATTTTATCTTAGTCCTATTTTAAATACGAAAGTTTGGCTATGGAGATTGATGTTTGTTAGTCTATCACACCACAACGGCTAAACGGATCTGGATAAAATTTGGCACAGAGATAGATTATAGGGTCTGGAATAGCACACATGCTACTTTTATCCCTGAAAAAGGTACGGTTCAAGTAGAATAGATTTTGCATTTTCACGCGAACGAAGTCATGGGCAACAGCTAGTAATCACGTATCTTTGCAGTAAGAAGTATTACATTAATAACCTTAGAATCTTAATAACCAGCTATTCTCCGCAGTTTCGCCGTTTTGCGGTTATGGTCACAGGTCTGCTTCTAAGGGTCGTAGCGTAATGTTAAATAAATAGCCTATCGTTCCTGAAAAAATGGGCTACCAAATACAGAAAGATTGTTTTAAATCCGGCCGGTAGACCTACTGACTGACTACAGACTAACTTACCACCACAGATTATTGTATTAAGATATATAATCATTAGTTGGAATTTGAGATTATGTAGTTATCTCAAAAGTAAACTATTGTAAGAATCTTCAGTATTTATTACTTTTGTCTACACCAACTATTCAGAAGAAAAGCAATCACTTACCAGGTGTTTTAAACTCAGCGTTAGCACCATCCACCGTCACCCTTCCATCCCTACCACTTCTTCTTAAAAGGAAGTCGTGCCAATGTGAGTCATCTACTCTTCTCCTGGATGCTCTGACCCTAACTCCACCAGATCCAAGGTCTATGTGCACGTATATGTAACCGTTCAGGATCTCAACAGCGAATAGATCAGCCTGGAATATGATAGTGGTCTGATGAGATATTTGTATGTACAAACGTAAGAGGGTCACAACTTACAAGAAACTTGGCATTTAGCTCTTGTTTTAGAATCCAGAAGTACATATTTCTTAGTTATAGATTTTCTTTTTCATTTCAATGAGTACAAAAATAAATAAAAACACGATAAATATTATACTTATGGATAAAAAAATTTAAATACATATAATACTATTATATGTATAAAGCATTAAAATTGCGTCCAAGTCACTACGTACTACATAACTTTTATAAAATACATGGAACTAATATAATATCTTTAAAGCTATCATAAATTGTAAATAATAATAATAACTTCACACATCTCACACACGGCCGTCTGATCCTATACTAGGCAGAGTCTGTACTATGGTAACAGACTGCTGATAAACATACTTATATATTTCTAAATACATTCATATTATAGATAAATTACACCCAGACACAGAACAAATGATCATGCTCATCACACAATTATTTGTCCTGAGTGGGAATCGAACAAATGTATCTAATATACCTACTTAGTATATTATACTATTTCAAAGTAAAGGTGTAGTAAAGATATGTTTGATGTATGACATAGCAGAAATCAATAAAGCATAACTTTAAAACTACATAAAAGGAATTTATCTGACTTGACATGGTCTGTATGTTGACCAAGCGCTAAACTACCTACTAACTAAGGGGACAAGACATGCAAATACTAGTAAATTAAAAATAATTCAATGGCTTATATTAAATATAGCGTTATTTGCAAGCTTTATTTATACTATAATAGAAAAATATAATAGCTAATATGAAAAAAAATATTTTCCTTGAACTAGAAAATCTATTCAAAGTGACATACTAAGAAACATAATGACACGAATTTGTGTAGGTATTAATAAAGCCTTTTCTGTAGAAGTAAGTATTCTGTTGGTCCTATAAATTTGGCTAGGCTTAAAAAAAACAAAATTTTAAACAATTATTAAGAAAGAAATGATTTCATTTCTTTTAATAACAAGCTTGTGTTGTGCTAAGGACTTAATTGTGGTGCATCGGATTCTAATGTGCGTACCAGGTTAAAAGACAGATAAACATAAAAAATCACATCTTCAAGTGGGTGAAACTTTATAAGGTACCATACACAAATTCCCCTATATATGTGATCTTATTTCAATCTCTTTTCAAAATGAGCCTACCATGCAGCACCTCAATGGATATCGCTCATTTTATATTAAATAAATACTGTAACAGACTTATTAAAGTTTTGAAATGACCTAGTCCGTACTACATAAAGAGTATTAACTTTATTTGAAATTTTACTTCGTGAATTTTGGCTGTGTTATTAAATTTGAGATTTTGCTTCTCCATTGAGGTTAGTGGGGTTCCGCAAGTTAGGTACTACATTTAAAATGTGTTGTTTGCTGTTAAACTCCCGTATATTCAGAAGTTTGATGTTGTTATTGAACCATATTATTAAATCAAACTTTAAACTCTAAACTAAAATCAAATTATCTTTTTACGTTATTTTTATACGAATTTAAATAACAAATCAACTTAAATGATTAGGTCATCTAAACAAATAAGCTGGGTTGAAAACCAAAAAGTAAAATAAGTGAATATATTTTATTTATAAATCTATTGAAATTAAAGTCTTGCAAGGTAAATAAAATTAGGAAAAACAAAACTTAATAATTAATAGCGAACACCCACAAAGCGAATTTAATCACCATGATAGTAACGAACTTATTTATGAATCTCTGAAGTGATTGCCAAATGCTTATGATATTAATCTCTTAAATGATTGGCCTGACCCCAAAAGCTCCACCCCTTACCGTGCAACCTACCCTTGGTGGTTTAGCGCCCATATTGAAGAGGACAAGTCCATTTGGTTCGTTGGTGCGAAATTTGAAAGATATTGTGCCCGTTTTCACTGCTTCCCACTTTGGCAGAATCTGTGAAGTTTAAAAATGGATTAGGCATTGAAAATTTTAAATAAATAATTGAATAACCATTTCTTTGTTTTAGTTATTTCAATTCCGACATACCACTTCACCGTTAATCCTGGTGAAGTGAGGTTTCAAATTAAAACAACTTAATATTTTTCTTATTTTTCAAAGGAATAATTTTTAAAAATTTGTTATTAACTTAATATTCTGTATCAATGTTCTTAACTAAATTTTTGAGATGTTCACATCAATTCAAAATGAGTAAATATATAAAAATAAAAATTGATCAAGTCTGAATAATAATAACTCTTTTATAGGAGTAATCCGTGGCAGCACGTAAGCAGTACTTCAGTTCAAAAGCGAGATCAGTGTTGTTTAAATTTCATATGTTACGGCAAAAAAAAAGTCTTGAAAATGATTTTATTTACATTACTTATTTACGAAAATATTTTATTAAATTAGTTTTAAATAAACTTATTTGTTTTAAAAGTAATAATAAACCTAATTATATCGTATAAAAATTTTGAAATGAAATCGCGGAGGAATTTTATGACGCATACATGTACTCGTAAATAGTTCGTATATATATATTTTAAATTAGTTTTAATATCTTTATTTGTTTTAAATACGTAATTATATTACGTCATACAATGTCATCATTATCAAGGTTTATAAAGCGTAAATATGTATTTAGATTTTTCGTCTTGATTGAAATTGGCCATTATTGGCCATTATTGTGGATAAGATAATTTTACCAAGTAGGTAATCCTAAAGCTGTCTTTATTTATCTCTAACAATTTAAAAACGTTTAGGGACAGTATTGGTTTGGACTTCATTTTACTTTAGTGCCATTATCTATACATATAATAAATATATAGAGGTGACGTTTCTCTACATTTAAACTATTTACAAAAATAGTGGAGGTTGCTATAGGATCTGAAAGTTACGGATCTGAAAGTTGGCCCACAAAGAGAACGGATGAGAAACGCCTGCATGTAGCCGAAATGCGAATGTTGAGATGGATGTGTGGTGTGACTAAGATGAACAAGGTGAGAAATGAATATATTAGAGGGAGTCTGAACGTAGCACCAGTGGGTGAAAAACTGAGGAGCAATAGGTTATCGTGGTATGGACATGTGATGCGGAGGGAAGAGCAAAATGTGGTGAAAAGAATTTTATGTTTGGATGTTGACGGGTACAAGAGAAGAGTACGACCAAAGAAAAGATGGATGAACTGTGTAAAAGAAGTTATGTATATACATAGATGTCGTTACATGACGTATTAACTTAAATTAATACTAACAAATACATGTGATTGGATTTTTTTCATATTCAACAATAATGTCAAAAGCTCATTTAATTTTTAAAATTATTGAAATTAATACTTTTGAAACTCTACATAGTCTCCAAAGTGTTAGTTGTTCGAACGCATGCAAATACACTTATATAGAAATCTATCTGTGCTCGATAGATGGCGTTGTGGACATTTTCAGAACCTGTTGAGATTCTCTGCAAAAGAATTGACGATTGTATCACGTGTTCAATCTATATACATAGAACAACATTCAAGAAACGCTTATGTGTACGTAACATTATATGTAAATGTTGGATAGAATTTCTATAAACCTCAATATTATTTTTATCTACTTCGCTAATCAATGTGATTATGTGCTTCATTCAGGATCGCTCATAGCTCGAATAGTTACCCAAACGCTTTCGCCGGAAGACCCACGTTCTTTCTTCATGTATCATCATTTATTAGTTTCTATTTATATCAATACACCAGAAACTGCGACATATTTTCTATATCCCCTGGTTGCCTATTAAAACTTGTACTTATGCGATAAGCGTCAATTGAAGAAATTATTCAATAGTAATAAGTTATTCATTGTATTCAATACCCGGTGTACAATAAAAATTATTATTAACATATTGATTAATGCTTCCAATCTTGTCATTTCATTTATTTTAATCTTTATGCACATAAAGTACAAAACGGACTTAATGCCTAAGGCATTCTCTGCTAGTCAACCTTTGGGTGATGCAGAGAAAATAGGAAGTAAGTGGATTTAATTTTGTAGTCTCCAACATTTCTTCTGTTTGGTACTACAATTTTTTTTTTAATAATGTTTTATTTGGTAATTTATTAATTACATATTTAATGTACAAGACATTGAATTCGTTATTTAACATAAGTTAATTAACATAAGTTAAATAACGAATTCAATGTCTTGTATTTTTAAGTTGGTTAAGTTATTGTTGGGCTATTATCTTAATATAGGTATATAATATAGTAATAATACTTTTAAGATAATAGTCCAACAATTATTAAATAAAATAAAAAATGGATGTAACATAATAATCGGTATTAAATGGTTTCCAATACTAAATTCAAGTTCATATCACTCTTTTGATACATTAGCAGATAAACGAATTAAATATAATACAATATTCACCAAACAATTATGTTTCAATCTCTCTACATTAAAATCAATAACACATCGCATCGTTCTAACGTTCGAGGTTGAATTATTGAACGTCTATTCGAACTGTGGTCAGATCAATACATTTATAACTTAAGTACCTACAGTATACGGTTAGATTCGGATATTGGTTGGTTTTGGTGGTTTACGTACATATTGTTGCTACACATTTTGACCTTGCAACAGAGTTTCATGGTTTATCATTAGTTTTATTACGAATTTATTAATCATTTTATTATTTGGCGCCGACTCAAAATTAATTTATATAAAATTTGATAGTTTATGTAAATAAGCTCAATACTCAAGACTTAAAAGGTTTATTTATTTCTTGCTTTTTAATTCTTTTTCGTTGGTTTAATTTTTGTTAAATAAGTTTTTATTTTATGATTTTTTGTGGCTCGCGTCGTCTTTTAATACTCTGACAACCACTATCTTTTAACACATTTAATACTAAATGTATTTTCTTCAAAGCATATTAAGTGGTTTCTGTCACTAACACCATAGTTTTTATATCTAACTTCTAATTGTGTAGGAAAGGTATGGTTTCCATCATCAGTTCAGCTTCATGAGGTGATAATTCAACGCAAATCAAATTTGATAAACGCAAATAGCTGTGTTTCTGTTTCCTTTTCATAACTTAATAGTTATGAAAAGGAAACAGAAACACACAATTTTCAAGGGTTTCTCTCAATTTTATCACGATCATCAGATCCTAGCTTCCTGAAAACACCGTTGGGGGGATAGCCCAAGAGGGTTTCGACACGGACAAAAAAAAGGGACCACCCTATCTAACAAAAAAAAATAATCGAAATCGGTTCATAAACAAGGGAGTGAGGGCTGAACACACATAAAAAAAATATATATACGGTCGAATAGCGAACCTCCTCCTTTTTTCGTCGGTTAAAAACGAGTTAAGGCTAACTATTAAAAAGTTTACTAATTATAATCAAACTTTTTCTTAATCTTTGTTGCTTGTAATGCTTCAGAGCTACAGGGCATGTTACATATTGTAGGGCAAAATCTTGATAAGCATTTAAAGTATTTAAAAAAATGTTACAAGTTTCGAGAGGTGAGTAAAAAGGTGTACAACATCCTGGGTTTCTACAAAAAGGACGAGTGGTAAAAAAGGCTAAAATTCTAATCTTTTGTAGCAATAGCAAAATGTTGCATAAAAGAGATTGTAGGTTCGACAAGAAAGGTTTAGCTTAATTGGAAGCAATAACAAGTAATTCGTAGCTTATCTGGTGGTAAACCACCACAAGGCTTCTAAGCCTTTACAACACAACACTACCTCAACAATCATGATGTGATATGGTATTGGTATCAAACACCACTTTGATCTCTAGTTTTTTTCTCTTATTAGGCTGCAAACACTGTGTGTTTGATTCAGTAAGTAATTCAAGGAAACAATATACTTGGACGTTTAAATCTCTCCAAATTAAAATCGATAAACGTCGTATTGTTCTACTCCAAGATGTAGAATTATAGAAAATGCTTATATCATGTTAGCCTATTCACCACTCAATTATTTATATAAACGATTGTTATACTACCAAATTTATAAATCACCTTACACCCGCCTGATAGTATAAGATTATTTATTGACGCCTATAAATACTTATGGGGTGTCACTTGCGCGTTACCAACCCTATTTTAACCACCCAATTTCACCCACCCTGTTTCACCCAACCTATTTTAACCACCCTATTTAACCCAGAGTAGACGTGTTAGTTCTGGCAAACCGCAGTATTCTGTAAGGAAGAAGTAGTTCATAGCATGCTTTTATTAGCTTCATTTGTAACTATGTAAGCAAATCTTGGCAGTCAATTTAAACCTACGTCTAATTGTCGTATCGAAATTAAATCATGTATGTATATGTAGTTAGGGTGACAATACTATAATTTAGTATCTAGGAGCTGATCTGACCATGGAGCCAGGAGTTGGAAAGTGAAACTCTTCAGTGGCTACTAGTAAACCCTTCGAGTTTAGGCTTATTGGTTCGTATCGACAAGTCCGACAGATTGGGCTTAGTAACAATGCTTTGGTGATAAAACCAGTATGTGGATACATGCCTATGAATAACATCGCTTCTTCTAGTAACTAGCTGCCAAATAAATTTTATTTTTGTTTTTCTTAAATCTGTCACAGTAATGCTTTGGTGAGGCGCTGTCACTACACCAATTTAGTACGATCCGTTTCTAAGATATCTTAATATATAGATCGTGTAAATATCACCGTCGCGAATAACTTACGAGAACGTCTTTCTTTGGATACTTATCACAATGGAAAAGTCAGTGCATCATAAAAATGCGAGATTAAGGATTGACAGTCAATAGTTTGATTTTGAACTACGCAATGTAACGCAACACGCGGTACTGTACGGTGAATGACCTTCAGCGCACGGCGCCGTCGAAGCAGCTGATTGCATCAATGTTTTACATTGCAGTTTTTGGCCGTATTGGTTATTTACTGATTATTTTTCGGCAAAATGTTTTGTTTACTCATTGCGATATCACTTTTAAGCAATAAAATGAAAAAAAAATGAATTTTGCGGCAGAAATTTCCAATGATTTCAAATCAAATCAAATCAATCTTTATTTGCCAACCAAGTGTACATAAATGGTCTTATTATAACAATTTGTCTCAACTTAGTAGCCTTTTACGGGCATTGCAAATTTGCAAGATTTTCCACTCAGAATGATGGTATGAATACACTATTTCAGGATTCAGTACGGTGTAACTTACACCCTGTATATTGATGCCGAGCTCGGCTAACTGGTCCTTTTTTTTTAACGTGTGGAAACCCCCTCGGGTACCACCGCACCGAGCTAATACTCGGCGAAGTAGGTATTTCGTCACGGGTGTCTATGGCCGAGGGCTCAGGAATAATCTAGGAAGGACCCCCTGGACCCCCGACAGACTTGACTATCTTCCCATAAAGCGAGGTAGTCTCACAGACGTAAGTGGGAGCCGTGTCCCTTTCAGATGTCAAAGCGCGCGTGGATCACATCGCGGCCACCGTCTTGGCATAATTCTTCCGCTTTCGGTGCCGGGTTCCGGCGCTGAGGGCCAGCGCTCATGGAGGCCGTAGGTCATTAAGTGCTCTACGGTGCCTGGTGCGTCCTCTGAAGGACGGGAGACTGCTAGTTCTCTCCCGTAGGCTAACTGGTCCTATCAATATAGCATTTGTCAACAAACCCGTTCTATTCCTAATAGTATAGCAGGCAAATTACTTAAGTTATAACAATAAAATTGGGGCCAACTGATACTTGTTTAGTGACATAATTGAGACAATAGTACTTACAATCTACCATAAACTAATAAGGTGACAAGTCGTGAATGCCTTTTAATTAAACTTTTTGGAATCTTTACTAACAGAGCTTATTATACGTACTAGAGATCGCGTGGTGGTCGAATTTCGACCATGGTTTATTTCATTGGCCAATATTACTTGACCTGTCATTGTATAGACTTTTGTACCACGACAGATCAAAATATATACTGGACACTCATAGCTGTATGTACCCGTTTTTGCATTTTTTTTTAACTTTGTAGCAAATATTGTTAAAAAATTTTAGCATTCGTCACTTCTTCTCTGTATAAACTATAAGTGTGCGAAATTTCATACTCCTCCGTCCGCCCAATTTTCGTAAAAAGGGATCCAAAGTTTTCGCTTCACGTATATATAGATATTAAGTTGGAAATCACTATATTTACGGGTACAGCACTATTTAGATAGTAAATTAATTAGCTGAAACACAGGTCAGTTCGGTACTTATACTCGTAGCACTAACTAATGGCTTCATTAGTGTTAGTGCACTTACAACAATGTGTAAACTGAAAACAGACACAGTATTTAAAATGGAATACGGGTATTAGGAGAGAGTTATGCGAGTTCAAGGCATTATTGAAAAAGAAAATACATTTTAGTTTTGTGTAGGACATGCGCGCCTTTTCCCAAATAAATTGGGGTCGGCTTTAAGTCTAACTACGATACCACCAGACCTCCACAACCCAAGTACTAGGCGATATCGAAGTTCTGTAGTTAGACCAGGTTGTCGGATTTTTTTAGGGCTCCAACTACCCCTAACGAATGCCACAGATGTTTATGTGGCACCCGGGACCGACGGTTTAACGGGCTCTCTAAATGCGTTAATATAAATAAAATTAAGGTGTCTGTTTGTAATGTCAAAATAATAGTTTTTTTTAAGCTCATACAGTTTTTGCACGATACCTATGCCTAAAAATCAGTTTTTTAAATTTTTGTCGGTTTGTTTGATCCGGCTAATGTCTGGAACGAGTGGACCGATTTCCACGGGACTTTCATTAGCAAATAGCTTGTGTTATGAGAAGTAACTTAGGCTACTTTTATTTTGGAAACATAATTAGGGTTCCGCGCAAAATACAAAAATATCCGCCGCTGAAGCCTTTTTTTTTTTTTGGGCGTGTGGAAACCCCCTCGGGCCGTCACCCCACCGGGGTTTTCGGTGGGGCGGTGTGTCGGAATCGAACCGACTAAAACCACACGGTGTGCCGTACTGCGCCTTAAGTAGGAGGGATCCGGGAACAGCTTTATTACGACATCCGGAACCCTCCTAGCGCCTGCCCGCTAAAGCGCGGGCACCACCTTCGGGTACGATCCTCTCAATTAGGCGACGTCCAGGCACACGCGGACGCCGCCTCCTCGCGGGGGGCCACTACAGCGGGTGGAGGGGAAAACCCGTCCCGTCCACCCGCGGCCACACTCAGGGCGGCATGAGGCGCTGGTATGCGCGCCTCCGACGCCCGGTTCGCCGGCGGCGAATTAGGTCCGAGTGGAGATCGTCCTCCCGGACCCTTTCCGCCGCCTCCTTCTGCGAGATGACGTCCTCACAGAAGGTCGCGACCGCGGTAAAATTCCTGTCGCTACCGGCCATGGAGCGTATGACGGCCTGTAGCGAGAGATCTCCTCCGATGACTGCAGTGAGGGCCCGACGCTGCGTTGCCCAGGCCGAGCAAACCGCCAGCGTGTGCTGAGCCGAGTCCTCACTGCAGTCGCAGTGGTGACAGGCGGGACTCAGTTCCCTCCTAGCGACCGAATGCAGGTACTTCCCGAAGCAGCCGTGCCCGGAAAGGACCTGCGTCAGTCGGAAGGAAAGGGTCCCGTGCTGCCGCCCTGCCCACTCGACGATGATCGGCTGGAGCGCCTCCACGGCGGCAAAGCCAGCACGTGGAGCCTCCAGCCGGGACGACCAACGAGCCATGGTGGCTCGGCGAGCGGCCTCACGCCATTCGCGTACCTCTTCGGGCGGGGGCCGACTGCCGCTTCCCGCCCGGAACTCAGCCGTTCGCCGATATACTTCGGCGAGCACTTCCGCCTCCAAATCCCACGGGGGAGTCCCGGCCAACGCGCACGCCGCCTCCGTCGACACGGTGCGGTATCCGCGTATGGCTCTGACCGCCATAACCCTCTGAGGGCGCCAGAGGCGCGCCCTATTCTGGGCGGTCAGAGCTCCCGCCCACACCGGTGCACCGTACAGTGCCATTGACCGGACAACCCCCGTGTACAGCCGTCTTGTAGCGACGCTGGGCCCGCCCAAATTGGGCAAGAGTCGCCCAAGGGCGGACGCAGCGCCGACCAGCTTCGGAGCAAGCTGTCGGAAGTGCTCGTCGAAGAGCCACCTACCGTCGAGGATCAGGCCCAGATACCTTATGTGGGCCTGAACCGGTACGAGGACCGAGTTGACCACGATAGAGGCGCCAGGGGGTGGACCACGACGGGGCCCATGGAATAAAAGGGCCTCCGTCTTATCCAGGGCCACCCGCAAGCCCAGCGCCTCGATGCGCCCGACCACCAGGGAGACTCCCCTGGTAGCCAAACGCGCCGCCTCTTGAAAGTTCACCCCCCGGGCTGTGACAAGAGTGTCGTCGGCGTAACAGATTACGCCCAGCCCGGGGGGGAAGTCGCCTCGAAGGGCCCAGTCGTACCCCATGTTCCACAGGAGTGGTCCAAGGACAGACCCCTGCGGAACACCGCACGACATGGGCCGACGACTCAAAACTCCATCTCGGTCCTCGTACATGACGGTACGCTCCTCAAGATAGTCTGCCACCAGCCGCCTCAGGTACTGTGGCACCCCATGATAGAGGAGTGCTTCCCTGATGCAGCTGAATGGCAGACTATTGAATGCGTTGGCGATGTCCAACGACACCGCCAACAGCACGCCGCCACAGCTCACTACGTCTTCGGTCACGGCCCTCAGGCGCAACACAGCTCCGACCGTCGAACGCCCCGCTCGAAAACCGAATTGGGCGTCCGACAAATCGGGGCCGTCCTCGCCAAGGTGCCGAACGATGCGGGCAGAGAGGACCCTCTCAAACAATTTACCCGCCTCGTCCAGCAACACGATGGGTCTGTAGGCCGCGACCGAGTCGGTAGGCCGTCCCGGCTTCGTTAAAAGCACCAGCTTCCCGCTCTTCCAGCAGTCAGGGAAGCGTCCGGACGCCAGGCTAGCGTCGAACACTTCCCTGAGGCGGTCCGACATGTGGTCGAGGGCCAGGGCCAATGCTCGGGCAGGAATCCCGTCCGGCCCGGGGGCGGTGTTCTTGGAACGAATCCGTAGAACAGCCGCCCCTATCTCCGCCTCTGTGACGGGCGGAACGTCCTCATTTTCAACCTCCCCGTCGTGTCTGGCCAAAAGGGCCATCGACGGTGGTGTGTGTTCCGCCCGTTGCGGGAAAAGGCCCTCAACCACTTCCTGCAGGAAGCTGGGCTGGAGAGTCTCCGTAAGGGGGGGGCCCGACGCGCGGAGCTTTTGTTGCGCCGCGCGATATGGGCGACCCCAGGGGTCACGATCGAGACCCTCCAGCATCTCCTTTCTCTTCTCCTCTTTGGTGCGGCTAATGGCCAGCTTCAGAGTTTCCCGCGCCTCTCGGTACTCCTCATGAAGCTGGTCCTCTTCCCCCTCTTCACGGTGACGCCGCCGGCTGCGAGTGTAGGACCTCCGGGCACGAGTACAGGCCGCACGGAGGTCCGCCAACTCCTGGGACCACCAGTAGACCTCCTTCCTCGGAGGCCGACGACCTCGGATGCGGGGCATGGCCGCATCGCAAACCTGCGTAATCGCATCGCGAAAGCGGCCTGCCCCCATGTTTACCTCCTCAGTCAGAGGCTGCGGAGACAGCCAAGAGTAAATGATGGCTGCCTCCTCTAGTAGGTCCCTGTCCAACTTCGAAACAGCCCACCGCGGAAAGCGGGAAGAACGCCGCGCCCCGTGACCCCTTCTGGGGTCCTGGGTCCGGGAGAGCTCAAATCGGATATAGAGGTGATCCGAGAGCGTCTCAACCTCTTCCAGGACACGCCAGTTCCTTACTCGTGCGGCGAGAGCAGGGGTAGCGAACGAAAGGTCCACTATCGACCCCCCCTGCTGTCGCACGCACGTATTGGTGGAGCCTCTGTTTAGAAGACAGAGGCCCACCGATGCCGCCCACTCCTCCACGGCATCGCCCCGTGCGTCCGTCCTGGGGGAACCCCACGCAACGGACTTTGCGTTGAAGTCCCCCAGCACTAGGACGTGCCCAGACGCTAGTCGCCGCATCGAGGTCTCTAGATTGCTGAGAAAAACCTCGAAGTCGCTCAGACTCCGATTGGGGGAGAAGTAGACACCATATATGGTGATCCCCCCCCATTCGGCAGCAACATATCCAGTACCCTTGTCTCTTAGCGACAAGGGCGGGGAATGAGCCGCCGTGGAGCTGACGACTGCCACGGAGCCGTCCCGGTCACCCAGCCAATTTGGACGGGGAGGAACGTAATAGGGCTCCGCGGCTACGGACACACCTATTGACCACTCCGCCATGGTTTGCAGGAAAAGGTCCTGCGCACCGGCGGAGTGGTTCAGGTTCGTCTGGACAAGAAGGTTGGAGACTTGGTCCATTACTTGACTGTCTCTACAACCTCCATGGGCGACGACGACGACGCAGGATTGACATCGGAGGCAGCCTGGGTCGATTGGCTAGCCCCCGAAGTTTGCCGAGAAGTGCGGGGTGGCTTGCAGCCACCCTGCCCCATCTGATGGTTGGCGGGAAGATTTCCCGCCGCACACGCTGGGCAGTGAGGGGCGGCGGAGCATTCCGCCGCCTTGTGCCCCGGTCGACCGCAGCGGAAGCATAGTCCGCTGCAGTCAAAGCAACTCGCGCACCTGACGCGGGTGTGTCCCGTGGATAGGCATTTAAAACACCTCATCGGTCTCGCCGCCAGGAGTGTGACTCTGGCGTTCACGAAACCGATGAGGACTCTTCCGGCGTCGCTTAAAATCTTGGCCGACGCCATGGGACAACTGGCCCACACTGCGCCAAGGCCCCCTGGACCGGGGCGGATGGTGCCGACCCTGATGTTGTCCGCGCTGCATCCCGTCTTCTCCTGAATTACAACGCGGACAGCCTCAACCGTCACTGAATCGTCCAGGCCCGAAATGCGCAGCTCCGCGCACTTGGTGGGCCTGGCGATCTTTACACCATCCGTGGCTGCGAATATCTCCCGCATCTTCTCGGCAAAGGTGTCCGCCGTCTTTGCGCCTTCAGCCCCAGGGAACTCGAGGACTCGAGCTCCCGTCTGGGCGAGGCGCATCCTCACACCCACGGCCCCAAATTCACCAGCCAGACTATCCCGGGCCTTTTTAAATACAGCCGCGTAGGATAGCCCGCCATCTCCCGCCGCCGGCGACAGGGTTACAACCACAGCCGCCGTTTTGGGTGGCACCAGTTTCCGTGGCTTTTTGGTGGCAGTCACGGCCACGGATGGTGCCTGCGGCGGAGACGGTGCACTCTTGGCAGCCTTATTACGGTTGCGGGACCGCTTCTTGCCCCCCTCGACTTTTTTCCACCCGTCGTTAGAGGGGGTGGACGTGGAGGGGGCTGATGTGGACGACGGACCCGGCACGGGCTCACTAGTTCCCTTCGGTGCCGGAGTGGGAAGCGGTGGGAAATCCGCTGCTTCCGTGGCCTTCGATGGTTGCCCGGCCTTTGGTGCAACCGCTTTTGACGCGGCCTTTGATGCAACCGCTTTTGACGCGGCCCTAGCCGGTCGACCAGCCTTCGGTGTGGCTGCAGGCGCCGGTGCTGACGTCGCCGCGGCATACGTCACCGTCACACGGCCACCCGAGACGGGAAGCGGTGTCGGGACCGTTGCGGCGTTAGCCTTGGCCGCGGCGAGTGGTGGCCGAACGATAGGCGCCGGAGGCAGCCTTGCCTCCAGGCCCGCGAGGCGCCCGTCCATCATGCGCCACACTGCGTCAATAACTTGACGCAAGTGGGCATCCGGAACGGGGGAGGGGGCAGGTGGAGGGGCAACGGGATTTGGCTGCTCAGGGCAGTTCGCCTGTGCCCGAAATTGGGCGAACTGAGCGCTGAGCTCGGTGACCTGCCCCGTGAGTGTGTCGTTTGCGGCCTGGAGGCGCGCAACGCCCCCAATGAGGGTCTCGACGACCCCAGAGATTGCGGAGGAGGAGTCCTTAAGGGCCCTAACAAAGGAACCCTTAAGATTCGTGGACTTGGTGGCCACTTTGTGAATAACGGCCACCGCTGCGTTCGCTCTCTCCTGCATCGTCGATGGTGTTTGGGGAACAGAACCCCCTACCACCGGCTCTTGGATTTTAAGCAGGAGATCCGCAATCTCCTCCTCCGCTGCGTTTTCGCCCTCTGATCTGACTCGGGCATAGGCTTCCTTCTTTGAGAAGGCGGAGCCCGATGAAGCTGAGACTGGGGTACGAGACCTCCCCCTATGGCTGCTAGCCACTTTGGGAGGCAGCATCTCCTGAGACGTGTCGGCATCCTGGTCAGTGGAGCGTCCGCGTTTACGACTGTCATTGCCGCGAACCTCCACCTCCATCACCTCTTGGTTGTGCGCCGTCGTACCGAAATTTCCGTCCGACGACACGAGAGATCTAGAGCGCAAACGCTCCGAAACTCTTCTGCTCCCAGGAGTCAGATTGACTTCTGGGAGCTTATCCGATATAGGCGTTTTGAGAAAGTCCTCTTTATTTGACGAGGTCTCCGCCTTTTTCAGGCTCTTCTCCTTCTCCATCATTTTTTGTTCATTCTCCTTCTTTTGTTCATCATTTATTTTTATATTTGTATATTTGTTTAAAGACTCCATAATTAAACCCACGAGTAGGGGAGAACTAAAGGTCGACCCGGGCAGAGATCCCCAATACCCGGGCAAGCGAGGGTTTATACCCAACCGAGGGGTCCGCAGGTCCCCCGGCTGGGAGTGCGCTTGCGACTGAACTACCCATCAGCCATGCATCCCCTGGTCACGCACCAGAACACGGGATTCGGGGTGATTTTTTAGAGAGGTTTTCTTCCTCGCGGTCCGGGCAGCTAAGCCAAGACCCTCGTCCCCGATTGGAGTCGCGAAACATGACCACGACTCCTTTCGGGATTACGATATGTCGACGGTGGCAAGGAAACTAAATCTTCCCATGCCTGCTCGGTGGCAGTGTAAGTGCACGCCGAGCCCGTCCTACTTCCTCCACTGCTGACAGCAGAGAAACTCCGACCCTGGGAAGGGTCCCTCCTCCGTGATTTTTTACCGAGGTTTTCATCCTCATAGCTCCGAAGAGCGAAGAGCTAACAGAGGAATCGGCAGAACGCCCGCTCTGTTGGACCAGCCTCGACCAAGTGGCCAAAGAAATATGGCCTCCTCTCCTTACTAGAATATTAGCCGTTGGCGATGGCGCCGTCCTCAAAAACTGAGGAAGAAAGGCAGCGTCATCGCCACCGTTTCCAGGGTGCACCACGTGGAGGTTTTCTAGACAGCACCCCCCGCCGCTGAAGCCTAGCCTAGCCTGCTAGTTAACTATAGGCGCGTGCTGCGCGCTGATTTAAACGTATACTAAAAAGAAAGTCTTTGAACCTTACAAAACCGATTATATTTGCGTATAAACTTAGGTCTAAATCTGTGAATACATGATGAGTTCTTTGACCCCGGCGAGGGCATTAGAGGGTTAAATGGCCTGAAGGTGAGTTACGATCCCAAACCGCGATAAAATGGCCGTTCCCTAATCTGGGCTTTGTGCTAATGGCTATTTAGGATTTGGTCACTTATAAATTTTCGTCACAAATTTTTAAACCTAAAACGTCACACGATTTTTTTTCTGTTAAACTTTATAATGTTAATAAAAAGAAAAAAAAATGTTTTAGTTTTAATGGATAGAATATAACATAACACTATTATATACTTCCTAGTATATGTATATGACTGGCCTGTTGGTCTAGTGGTTAGTGATCCTGACTGCTGAGCCAGAGGTCGTGGGTTCGATTCCCACCCTGGACAAATAATTGTGTGATGATCATGATTATTTGTTCTATGTCTAGGTGTAATTTATAATTATAATTTATAATATATGTATTTAGAAATATATAAGTATGTTTATCAGTAGTCTGGTTACCATAGTACAGGATCTGCCTATGGTTGAATCAGTTTGGGATCAGACAGCCGTGAGTGAGGTGTGTCAAGTTATAATTATTATTATAGTATTACACATCGCTATCTAGATCTAAACTAACAGCTAACTAGCATTACTACGGTTCTAAAACACGAATAAACTTACTTTACTACAACATATTTTTTTTGTAAATACCTACATATTATTTTTACATAAACATGCTTAGTTGTTGTGGAATGCTCAACCGCCTCGCCTCTGATATTCAGCCTTGTAGTGTTACTCACGATTTGCCGAACGCTGTCATATTTTCCCAGAATAATATTATATTTTAATTTGTCTAATAAAACAGAAAAGAAATTACTGAAGGCAGTTGGTCAAGTTATTCTGCTTATTAAAGAAATCAAGATGACTAATATTGACACTGTCACTATAAAATGTTGTTAGTTATAAATTTAAGTGGCAATTAGATCTCACAACTTTTTGCGGTAGAAGAACTGTGTTGGGACTTGTGAAGCTTTTTTTATGGTATAGGGGGCAAACGGGTCACCTGATGGTAAATGTCTACCGCCGCCCATGGGCACCTGCAACTCGAAAGTCACAAATGCGTAGCCGCCCTTTGAAGTGGGAGTAGGGGAAGTTCGGAAGAGGGAAAGAGGGAGAGATTAACCTCACTCACTCGGCGAAAAGCAATGCAACCATTGCTTCATTGCCGGTTTTCTGTGAGGCCGTGGTATCACTTCGGTCGAGCCGACCCATATGTACCGAAGCATGGCTCTCAGGTTTTTTAGATGTTATGTTTTTGATAGGATGTAACTTTTTTTTTTTTTTTTTTTATTTATTTTAATGCACAAAACACATTACAATCGTAAAAACATTAATAATTAATACATTGATTTGATCTAGATCGTAACGTACAGAGTATGCGCAACACAGGAAAATTACACAGCAAGCCTTAAAATCAATGCAAATGATCAAATATATTTTCGTTTTAGTTTTGTTCAGAAACCCTATAATACTCTTAATCTCAATGAAAAGGACAATCAGTGGTAAACACGAGAATCAACTAATGAACGATTATACCTTGAATATCTGTCTGTAAAAAAGAGTAGCAAATTCTACTAAAAGTCGCCACATGGTAGGTAATTTCATAGGCCGCTTAACCCAATTTAATTTGATAACGCATAATAAATGTAGGTAATGTATGCAATTTTGTTATAATAGGTAATACATGCGACGTCAAAGTGCTTAATCCTTGTAAATTTCAACCCAACGCTTGCTTTTATCTGATCATGGGATGTGTAATTTGGGATTATTTTAGTTGTAATTATTTTACACAGCTTGGTAACTGATGTTTACTGTGTATAATGTAAATATACTGTAAATATTACGTATTTACAGTTACAGGGTGTTGAATAGAGCTGTGTTCTTGTACTAAACTGTACAAAGTCTCAATTACTCGTAAATTAAATCAACGATACACGTATTCATAGAAAACAATTTTATTTATATAAATTCACTATGAAGGTGACAAGGCAAACGATAGACATGACAGATACGAGACACAATTTAAGCGTTCCCTTAAAAACAAACTGTTTGGCTTTCTTTACGTCTAAGTTATGTATAAATAGAGAAGAGAGAGAGGGGGGGGAGGTAGAGAGAGAGAGAGGGGGGGAGGGAGAGAGAGAGAGAGAGAGAACTGTGACTTATGACTTTCCAGCCACATAATTTCAATTCGAATAGACATTTGTTAAGGCCTACCTATCTGTACTTGACACGTTACTTTGACACGTTTCATATGATCTCAACGAACTGTAGCCATACGATAAAAGAGAACTCATATACAATAATATAAGTTAACCTATCACAGCAACAAAAGCACTGTTATCTGCCAGTTTCATTCTATTAAGGTAATTCACCAGCCAAAAATCAAAATATAAGAACAATCCTCACGCCCGAAATCCGAGTTGAATGGCTCTAACATTTCCCTAGCGGTTCTATCTTGCCATTAAAATCAGGTATTTCCATTAACCCAGAACAGAATCGATGTGTAGGCTGTTTGCATAGCTAGGCGAGAAAGGGGGCGTAGCTGAGTGGTGAGTAGGCATTTTCTTACTATGCACAGTTTCAAACACATTTCATTTACAATATAATAAAGGTAATTTGAATATACAATACTATTTGGTTTCTATTAGCAGCTCCCACACTAAGGAATTTTCTTTTTATCCATCTAAGGGGGTTAGCAAACACACACTCCACCTGATTTTAAGTACTTTCAACTTCATTTTGTGTCCCAACACCCGTTGTAACCCTACATTTCCCTCCTCTAAGTGCTGTCTTCAGAAACCTTGGCTAGTTATACTACGTAGAAAAATCTCCTTCGCAATATTAGCAGGTAAAAAAAGCATTACATTCCGACTGAAAATTTACTGTACTTCGTTTATGAGCAGCTAATTCGTTATATCTTCTGCATCACTCTATAATTGACTAGTAGAGAATACCAACAGCATTAAACCCGCTTATGATCTTAGTGCATAATGTTTAAATAATAATAATAACTTGAGACACACACGGCCGTCTTATCCCAAACTAGGCTGTACTTTGGTAACCAGATTACTGATAAGGATACTTATATATTACTAAATACATACAATGATACATATATAAATTACATACAGACACAGAACAAATGATCGTGCTCATCACACAATTATATGTACTTGATATAAATCGAATCCACGACCTCTAGTTTAGCAGTCACGATTACTAACCACTAAACCAACAGGCCCGTCAAATAAATAAATACATAAAATTGTTTCATATAAAGCTGGTAAAAGTGACTATTTAAAAGATCCGTACATTTTAGTCACAGCGCTTAAATAAGCAAAATAGTATTTTCTAAAATAACTAAGAATATATAATTAAGAGTCGTGTGTAACTTAGTTTAACTTGAAAACGCTTTCAGCTTAATCCTATACAAAATTAAACGATTCGGGATTGAAGGCTGGTAGATTGTTCATCATACTGAGCAAGACTGATGCTTAGCAGTTAGACAGTTTGCAAAGAGGACCGACATTGACGTGTAATTAAAGTGACAGAAAAGTCTCTCAACAATTTAATATTTATTTCTGCACAGGTGTCCTTTGTAAGCCATTAAAGTATGATAAAAAAATAAAAAAGTATCAAACTGTAATAAAAGTTGAAATGACTGTGCGACAGAGACAAAACTTATGTTTATATCTTCCATAAACTTGATTTTTTAATATACAAATTAAGTAAAGTGGGTTATACGTTACTAGTATTCTTGTTAAGCCCAACTATGCTCTGTTAAAATAATTAAGAGTACACGTTGGTAACGTAAACATTTTTAATTGAACCCACAGTTTCCTGATGGCAATCCTAAGCCTTACTTAACAATTAACAATTACGCTGTTGACGCTTCTGCTCGATTATCATTATGAAACCTAGATTCTGAAGCATTATTCATGTTAGTAAAGGTGTAGATCCTGAAAGCCCGTCAAGTCACTCTATCCTATCCCGTCCTTAATTAAAGCGAAAGGTGAAGTTCCAGAGGTCAGTATAATTTCCTTTAAACCTACCCATGAAGTAACTAAGTAACTCAAAATCAAGTTAAGACTGGAACGCAAGAAACTGCTCGTAAATCTGTACACGACTCTGAAACCTTTTGTACGCTCCCAAAAATATAGTAAGTTACACAGATATTCCCTACTCTAAGGCGCAACTAAGCGAAAATGAGTAAAGCTAAGCTAGGCTACACCGAGATCTCGTAACTGGCCACTTGGGTTATAATAATTTACTTTTACTGCCAGCTCCGAAACGCAAAGGGAAACGGTTGCTTTGGTACTTTCTCAAGTTAAAATATATGAGCAGAGAACGCTTTGGGGAGAATTGATATTGCATGGTATACAGTCTAAATTTATCAATGGCTAGCTGACCCGACAAACGTTATCCTGTCTTAAGTGTGAATATTGAATTCGAATTGCTACAATTAAAAAAAATATATATTATGCCAAAAACATAGTTAGACCGATGCATTTGTTTTAAATGGTTTTAAACGAAATTTGCATTCTGTCAATCGCGCTAACTGTCAAACGACTGACAGTTATGTCAAAACCGCGAAGGATATATTAGAAAAGTTAATATGGTCGTTAAGTTATCTTAAATTTTTCTATTTTTCCGCGCAACTTTCTAATTTTTTTCTTTCATAAGAACCTTCTCTTGACAATTACAAACCCAAAAAAAAAGAATTAGCGAAATCGGTCCAGTCATTCACGCGTGATGCCCTGACCAAAGGAAATAGGGATTCATTTTTATATATATGGATGTACATATATGTATAGTGCCTGGGAGACCGAGCTTGCTTGCATTTTTACAGGAAATACAACTATGCGGTTGAACTTAAAATGCAAAACTGTATCTGTTTACAAAATTCCACAAAATCGTTAGAGCCGTTTCCGAGATTCAGATTATATATATACATATTTACAAGAATTGCTCGTTTAAAGGTATTAGATTGCACTGATACAAATATATACTTATAACTTTTAAACTTTCGCATTTCATGAAATATGATAAATAAATAAATATTTTTACAACAAGTATTGACGCAACGGTTTTAGCTACTTATATAAATACGTACCTGTTGACAGGCTCTGCAGCCAGTCTGTGACCACGTCCAATGTAACCTGGTATAAACCTGGTTTATCGATTCTCAAAACAGTTTTACAAACATTTCCTGAAATGCGTACCTGGGCCTAGTGAAAAAAAGGCCGAAAATATATTTACCTACTTATTTAGTCACCACAACTGGGTCAAAGGTAATTACATCCCCGAAGGGATTAAATTATGTCTAGACTAGAATGACAGAACAATTTAAGTCTAATTAAACGCTTCAGGTCTCACAAAATTACAATCCACAATCTCAAATCTCTACATTAAACCCGAACTTGAGACGTGAAGGTCATTTATTTACTACAAAGTGCAAACCGAGTGTACGGCGGCCACCACTAACAGGTCACTTAATCGCTTTTGAACAACTTACTCGGAAGTCCTGAATAACTAATAGTGCAGTATGCAGAAATTTCGAATAAACAAAAGAATGTAAAGGTGAATTTACTGGAAAAATGTAATTTGACCTTGTTGGTTGGAAAGTAATAAAATATTAGCCAATTGCCTGCATTTTTACCAAATTACCGGAACTACGTAGAAACTCTAAACAATTAAGTACTTTAGTAGTTTTAATTTTGTAGGCATAATAAAAATGGTGCCAGATGCACTGAAAGAGTAATTAGGTATGGTAGTAAATATATAAGGCTTTAGGGGCGGACCTTTCCTTGTTTAGTGAAAAGGAAGTTCATGAATCTATGTTCTACCTTTCTTACGTGTCAAAACCCCCGCGGTGATACCTTACCTTAGCCATCGATGAAGACAAACAAACAAACTCAAGCGTTTGCTGCTGTTAGTTATTGCTGAAGATATAAATTGATACGTTCAGCACCAAATTATGACAAATTTTCAATAGTGAATGAAATGGAAACATCCATCTACCCTTCAAATCATTTACAGAAATTTTCTCTACAAAACCGTATCCCATTCAATCTACACAGGCTAAGGCTAACCCATCCTTAACTCAAATCAAATAACCACCATTCCAATCTAATCAAGTTCCGAGCGACACTTGGCCTAAATTCAAGAGTCCGGCTTTCAAAGTGCTTGTGACAGCCGAATGGTCATCTTAAACGGAATGGATTTTACACACAGTTTTTCCAGTGAACCATTGTTTTTAATTGCTACTTAGTTTTTGCGAGTGGGACCGAACAGTCGTCGGACTTTAATTAATTGAGCACGATTGCGGCGCTTTTTATTATCCACGTTATGTCTTGACTGATGAAAAATGTTCGATTGTGGCTCGTTTTATATCGCGGTATTGTTTGCTGTCGATAACTGACCTTTATCGCCTATTCATACGTCATGTAAGTAATGAGGATTTGTTGGCGTAACAATTTAAATTTTTCACTGTCCACTGTCAAATATACCAATTTCAAAACCTTTCAATTTCATTGACTTGTACTTTGTATCGTTGTGTTGGTTTTCTTTTTTATTTTAGCTTCAATGTTTTTTCTTTGCTTGTAGTTAGTCAATTTTATACCAAACTAGTAGCCAGTCTAACGTTTGCAACCCAAGTTAATAGATTTTTTTTTAATCGTATCCTAAATATCAATCTGGAAACATCCCAAACCACAACTTTTTTAATACGCTTTTATTCATTTGTAACTAGTTAAGGAACTATGTAAACAAATCTTGGGATTCAATGTTAACCTGTTTCTAATAGTCATATCGAAATGAAACTTTGTATGTATATGTAGTTTGGACGACAATACTATGAATTTTTAGCTTAGAGATAATCTGATGATGGAACATGGAGGTGGATAGAGAAACTCTCCAGTGGATACTAGTAAACCCTGCGAGTTTAGGCTCATATGATTCGTTCGAGATTGGGCTTGGTGACAACGGTTTGATGATGAAGCCAAGAGCTCAATAGTGGAACTATTTTATACTTTTTAATTCGGTTCGTTATTTAAGCCATTAAAGCGTGTTTTTTTACCAAATCTATTATTTTAGGTCTAACCCAGTTCTGTTTGCGCATTTGTTTAACTAAAAAGTATATATTTTTATGTAAGGTCCTCTTGTCCAGTTTCAAGTAATTTCAATAATGGTACAGAATCAAATACTTTTTACTTAGTGTTATAAATATTTGATTATGTATATTATATGGCAAAGGAGCGTTTCTATTCCGTAACTTAAAATTGCAATCCCTTATAAAACACTGTTTAAATTACAAAATGTACTATTAAGAAGTTTGGTTAGTAAGATTAATTCGAAACAACTTTCTTCGACTACAAGACTTTGAAACTGTAAAATGAAGTATTTCTTAATTAATCCCATTTTATGATCTGCAAAGAGTACGCTTCGGTACTGTAAAAGAGATAAGAAAGTAAATAACTAAATATTACACTTTAAAGTACACATTTCTTTAATTCACATCAAATTGTAAATAAATTCATTGGATATTCCTCATCAAAAAAAAAAAAAAAATACGAGTGAGTGTCACTCATTGGAGTAACTTTTTGTTCAATTCCATTTCACATATTTTGATTTAGAAAATGAGGTCTCAATCTTCCATACCTTTAGTTTTTACAGCCATCAATGCAGCGTTCTCCGATCTCTGCTCTGTAATTACTTCCCTACATTTCCCTCTACTAATGAATGCGACTGGGATTACTGAATCAGTTCTCGCACATTGCAGACCAGTAATTGCTATCTCTTCAGTTCAACTGAACCGAATTGCAAGCTTTCGCTTATAGGGTTTTATAGGCACTTCAAAATATTGAATGTACGTTTCTACTAGTCGAGAAATATAGTTCAGTAGTAGTAGTTTTGTTTGAATTACTTTTGTGCTTTTTAAGGATTTATACTTACTAGAGGTTTAAGTGCTGTAATATCGTAGTTGACTGACAAGTTAAATCTGTTCCTATCTATTAAAAGTCTAAACGATTGCTTTTAAACTTATATAAAATAATGATTTGTGAGCTCATATATTTAGAATCTAAAAATAATAACAGACTTGAAAATAAGAAACATTTTTTTCAAAGTCTTAGAAAACACTTTATTATATAATTAATTTCAACAATAGCTTAGAACATTTTGTTGTTTATTCAGACATCATAGCTATCGTAAATATTGCAGAATTAGCTTTTTAACTATTGCGAGTGTTTGTGGCTCAAGTGTTTTGCATAATAGAAGCTAGGCGTCGCCGCGTCGTATGAATTAAACTGCATAGCTTTTTCATTATAGACGTCACACGAATGAAGCAATTCTGTTTATTTTAATTTGTTACTGTGATAATGAATACTATTTTTATATGATACGCTTTTGATTTTAATCTTCATGACTAACTAATATTATTCAGTTTTGATTTTCTTTTTGATTCCAACTTGATATCGATGTACTCTTGTTCCAAATGGAATTCAAAATCGAAATTGAAATTTTCATAAAAATTATTTTCATTTTTAATATTAATTTTAATTACGTCAGTAAAGCTCTCAATTGCGTCTTACTCTTGAATTTGATTTGATCGTGTGCTTGTAATGCATTCAGGAGTACCAACTGACACTAATTCGAAAATACTCAGTTCTATTTGGGTATTGGCATTCGGTAGTACTGCCAATATCAACTTCCGCTTGAGTATTATCGGGGTTATTGAGTATCTCTTTAATTATAGCAATAGAGTCTACGATTTTGATCTTCACTGTGGTTAAATATTTTTGTTTGTTTATTTCTTTCGATGTTTGGACAAAATGTCCCATTCAAGTTACTTCAAGAATATACCTATGAACTGACAAATTGAGTCAAGTTCAATTTGGATATAAAGCGGAATGCCCATTAAATGCCTGAAATCGTCAGAAACTACTAACAGTCCTTAATAATATTTAACTTGAAATTGGTCTATTTGATATGACATTCAGTCATCATTAATTTAACCTAATATGTAAGTATCGTAAATCTAATTAAAATAATATATTCATCTGAATACGAATTAAAATAAAATATTTATAAAAGGCTGTATGAATCACATGTCCTTTGCTTTATTAATTCATTGTTTTATGTTTTCGATTTGAATTACCCACGGATTGTTTTATGATACTTTACGACGACTCGGCTTTTTGAACACGGACTTGAATCCGCTTTACATGCTGTTAATTTGGACTGGTGTTCCGTGGACATTTAAAAATGGATGCGACGTAACCTCTTATCAGTGCAAAATTGTGAAATACGTGATTTAATAGAGGCATGAATAAGATCACAAGCTGTAAGTATGGAAAACCCCTAGTTTAATGCTAATATTGTCGAAAAATTAAGGTACTTAGCTCTGGTCCGGTACCAATTCAATATCTTTCCGTCTGCACAGTTTATAGATAATGAAATTACCCAGTTGTTTCTTGATCAATAAAATATTTATTTGCATTTTTGTTGACGTAAACTATATTTTAGGAAAAGTATTTTGTAGTTTCTGTCTAGTGTTTTGATAACTATTAAAATGGGTTTCCATTACCATAAGGACCATTTGAAGTACAATTTGGCGTATTATTTTTGTTAATTTCAAGCATTTTTTATATATACAATGGGCATTTTAATGTTATAACGTGTACCAATAACCGGTAATTAATATATTGGTAATTAAGGAATGTTTTGTTCCTCACTTACCAAATGTGCATCTCTTGTAGTGAACGTGACTGGGTCGGCGGAGTCTGTGGCTGTACACGCATACTCAAGACGCCCAGTGACTGTGATCAGCTTGCTGCCAGTTCGAGCTAGGTCGATCAGGTTCAGTCGAAGAGTGTCCGCAGAGAATTCCACCTGGGGATAAAAGATTTTCCATTATACCTATTTTTAAATATATATTTACTGACTATAACCGTAGCAAGAGCGTCTAAAGCTTACAATATGTTAATTGAAACAGCTAATAAAAAATGTAACACTTCCTTTTTGTGTTAAATTGATCGGGTTTTTAGATAGTTAAAGATGGCCTAATGTGCTTGTCAGTGTCTTTTTAAAAACATATGTACACGGCATGTAAATGCACACAAGGCAATATCTATATATAATATAAAAGGTCATATACACTCAAAGATAAACAAATCTACAGGAACTTGAACATCCAACATCTTATATAAATATTCAAGAAACTTCAGAACTTTCCTCATTAACTAAAATTATCATTCAATAAAGTCACTATAATGTTTGCCTTTTTACATCTTGGAGTGTTACTTCCCACCCACCTTCTTCAAACAGCCAATAAAATTAGTATGCACTCTGGCTCCAGGCAATGCTCTCGCGTTTAATGAACCGCCGACGTGAGCCCTAGAACTGGCCAGCATTGTAAAGGAACCGGCCACGTGGGAGTGGTCGGAGTAGACGTCATCTACTACAGCAGATACCTGTAGACAAAGAATGTTGGTTTAGTATAGATTTTCAAAGAGAATTTTGGATTTCGGAGGATATCGCACGATACATAAATAATAGCTATGAACTCATAAAACTACTAACGCAATAACCACAAAAAGGCAATGGGATGGGATGACTATTGTACAGAATATCAAAAAACCGGCCAAGTGCGAGTCGGACTCGAGCATGAAGGGTTCAGTACCATCGTACAAGATTTTAATACTATAAGCCCAAAAAATACGTCTCTAGTAGGGCAGCCCCCTTTAATTTTTAATTTATTTTTATTATTTGTTGTTATAGCGGCAACAGATATACACATTCTGTGAAAATTTCATCTGTCTACCTATTACAGATCATGAGATACAGCCTGGTGACAGACAGACAGACAGATGGACGGACAGTGGAGTCTTAGTAATAGGGTTCCGTTTTTAATCTTTGGGTGCGGAACCCTAAAAACGCAGAAAAAATAGTGAAATTATTGTTGAAATAACATACCTTTTATAATTAAGTTGTTACAATAAATAAAATAATGTGATATTTTGCCAGTCTTTCAATAGGACCACATGATAGCGCCCTTTTAGCCTAAGAGAATACGAATACACACTATAAATTATTGCTATAGAAACTTATCTCTGCGATTGGTAGTGGCACCACTATCTATTCAAAAAACAACATTTAAGACACCAGGAAATAATTAGTAAAACTCGTAACTATTTAGTTACTAACTACTAATAACTTGACGTTTACAGTTGACAGAAAAAACGTCAAAAATAACGTGCACGTGACGTCAGCAACCGATGTGTAAAGTTTCTGTTGTTAGTTATAAAATATTTTTGTGAAAAAAAAATAGGAGGATTTGATTTAATCCAAAGTGTAAACTAATTTGACTGACTCATTCCTTGCTCCATATAAATCTGGACCATATCCTTTCAAACTTAAACCTATTAAAAATTCATAGCAACAAAAAGAAAAGATCGGTCGAACATCACGACAATTTAGCGCGAAATTTGTATTTCGTACGGAACGCTTTATTCCGCGTCACATTGATCTTTCATTTTCTAGTGATTGATTATTTTGGTCTATTTGGACCAAATTAGACGTTGTCTTCAAGTGGTTCATATGGATATAGGTAGACAAAACAGTTCACGATTTTTTTTTCTGTGTTTGTCAATCGATCTACTTTTTTATTCTTTAGGAGCTATTGAATAGCTGCCAAAGAATAAAAAAAATATCTTAATTTATTTGTTTTATCGTTAAAAAAATGTGGAAACAGTTTTTATTTATAGATTCGACGGAGCTTTACTGTTTTTAATAATTTAATCAATTGCGATCGAATTTCGACCAGTATCAATAATCTTTTAAAATCACACGAGCCCTGTGTTGTTTATCAAGCTTAATCAGAACCTGTTCAACGGGTGCATAAATATCAGTGGAAACTAAATAAGTAATTATTATTGAAACACATTTTTTTAACACAGTAAGTAGGTACTGAAACAAAGACGACAAAGTCCGTATGATATGATAACACTCCAACTTTATTAATAAATGCATAGAGAAACTTTTTTCATACTGAGCCACAGGCTGCTGAATAAAAGTTCTCGTCTAAGCTATTGGTCGTAAACATATTGGATAAGAATTGCTCCTTTTAATGTTACAGATGTTTACAAAGTTGATCGGATATTAAACTATATTATAAATATTTCACATAGGTTTGTGTTTAGAGAGTTTAGGGTTATAATATATAATATCATTTATTTATTTATTTAAATGCACAAAACACATTACAACCATAACAATATCACATATAGCAAATACAATGTTTTGATCTGGATTGCAGCGTAACAAATATGTGCATACAACAAGACACAGTAGCTAGACAGATAGCAACACTACATAATGAGTAGCAACACAGGCTCGACAGTAGATTTAGACGCTTCTTGGGTTACACAGAGTCTTCCTAACTACCTAGCTACCTAGCTAACCTGCTATGGAGGATGTCTTTCACAATTTTAACAAATGCATTTAAGTTACTATCAAAAATGTGTAACGATTCATTATTTTTACCATATCATTAAGTTGACGAGCCATCCGGGTTAATGCGTTGAAGTAAGAAATATTATTTTTATAAATTTGTAGGGTGAAGAGATTAGTTTGATTAGCTCTAAAAGCACTGTACTTACAAATAGTGTAACAATAAATATGAGGGGTCATTCAACTAGTGTTAACTGGCACGTCAAATCATTACCAAAAATAAAACAAATATAGATTCTTCTAGTAGTAAACTATTTTATAAATAAAAATTAAGAGGGTATGCAACCTATACCTACTGTTAAAAATTTAATTCAATGTTAAACACAATACATTTGACAAAAAGGGGAAAACCATAATCCATTTCTTTTTATTTACAGTCTAACAACTTTTATCAACAACGAAGCGTACTAATTACCTCTGTTAAGAACTTAAACGAGGATAGCTGATACCTGACTCTTATAAAGTAGCTACTACTGAAAGACAAAGTTTTTTGGCAATTTCTCATCTAAAAGTTCAAAAAGAAAATGAAACTTCTGCATAGAAATTGAATTACCCAAAATATAAGTTTTGGAAATTTATATTTTAAACGTATTCCTGCTTATTAGAATTCTATTGGACATATATAAATATTTTTTCTTTTCTCTTAGCTTTGTCATAATTGACAATGTCGCTCAACATATATCATATAATTCGGTTTTCGGTTTCGGTCAGCTAGTTTAAGACCTGATTTGGATCCTTTATCGAAGGTTGAAGTGACCTGTAACGTCGGTGTTAAACGCTACACTCAAGGGTCTGTGAGTGCAACTGCACCGTTGGTCTCACACAACTGAGAATATGTATTTCTCAGTTCTCTGGTTGGTTCCGTGATATTAGTTAGCGTTAATATTTATGTTGGATTGAAAGGTCCTGGTACAAAAATCAAGCAAATCATTATTATTTATTAGTAGGCAGTCTTAATACCACAGAGTTTGGAAGCAGACCCGGTAGATGACAATGTGTTATATTCCTTTTTACACGGGACCAAAAAAAGGCTGGTGAAATATGAGTGTGCAATACACCCCCGTCAATTCTTCGAGAATAATGTACAAGCATGAGTACATAAAAAAACGATGCTTTCAAAGGGAATCTTTAAAGTGACGTCATTAACTTCCATAGAACATTATTTTTCTAAAACCTTTGTCAAACGTCTCGTCATTAGATGATGACGTAATAACTTGCGTACTAAATAGAGCTGCTTTGACCATGACCGCGCCAATGAAAAAGAACTTTCGCGCGAAAAGGTTTTGAAGCTTTTTTATTCAATGGACTATTCAGCGGTTGTATAACGACGTAGTTGTGAACGATCGTGGTCTTGCCACACAGCTGGTTTATTTTTTAGTACTTATTTTACTTTAAAATAAGAGGAAAAGAAAGAGATTGCTACGAGATATATTTTTACATGACTACCCAAAAAAATAAAATTAAAAATAACTCCACACATTTCACCCACGGCCGTCTGATCCCAAACTAGGCAGAGCCTGTACTATGGTAACCAGACTGCTGATTAACATACATAAATATCTAAATACCTACATACATATTATAGTTTGTTCACGTGGAAATATCCCACGGGAACCGTATATTTTTCCGGGATAAATTTTAGCCTATGTGCTTTTCTAAATTATAATCTATCTTTTTCCAATTTCATCCAGATCCGTTCAGCGGTTTTTGCGTGAAAGAGTAATAAATATCCATACATCCTCACAAACTTTCACGTTTATAATATTAGTAGGATTAAGATTAGTCAGGATAACAGAAATGTCTTATAGACATTACAGAATAACATACTTTTTAGAATTATGTATTTATACGGGAATTAACGCGATCACGAAAAGGTATTACATATCTCTGAATTGCCTGGCGTTTCGACCAGGTTGCACTGGCCGTTTTCACAGGCTGAGTCAGCCAGGCAATTCAGAGGTATGTAATACCTTTTCGTGATCGCGTTAATTCCCGTATAAATACATAATTATATCATGGAACTATTATAAAGTCACTACTTATTTTAAAACAAAGTCCCCCGCCGCGTCTGTCTGTCTGTCTGTTCGCCACAAACTCAATGACTACCAAATGGATTTTCACACAGTTTTCACCAATAGACGGAGTTATTCATAAGAAAGGTTTAGGTGTATAATTCATTATGATATTGTGTAAAATGGCTGAAATATGACGATAGTCATCGTCATATTTCAGCCATTTTATACAATACGTAATTTTGAAGATGTCAGAAAAAATCAATATATGCTTTGCTACCCGTGCGAAGCCGGGGTGGGTTGCTAGTTATAAAACAAAGCCCCCACCGCGTCTGTCTGTTTGTTCGCGATAAACTGAAAAACTACTGAACGGATTTTCATGCGGTTTTCACTAATAGACAGAGTGATTCATGAGGCAGGTGTATAATTTGTCCCCGTGCAAAGCCGGGGCGGGTTACTAGTAGATAATATATAAACTCCGTAGGTATATTTGCTTCACAACACAACAGACTTCAATGCGATCAGTTTACAGAACACCTAGGGAATATAATTTGGAATTGTAATAACTCATGAACTTGGACCTAAGGGGAATACTAAAGATCTATTAGAAATGCTAACTTTCATACTAATCTACACATATTTGTAGTCTCTAAAGACTTAAATGAAGCTCATTGTGCACGTAATTTAAACAAACACTGGATAGACCTTTGATTTTACCACTATTTTTATTGTACTTATACGGACTCTTATTTCCAGTATTATTGTATATGTGTCAACTGTTGTATTTGCTGAATAAATTTTATTATTATTATTATTATTCTCTTTATTAACATTTAAATACATATAAATTACATTTTTAAATACATTATTATATAAAAAAAAATATATTTAAAAATATAAAAAATAGTGTCCCACCGGTATCGGGTACAGGGACCAAGCTACCGGTGGTTAGGGTTCCAGAGACAGAAACCTCCTCACTATGCGTGCCGTGTCGAGAAGGACTGCCTTCTGCATTAGGCTCTTGATCCAGCTGCCTAACGTGAGCCTCTGAAGGTGTTGGTCGAGGCTCTTAGCAATTAACCCATGGGCTGAAATGACTATCGGCACAATGATTGCTGAATCCACATCCCACATGTCGACAATCTCGTGAGATAAGTCCAAATATTTTATTTCTTTCTGTTTTTCAGCCATCAAGAGATTGTCGTCATGGGGAATGGTGATGTCAACAATCATTGCTCGGCGCTCTAATCGGTCTATCACCACTATATCAGGCTTATTGGCAACAATAGTCCTGTCAGTGATGATAGACCGATCCCAGTACAATGTTGCACGACCATTTTCAAGAACTGGGTCGGGCACATACGTGTAGTACGGTAACTCGACAGTCACAAGGTTATATTTAAGAGCAAGTTGCTGATGGACTATCCTGGCCACTTGGTTATGTCTATGCAAGTACTCACCGTTGGCAAGACGAGAACAACCGGAAATTATATGCCTGAGGGTTTCTCCGGGACGATGACATGCCCGACAAATGTCAATCGTGCCGTCCTTCAGGATATATTTTCGATAGTTATTCGTCATAACAACTTCATCTGTAATTGCACAGACAAACCCTTCTGTTTCTCCGAAGAGATCACCAAACCGTAGCCAGGACACAGATGCTAATAAATCGACATCGGGCCCATTTAAGGCCCGATAAAAACGTCCATGCAGCTCTTTGCCCTTCCATATCTCCTTACGATCAGTAATATTAAGTACTGCAGGTTTGCGCCAGTTCTCTTTTCCTAGAGCAAGTGGGGTGAGTCCGTTGTCAACTGCCACCACATCCCGATGCACATCCACGTTAACGGAGAGGAAGTAATCTCTAAGATTGCATACCTCGTGATTCTGGAGGGTCTTGGCATTTAAAAAACCACGACCCCCACATTTCCGCGGGATATACAATCTCATTACCGACGATCGTGGATGGTGCATTCGGTACGCGGTAAGCAATGTACGAACTCTTCTATCCAGGGCATCTAGTTCAGTCTGAGTCCATCTAAGTATTCCAAAGGAGTAGATTAGGACTGGCATGACCCAATCATTATAGGCCCGCACCTTATTACCGCCTGACAAAAGACTTTTCAATACTTTTTTCAGGCGGCTAAAGAAGCGTTCCTGTAACGATTGCTTCATAATCAATTCATTTACACCTAACGCCTGTGACATACCTAGATACTTGTAAGTTTCGTTGGCGGAAAGACATCTAAGGTGTGTGGAATCTGTGAGTTCCATCCCATCAGATTCCACAATCCTGCCTCTTTTAACATGCATGACTGCACATTTATCCACACCAAATTCCATCCTGATATCTTTACTAAAGGTTTCAGTTACCTCTAGTAATCTTATCAATTGGAAATTGCTGCAGGCAAACAGTTTCAAATCATCCATGAAAAGGAGGTGGGATATAACCTGACCTCCTCTCCGCAAACGATAGCCTAGCCCTGAACTCTCCAGCAAAGTACTGAGAGGATTCAAAGCTAAACAGAACCACAAGGGGCTCAAACTGTCACCCTGAAATATACCCCGCTTGATCTTTATATGCTCGCCGTCACCGACAGGCCGCCGACATCCTGGATAGCAGAGGACCGTTCTCCATTGCCGCATACATGCCTTCAAGAAAGTGCATAGAGTCGTATCAATCTTGTACAACTCCATCACTCTCAAGAGCCACGCATGCGGCACAGAGTCATAGGCTTTCTTATAATCTATCCAACATGTCGCCAAATCCTTTCGGTTACGGCGAACTTGTTGATTAATGGTCGTGTCAAGTATAAGGAGCTCTTTAGTGCCACGGGCCCCACTTCTACATCCATTCTGAGAGTAAGCCATAATAGTATTGTTAGTTATATGAGATGTTATCTTCACTCTCAGAATAGATGTTAGTAATTTATAAAGTGTTGGGAGACACGTTATAGGTCTGTAGTTTTATTATTATTATTATTATTATTTTTTGTTCATACTAGAGTCAAAGTGGTCAACTTTAGACCATAAGAAGTTTTTATTGTTTTGTCTCATTTAATTGACCTATACATTATTTACCTGTGTATTTTTTATGGGATAGGGGTAAATTAGCAGGCGGGTCACCTGATGGTAAATGACTGCGGCCGCCTATGGGCACCTGCAACTCAAGAGTCACAAGTCCGTTGCCGGCCTTTATGGTGGGAGTAGGGGAAGAGGGGAAGGGGGGAAGAGGGAGAGAGGGAAGGATTAGGGCCTACAGGAACCTCACTCAATCGGCGAAAAGCAGCCATTACTTCACTGCCGGTTTTCTGTGAGGCCGTGGTATCACTTACATAGTACTAAGGTAATTTTCAGTAAAAAAATTGTTTGACCCCTCTCCCCTGGGGACTGATAAAATTTTTGCACTCCCCCGCGCCCATGGATGACAAAAACTAATTTATTTATTTACCTAACATATGAATCATTGAAAAAAAAAATTAAATTTTAATAGGTAAAATAAGAAGTTTTTTAACCGCTAATTTATGTCAAAAAAATCCATATTTCCATCCATACTTCCATCCGTATTATGTGAGTTGAAACGTATACCTAAGCATGACTTATTTATTGAAGTGAAGTTGAAGCTACACACGTAATATATATGTTACATTATACAGTGTTTGCTGTTCTTAATATTTATGTGTAAGTACCTGGGCGACCGAGCGTTTGCTCTTTGTACTTCGCCCGGTGTTAGGGAGCTAACTCAAAAATTTTTATTGTTGAGTTATACACACCATAGAATTATCATCTCAATACCTACCGACCAATTAACCAGATTTAAAAATATCACCACTACTCGACACTTGATGTTAAATTCACCAACACGGGCACATCTCCAAAAGTAAATTAAATATACAATACATTGTTAAGCAATAGGAAAATAACTCGATAACGTGGTCAAAAAAAGTGCAGTGTATAGTTCGTTTTTCGCCTTTTCTGAAAAAAGTGTTTTTTGGGTTAAATCCCTTTAGATCTAGGTGTGCGATATAAAAACTGCTCGTTTAAAGTCTTTAGATAGATTTTATGGACGGTTTTTTATAGAATAATAATAGTCGGCCGTCTGAGCCCAAACTAGGCAGAGCCTGTACTATAGTAACCAGACTGCTGATAAATACTTTTATATTTCTAAATACATACATATTATAGATAAATTACACCCAGACATAAGAAGAATAATATATACCAAGATACTTGCTGTATCCTGTTAAACAATCAATCAATCAATCAATTACACAATCTACCTATAGCATTACATATTTTTGTTAGCTTCAAGACAATAGTTGTTTTAGAAGTGAAACTTCTTAAACTTCTCTCTAAAGTTCCTATAATATTTGTCTGTGCGCCTGCATACTACCAGTCTTTGTCTTTGCGCCTGCGTACTGTATGTCAATGTCAACGTGGAGTAATTTTTGTGCTTTAGCGTATTAAATTTATTTTAGTTGTTTTTTCTCCACATTTCACTTATACTTAATTGATTCTTTACAAATTTAAATCCAACCTTAACCTATATTGAAAACGAAGTATTGTTTGTTTTGAAAGTTGTGTACAGTTGTAACTGGACTTCAGGTTTGCTTATTGTTTACTATTAAGGCATTTTTTTGTATATCTTGATCTGTTGTCTGTACCTGTACCTATTGAATAAAATTAAAATAAAATAATTTGACCAATAACTTTTATAGAAATTATCTAAAATTAAATTTATTAATATTAGTAAATTATTTGTGTTGATTTTACTTTTTGTTATTTCTCATTTTCTCGTAGGTTACTTTTCTGAAGTTTCACTTCTGCCGTGTGTGAAATGCACACACACACACTTTTTTTTCTGGGTGGGTTGTATACAACTCGTACTACGATTCTTTTTAACCCTTCAAATTATGCTGCTATTAATTACACTGAATTATGCTACTGGCGTTCTATGGTCAAGACTAATCCATCGATCGGCATTCATTGCAAGTCAGAATAAATTTCTTTCTCCCGGTCACGGAAGACATCCCGTAAAAGGAAAAGGGAAAATAAGAGAAGCGGAAAGAAAAAAATGATCTGAATCATCGTCGACGAACGGTTCAGTGGAGGAGTTCAAACGTACATCTATTTTAGATCACAGTGTACCACGTTTACAAATTCTCGGGAAGAAGTCTGTGTATATCGTATGTATCTGGTCGTGAAATATAGAAGATGCATTTAGATTTGAATATTTTTTTTTATTTAATACTGTGCTAATGATTTCACCACTCACTTGGTTTTATCACAGATAAAATAATAGCTTTATACAGTTTGCAGTTCATCAGGCAATTTAAAACAATTTGTATAAATAATTCAGGTATTATAATATTCGTTTTGCGAATCATATAAATAATAAAAGAGGCTCAACTGAATCAGATAAATTACAAAATAGTTTCGACTAAATCTCATGCATAAATAAAGAATAATTTCAGTTAAAACATTTTAACCAATTAGAGATGAAACATTTGATGGAATTCAAAAATAGCAGATGTAGTTGGAAGATGCAAATGCGGCATGGCTGTGAACACGTCTTATTTCCCACACTTAAAGCCTACTTATCTTACATGCTATGCATGAAAAATTTGCAAAATCTTCACAGTGATAAGCAGTCTAAAACTATAATACTAAATAATCTGTTTGTTTGTATGATTGGGGCGTGCATACAAACAAACAGAATTATGTTTTTTTAGTTTTCGCAAACTCCTAAAAACTGAAGGTCTTGTAATACCACCATTTGCGAGTATGAGCTCATGTTGTATAAAGTTTGAGCTGTAAATTATTCACTCCTAGTAGTAGTCTAGTGCCTTTAATCCTAGTGTAAAGTGCTATTAAATGTTCTAAACCAGTTTGCATGACAATCGGGACCGAGGTAAGCTTACATGCTCCGGTCATGAATGTATGACGGTATATAAAATTTAATTTATTTAATTTTTAGAAGATGTTAATATACTGGGGGAACATCGAGATCCTTGGTGCACCTATTAGTTTTTTTGAAGTGAAAACTTCTTTAGGCACGTTGGGCACTTTTGGTATGGGGAAAAAGCACTGAACTTCCGTAACCGTCTCGTTCATATATATACAGATGTGTGTGTGTAAATGTATACATATGATAGTTATGTTTCCACTTCTGACTGCAGTCCGACTTTTGTTATTATTATGTTTAAGTCGCACGAACTGCTCACTTAAATTGTATTACAATGACTGGTAATACCAGAGGTAGGGTTAAAGGGAAAGGGTTCTCCATAGGATCTACGTGTTGGAACAGGCAACTAGCTTCACGACCGACTTATACTGACTTCTCCTGACAATTCAAAAATACCTACAATGGGTTGACTTGAAATAAATAATTTTGATTTTGATTTGGACTTCCTGGCTAGGGTACACCCGAGTCCGTAGCAATACACCATATAAAAGGGATAAATCGTTACCGACTATACGTCATGCTCCTGAATGGAGCATCCATTGTGGTGTTGTTGTGACTAGTTGACTTTGTAGTATAGGTTTTAATTATAGAATGTACTTTCTTAGTAGTAGGTAATTTAGTATTTGCCAAACAGTATCTTCAACTTTTGCTTTTCAGTGCTTAAGCGAAGGTAAACAAAAAAGTTGCAAATTTTTTGTGTTAAAGTAAAGATAAATCGAAATATGCATACTTAACATAAAAATATAACGTTCCTTTCAGCTATCGGTCCAGTGATGACGTATTCGCAAAAGGCAAGGAAATTCGAGTACTAGAGTGGCACACGACAGCATTGTTCACGAATTATAAATGTCAGTACTAAAACTCTTTGCACAAGCTTTCTAGCGTAAAAAGATTATGCTATAAAGCTTACTCGTGCAAGGAACGGGTTCATGTTTCTATTGTTATTAATGGTGGATATAAACTCTCAATGGAAGTCGATATGAGAATCAATTTCTTGTTAACAAATTGAAAAGACAATTCCTATTGCATTCACTGAAAGAAATTGAAAGTTTTAGTTTCATTCTCTTTATATTTCTTTGAAAGTATCCTCTCATCCGACCGTCCGTATATTATATCGGAAAGAACTAACTAGCGACTGAAAGTTACGAGAAATACCGTTAACAATTTTTACTTTATTATAGAAGTATAGCGTAAACTTACAGTGAATGAAACGAAGCATAGTTCGTTGCGAGGAAGAAGACAAAGTAAGTAATAAAATTGAAATTGAATTCGGTTACGTATAGCGATTTTTCTGAGATCTGGAAACCGATTTGGGTCATTCTTTTTAAAAGAAGAGGTCATCTTCTTTTCAAATGTTATTAGTTTTTAAAAACATACGATTGTACTCACGTTTGTGTTTCGGGTAGGATTGACTATCACGTTAAGCTGGGCCGTGGGTTTTTTTGACATAGATAATATAATTTTGTATTTCTAATACGAAGAATATTAGAAATACAAAACTATATTATCTATATCAAAAAAACCCACGGCTCAACTTAACAGCAATACACACTTGCATACAGAATGCTCACCCGCTGATAATTAAAGAAATAGCGACTCTCGGTACTACGAAATTAACTTCAAATCGGCTCGCAAATATCAGAATGAACTTTATTAATTCAAAAACTTTTGACTTTGATAAAATTGCAAACGCTATAATGTGTCTATAGGGTTCCAACCACAACTTATAACAAAATAAGACTGTAACTAAGTACCCCTCCCTAGCTTTTCATTATTACGTCATTACTATTTTTTTTTACTGATCTTTCATCTCACCTAATGGAAAGTGATATAATATACTTTACTATACTCTTGAAGGGTCTAGGACCATATTATTTTTGACTACGTATGCAGTGTTTTTTTTCAACTTTTACATTATCGTACTATTAGTTCAGTAACGATGTACAAATCTTACTACTATGATACTAATATTATAAAGGAGAAAGTTTGTGAGGATGGATTGTTGGGTGAATATTTGTTACTCTTTCACGCAAAAACGGCTGAACGGATCTGGGTGAAATTTGGCATAGAGATATGTTATAGTATAGAATAGCACATATGCTACTTTTCATGTCGGAAAAATGTACGGTTCCCAGTCGAAGTCGTGGGCAACACCCCGTTACTAAGAAACTGACATCTAGAGACACCTGTAAAAAATAAGTTGCCGCATATTCTACATTATTCAACAAATAACGTTTAAAAGTAAAACTCAGTGGAACATAAATTGCGTTCAATGGGGTCGAAGTGTGTAGCTAATCCGAACAACCGCCATGCACACAGGTGACGTTTCCCATGGCAATAAGCATGAATTTATTAGTGAGTTTACCTTCGAGCGACGATATGCCTCATGTTAAGTTAAACTTTCAAATATCAACTCGGACATACACAAGTATTGCAGATTATGCCATTTTTATAATGACAAGTTTGTTGTTACAGTTACGGTGGTGCATTTACACTGAATTGCTGATTTGAAAGCAAAAATAATGAGAAGTAATTTTTTATCTATGTACACAAAAAATTGTTATCTATGTAAAATGCTGCGATCAGTATACTCTACCAGTAATTTGAAGTTTACAAGATTTAAAATAAGATTACTATTCCATTACTATTATTTATTTCATTACATCACTATTTTAATTTTCTTATATTTGCCTATTAAATGATACAAAGCAACAAAGTTTGTTTACATGTATATTGGTGCACTTAAAAACTAAACACGATTTTTAGTTTCATTTTCCCCAGTGTTTAATGTCTTTAAGCAGTATGTGTGTTGCCATAATGAGCCCCACTATAGGCCTCGTACAAAGTTAAAATATGGTTAAGAAGCAAGAAAAGATTATGTTGGTTATTTTTCTACGAAATATAGTTCTTTGGAATGTACAAGTTATCCAGGAAAATTTGAGGAGGTAAAGCTCTCGATAAACATCATGTATTGGAAGCATGGGAAGCCACACATATGTAAACCGACTGCATGGTCAATGTAACCAGGTATCCGTTAAATAAAGACGGTCAAGATTGCTCTATGTGGAAGCTTCAAAAATAAGTCTATGGTGACCAGTGCACATCTGATAGCTGCGTACATAATAATAATGATGGCGCTATGAACTCAAATGCCGTTGGTAGAAGCTGCTACACGAACAGCATGTTGTGAACACTATTTCCTCTCAGCCTCTAGGAGAAACTTTGTATACCATAAATCTTATTACAACAAGAAGTACCTAAGGGTGTTCGGAGGCACTCTGTTTAAGAGTGATAGTATTCACATTTGAATCCCAAGAACAATGTACATTATATACAACTACTCAATGGACCAAATACGGAAAAAGAATTAAGTAACGAATAATCGTATAAAAAACAAAAATCTCACAAAACTCCTTATCAAATTTAAAGTAAAAGACTTTTATTCACTCCATATTTTTCATTATAAAAACAGGCATTTACAGACGTCCAAGAATAGCCGAACAGTACTCTCTGACCCCGGCACAACCAATGAATATTTATGGGCCATTTTTAAACTCAATAAAACAACCAGCTGGTGACATAATAAATAAAGTCGTCCAATTAGTGCGGTGTTTAATTGCCACCTTCTTTGTCTTATGCTAAACAATGGCATTATTTTTCGAGCGACGGTGGTGTACAGTATGAATCAAACGGATAATTGAGCTATTTTTATTGGTGGTCAAGATTATGGGGGTGATTATAATAATAATTATTCTTTATAACGAACGAATTACTCATAATTGAATTAAAATCGTGTAACTTCTTGTAAGTTTCTGTAAGTGAATTAAAAAGAGAGACGAGGCGGAAGAGGGGGTAGAGGGAGTGGAAGGGGAAATAGGGGAAGGGGGCGGGAAGGGTTAGGGCCTCAACACAACACAACGGCAAACATTGCTTCACTGCCGGTTTTCTGTGAAGCCGTGGTATCACTCCGGTCGACCCAGCCCATACGTTCAAAAGCTCTGAGACTAACTAAATTTGTTTATTTGACACGGTTGATACGACGTTAATCAATAAGCACCCGTGAAGTAAACTTGAATAGGGAACAAATAAAGCCTCAATGAAATATAAACTCAATAACCCTGCAGCCACTTAATAATTATCCTACAACTATATTTATTTACATACCTGCAATAGATTCAAAGATATTGAAGAGTCCAAAAACGTTATTCAATGTTCAAGAAACGTTCTTCAATATTCAAGAGGCGTTTGTCAATCGACACCCACTTTATGTGTTTTGTTTAATCAAAAAGTGTTTCGAAATTGCCTCACGATAATGAAAGTTATTACAATGGTATTGATATTTCAAACCTTTCGGTCGTTTGAAGACGATGGCTTTTAGGATAATTTACACGCAACGAAAGCAATTGAAGGTGGCTTGATTGATTGTTTTATGTTTGCGACTTTGAGAAGTACTAAATAAGACCAGCTTTTACAGGAAAAATCTTGTCGACACTCTCCTTAGAAATACATACAAAGATTTATGTAAACTAGACATCGCCTGGTGGTCGAAATTTTAAAAAAATATTGAAAAAGTTGCATCGGAAAATACTTTTCTAAGCAACATATTATGAATTTTCATGTCAATTAAAATTATTTTGTATTGTAATTTTTTTAAGCAGACTTTTCTGAAAAATCTGGACATTCTATCAACATCCTTGGTATTAAATGCCCATAGTTCTATTCTATTCATGTCAGCCCTCTCTCTTGCGAAATATTGGCTTTTAAGTTTAATTTGTCAGTTTCAAAATAAGATTTTTGTATTAAAAATCATGAAATTTCCTGAAATTGTTAGCGCTTTACAGTATTTAAACGATCTACCCTAAATTATGACCAGAACTTTTTGTATCATTCTGTAGAACGAACTTGGGGAAAATTTTAAGTTTCATTAACATTTCCAAATGTAGTTTACCAGAACTGAGCTATTGATAAATTGAGGATGGACCCATCATTCAACCTCGGTTTGTCGACTACATGTCATGCTTATTGGCTGCCCAACCATTTCTCAGAATGCCTTGTGCAAAGGCAAATCTTGTCAAATAAAGTGTGAAGTGATAACTTCAGCCAGCGGTTACGTGTTACCGATTTGTATGAACTTAGTACATGTTGAGGTGATAAAGTTGCCACAAGTAACTACTATTCCTCGGAATAGCCGTTCGCTTGTTATTCAACTTTGTACAAAAATTTCAACAAAAACTAAGAGGTGGAAAAAATAATATATATATGTATATGAATAGTTGATTAGAGTCTTCCTGACACCGATGAATGTAAAAAAGGTAAACCATTACTGTGTAATATACGATTTATACAAAACTTAACTAGTTACTACGAAACGAAATCTTAACAATTAATTTCTACCAAATTAGATTTGTATAAAATGTGGAATGCTACATATTGAAAGTATGAATTCTGAAAATGAAAATACCAGACTGTAAAATCAAGCTTTAATGGAGTTTTAAATAATATATCGATATTAGACATTAATGTTTAAATATCATTTATTTAAATGCGTCTCTAAGATATGGAATCTACTTTAATTGAATAAGATCGCCAGAAATGGTAGCCAGTCGGAAGTTCCTACATAAATAAGTTCACGCTTTGGAATGCGAATACCTGTTTCAAGTACTGTGTTAAAACATTTATTTTATATAATGGATTTTTGTATGGTTATAATATTGACTGGCCTGTTGGTCCGTGTGTGTCCAGTGGTCCAAGAAAAATAATTGTGTGATGAGCATGATCATTCGTTCGGTGTCTGGGTATAATTTATCTACACTAGTATGTACTTACTTATAAGTATGTTTATCAGTAATCTGGTTACCAGAAGCTCTGCCTAGTTTGGAATTAAAATTATATTATTTATTAATATTTTAAGTCCTAATCTTTAGAATACTTATATAATGTTTTGGTAGGAATGATTCCATTTTAATACGCTCTTATCAGATTCACTATACCTCTACCTAACTATGGAAACAAACCTTAGAATTTAATTTTAACATACGTCTAATTGTCGTATCGAAGTGAAACTTTGTATGTATATTGTGATGCTGGACTGCACGCGCACTTGCAACCTTCGTGGATTGATGTTAAACCTCTTTGGCGCGTGAAGTCTTACTGGCGACTCCTTGCTCAAGATTCGAAACAATTCGTATTTGAAATAGTTCAGAGAATGGAACCATGAAAATAGCTGACTTTCATCTGTGGAGCCTTGGGAGACGTCCCGTGTTGATGCACGGAACCGCAAGATATATCCATTGTATTTTTATTGTGATCAGTCTTTAATGTGATTGTAATATTTTAAAGGTTTCAGTAAAAACCTAAGTTGCACCCGCGTAATCTTTTATTCCCCTTTCCTAGAAATTAGATCCATCCTTCTCGATACCAGCTCACCCCTGAGTATATTGCAATATGTAGTTCGGATGACTGTACCATAATTTGTCATCTTAGAGATGATCCGATTCTGGAGCGTGGAGGTGGATAATGGAACTCTTCAGTGGCTACTAGTAAACCCTTCGAGTTTGGGCTCATATGATTTGTTTTGACGAGTCCAACAGGTTGGTCATTGTAACGATGGTCTAAAGATGAAGCCAGGAGGTGGTCGGTTCGCAATCAAAGCGTGTTTTTTAGTTTTGTTAACCGTACTTTCATTCGTATTTTAAAATTGGCCATTGAAGTATTAGATAATTAAGAAGCAATTCATTTTAAACGTAAGAATTAAGATCCCTATGTTAAAGACAAAATAATTCAGATCCTTTTGCTCCTGTTTTGGCAAACATTCATTCTTTTTTTAATTTAGTATCTTCAGCGTTATGAATAAAAAAGGAAATACTTTTCCTTATCCTCGATGAAGCTTTATATCACTACATATTTTAAAACAAAGTCCCCCGCCGCGTCTATCTGCCTGTCTGTTCGTGATAAACTGAAAAACTACTGAACGGATTTTCATGCGGTTTTCACCAATAGAGTGATTCATGAGGAAGGTTTAGGTGTATAATTTGTTAAAGTTTTGTATAAATTGGTTGAAATATGACGATGATTGTTGAAGATGTCTTTACTACAAGTGCGAAGCCGGGGCGGGTTGCTAGTTAATAACAATTAAATAAATGACAGTCGAATTTCGATCTCTGGGAACTTCCTAGTTATTATCAACATCCACTGTTTGTCCATACATTAATATTACGTCAGCAACAGTATTAATCAAGCAAAGTTTTAGTCTCCCTTTTATTTTTACCCACGGATCTGGTCTGAGTTTTAGATTGACAATTGGAATTAGACTTGTTTGGGTACAAGTTTTAATTGTTTGCTCATGTTCAGTCTAATTTTAACTTACTTTTTGTGCTATTATAATCCAATCCGTATTTATTTAGTTTAACGGTTTCAGAATTTAATCCTTTTTCAGGGAGCTAACCTGATAAAAAGATAATGTTCTTGATCAAAATCACTTGGCCAATTCTCTTTAAGATAAGTAAGTGTCTAGTTTAAATGACCTACGAATTAATGAAAGGCGGATACTTATAAGTACATTCAACGAATTTTCAAAATACCCGAAATTTTTCGTAGTCGTAAATCGTTACATCGTGATATTTAGTCAAATACCCGATTTAAAACTAAAACAATGTAATGTTGTGTACAATTGTATCACGAACGTATCACTCCGGACATATTTGAATTCAGAACTGAAACGCGTTTGTTTCGAATTAGTGTCAGTTTGTCCTTTTGAATTATACTAGAGATCGCGTGGTGGTCGAATTGCGACCATGGTTTATTTCATTGGCCAATATTACTTGACCTGTCATTGTATAGACTTTTGTACCATGACAGGTCAAAATATATACTGGACACTCATAGCTGTATGTTACCGTTTTTGCATTTTTTTTAACTTTGTAGCAAATATTGTTCAAAAAATTGGTTGCCTGTAAAGTCGGTATACGGGCGAAAGTTTTACGTGACAACGACTTTGAGTGGTAAAATAATTTTAATGTGAATATTCATTCGTATAGTAGGAAGAAGGATGAAATAATAGTAACAATTTAAAACATTTATTTATACAAAGAATTATATTTAAAACATTTTATGTCTGTCTCTCTCGCTCTTAGGCGGGCTAACCATGCCCGAGTGGAAGGGACGCGTGCCTCTCACTCGCTCTCATTGTGAGCGCATAACGTGAGCGGAGCGTAACGCAGTTTCTTGAAGTGTCACCCGGCAAACCAATTTATAAGACGTTGTCACGTCAAAATTTTAGCATTCGTCACTTCTTCTCTGTATATACTATAAGTGTGCGAAATTTCATACTCCTCCGTCCGCCCAATTTTCGTAAAAAGGGATCCAAAGTTTTCGCTTCACGTATTAATATATAGATACTGGAATAACTTTTGCCAGCGGTTTCGCTTTTAATTTTTTTTTCCCTTGGAAATAGTATTTTTTTTCTGGGTGACCATACTATAATATGTTTTATGTTTTTTTCTGAACCCCTCGCCACGTGTGTAATCAACAAACTTACATTCGCATTTATACAAATAAATGAAATAAGTGTTTGTTTGTTGATATCATAGTAAAATATTTTTGCTAAATGCATCTGAATGTTTACACGGTACTTACACTATTACTCAAACAACTATATGAGTTTTTCTCTGTATGGTTATTCCGGCTAATCTCCGGAACGGGTGGAATGATTTCCGCGAAACTTTTGTTGGCAGATAACGGATTTTGTAAGGAATAACATAGGCTACTTTTATTTTCGAAACAAAATTAGGGTAACACGCGAGCGAAGCCGCGGCGGGCACAGCTAGTTTATTATATATAGTATTTGTAGCTACTGAAGAGTTCCACTATCATCCTCCTCGTTCCATCATCAGACCAGCTCCAAGTTGTTAAATTATAGTATTGTCATCCAAACTACATGTCCAACTACTATCTAAACCTTCCCTCTTCCGCGCCACTCGCCGTCTTACACCCAATCCCCCTCATCCCCTACTCCCACCTTAAAGGCCGGCAACTCTCGACTCTTGAGTTGTAGGTGTCCATGGGCGGCGGTATTCACTTACCATCAGGTGAACCGTCTGCTCGTTTGTAGCCTATCCCATAAAAAAACCTACAAGGTTTCATTTCGATACGACAGTTAGAAGTAGATTTAAATAAAAAAAAGAAAAAAAGTATATTGTATTATTTAAGTTTATTTATACTTAACTGGATGAGTAGGTATGTAATGTTTACATATAAGTATATTTAAGTAAATCTAAATAATTATATGTTAGTAAATCTTGTGATTATTTAATAGTGAAATATCCAAAGTCTTCTTGTAGTTGTGCAGTACAATCTGCCATTTACCTTTTTAATATAATCCATTGAAGGTTGTCTGTAAGATATCGCAGCCTGCGATCAGACAGTCCATTGTAACACTATTAAAAACTATTGTATCCAATTGACTGCTTCTGTGATATTTGGTGTGCAATAAAGTATATCTAATATATAAAATTCTCGTGTAGCGGTGTTTATAGTTAAACTCTTCCGAAACGGCTTGACCGATTCTCATGAAATTTTGTGTGCATATTGGGTAGGTCTAAGAATCGGACAACATTTATTTTGCATCCCCCTAAATGTTAAGGGTAGTCCACCCCTAAGTTTTGTTTTTTTATGTTTAGATAAAAAAAAATATGATACAACATTAGAAAATACATACAACTCTGAATTTTCAACCCTCTACGATCAACCCCTATTTTTTAATGGCGATTTTTATATTCTTCCGTTCCATCCACAGATCCGCAATAGGGTTGCAAGATGGCAATCGAATACAATAATTGTAGGTATGATAAATTTTCATGTAAAATTATAAAAAAAGGCATTGCAACGCATGCCGGGTGCATCTAGTATCCATCTATCTATCTAAATTGATGTCTAAGATTTGTTAACATAGTTAATTTGTTAGTTGGTTATTTACAAGTGAAGTTAATAACAGAATTGAAATCGGGAACAAAATCAGAATCGTTTTGAGTGTCCGTTATCTTTGTATGTGGTAGTAAAGCTTGCACCCAGTCTCGCAACAATCCAGTCACTTTATTATGTATGGAATCAAACGTGAGGATGGTGTTATCTTGCCATTTCCAGTGCGTTTAGTAGTCCGATTTTCTTATTCACACGGATTAAATAATTCAAAAGGCTTTTTTAAATTTGTTGTTGAAAGACTGACAACATGTGACAACAATACCGGTGCACGGGCACCTCTCCGCTGTCTCGTAGAAACATTTAACACACTTCGTAGATATTAATGATTTTACTCTCTCACACTCTAAATTCAAAGGACCGGCAGTTGAAATTTTAAAGCACTCGTGTTAGGATTTCCACTGCTGTTTTTTCTCTTTATTGACGCCAAAAATATTAAATTTTTTGTTTATATTATACTCAAAATAAAAAGAATTTAATGAAAGGCTTGATGTGTTGGAGCTATAGGTATCCTGCATATAAAAACATTCCAAAATGTGTTAGGCATGTAATCATAAAATCATTGTATATATAATCAAAATCGTGCAACATTAAATTAAAACATTGAAGTAATAACAATGGAAAAGTTAGGACTATTCGATAGTTGGCATTAAGGTATTGAGTTTCTAGTGGCACGTTCACAAAAGAACGGATCTTTACTGACTGAATAGCGAATAATAATTTAGGAAATGATCACGCTTCGCTAGATTATATTTCAACTACACTTTGATTTGACTGTGTTTTAGGCCATATTAGTACATATTCTATCTATAGTACGTTCTGAAACAAATATATATTGTTTTTGATTTAAATAAAGTGTTCTAAATATGAAAAAAAAAATTACCGATGAAATACTTGTCCTTAAGATGAATAATTGTGATAATGAACTTATATCCCTTAAAATGATTTAGCTGTTAGACGTTACTGAATGCTGCATATGAATGCTGAAGCATTCGTAAATCCAATGTATCTAAATATAGACATCTAAGCATACTATAACGTTTCTAAGGTACGTATTTGACTGCAATTGTATCGTTTGAGAAATGTTAGTTTTTTTTTTGGTATTTAAGAAGGAGGCAAGCATAAGGCCCGCCTAATGGTATGTAATTATTGTATTTCTTTTTAGACCATGACCATTTAACTTATGCAATTACAACAGTTACAACGCTGTCCGAGGTATAGAGGCTGGATGCGTTCTTGATTTCAATGAAAACATTAACTATGTATGTAGGCTCAGTTGTTCAGTAACGATTAATGATATAATCAGTCCGTGCCGTCTGCTGAACATCAGATAAATTACCGCAATTAAAGTGATAAACTTACCGACAAATACACCAAAAAAACTCAATACTTTAAAAAAAATCATATTTCATGAGTACTTAACGTTTTTTATTTTACTTTATTAGAACGTACTTACCCGACAAAAACTGGTGAATGCTGTAATCTGAAAACAAAAACAGACGTCATTTTAGTGAAAACTGCTACAAAAGGTCACAAACTAGTTACAGAAAACGACTTAAAATGCAGACAGTAGCTGAGTTGAAAAAGAAATGCATACCTGAATATGCACCAATTTTGCTTTCCAATCAGATTTTGACTACATTCTAAAGTCTTAGCTATGAATGTTAAAATAAGTTTAACAAAATCAAATTAAGGATAAGTATAATTTAGCTGATGCTAATGTAATGCATTTTAATATCAATTTTGGAAAGAATTTTAATGTGTATAAAAACCTAGCAATTTTTTCCCATAACTTGAAGTACAAAAACTACCAAAAAGTCTAACCCTTAATCACATATGGTCAGAATCTAATCAATCAAGCAATGCCTCTCTCCCATAAATTCAGTAATCAAATCAGAACGAGTATACGTACCAATAGTTTCGATAAGGCTCAATATTCAAGGAGAATGAGAAAGACTGCTACATAATTAACGATAACGGAACAGGAAAGAGCCTTGGTTGTATAAACTATTTAGTAGTATGTGCCTCGTTTAATAGTTAAATAGTATAATGTAGGGTTAAGAAAGGTGCGGTTGCTGATTTAGTATTTTTCAAATCAAATCAGTCTTTATTTCCTTAAGAATATGGTATCAGTGGGTTTTACATTAATATAAGTGCAACATATTCTGCCATGTATGGCGTGGAAATATAGATTTATGATGACAATACATAAAAATAAAAATGTCACAAGATTAATAATTAGTTCTGGTAAGATGTCAAGAAGTTATATTGAATTAAGTGAATGTCAGTAATCAATTAAAATTTCCAATAAATCAGTATTGTAGATAATTTCATATTAAAATAGATTAAAATTTGATTTCACAGATTATTTTATCTTCCAAATAATAAATAAAACAAATAGTAATAAAAAAAATTGTCCTTAACATTATAGTAATTTTTTTCACTTAAGATTTCATACAATTTCTTACGGAGCAATGATCCTCCTAGTTTATTTATGAATCTGGCAGATGATTAAATTGTGTTATGCACATACAATACGAGTTTCTCTTGCACACCCCCAGGGTTACCTTTGGGACTTGCAGTCTATCTTTATGCCTTGTTCGGCTGTTTGGCATGTCCCCCAATTTTTTTAATAAATGAGGAAGTTTTTTTACAAAGACGCATATTTCTAGGATGTATAAACATGGTAAAGGTAAGATTTTGTGTCGTTGAAAGAGTGGCTTGCAACTGGTTGAACCATCAACCCCACACATTGCACGGATACATTTTTTTTGAGCTATGAAAGCCCTATCCGCGTCCACTGAATTGCCCCACATGATAATTCCATAGCGAAGTATCGATGATACATATGCATGATATGTGATAATTACTGTTTGTATATTGACAATTTGTCTGATTCTTCTTAGTACAAAAACAAAACGATCAATTCTAGTGAGGATCTTATCAATATGTGGCTTCCAGTTGCAAAATTTGTCCACCGTAATACCCAAGAATACACACTCGTTGCAGGATACCAATCGGTACGTAAACTAATATGACCACGAATTCGATAATGATTTCATATGCAGTAATTTAATATATTTCGTTTTATCAGAAAGGTAAATTTGAGCGCTTTTCCATGTCTTAACATAAAGAAAAAAAAAAATAAAATAAATTTGTATTAAGTCATAAATAGCTAGTTCAATCAAGAGTAACTCCATAATACCTATCTTAACTTCACGCACAACATCGGTTTAACTACTTAACTTACTGGCGTAAATTAAGAATTCCATTATTTGAAATCACGTTTGTTGCACAGAATAAAAACGAAACTTTATTGTATTACTGTTGCTGTATAGTATCGTTCAATTTCCGTACTTCGTATATAACACACACATGGGATCAAAATTGAGCTGCACGGGTCAATTGCATCGGAAATTCCGAGAGCCTTGTACACTTTTTAATATTGAAAATATATTTAGCGTTGAAATTTTATTGTAAACGAACGTATTGCAGATAAAAATTATTTGTTAGCATGGAATTGTGTTAAAAATGGACTTCGTTTTAATTTTCAATGTTTTGTTCATTTTTAATACTTTTTGATCTTTGATTCGGAACTTATATTTGTAGTTTATGAAAAAACATAAATTAAAATAAGAGGTACTATGAATGAGATAAAATGTTTTGGTAAAAGATTTTATGAAACTTTTATATTTTTGCCTTAAAAAAACTTTGTCACTATATAGAAAAACAACGAAATCAAACCATTTATATATATTTATACATAACGTAAAACGGGATGTGTAAAGAGAACAGATGTACATAAATCTGAAACAATATTAGTTATTACCACAAAGACCACTACTATGCATCATTTTTTTTTTATGCGAAAACGGGCAAACGAGCAGACGGGTCACCTGATGGTAAGTGACTACCGCCGCCCATGGGCACCTGCAACTCGAGAGTCACAAGTGCGTTGCCGGCCTTTAAGGTGAGAGTAGGGTAAGGGAGGGAAGAGGGGGAGCGGAGAAGCGGTTAGAGGGGTGACGAAGCAGAGAGGGAAGGATTAAGGACTCCGGTAACCTCACTCACTCGGCAAGGCACAACATTGCGCATTGCTTTACTGAGGGTTTTCTGTGAGGCCGTGGTATCACACCGGTCGAGCCGGCCCATACATGCCGAAGCATGGCTTTTCCGCCACTGTCATCGCGATTATTGATATCCCTTTCAAAGCCTTTTTAGATGTATCTTATATAAGATTTACACACATTTTATAATGGCTCTTATTGTCACTAACCAAAACCAGACTGCCTACGTTCTACTACATCTGCGTATTATTTATTTTGAAAGAAAAAAAGAAAGAAAAGATTTATTTTTACACACAGACTCAAATTTTCACACGAAAACAATAAAAAGAAAAATGGAGAAATAAAATATACAAAATCAAACAAAAAAAAAACAAATTAAAATAAAAATAAAAAAGTGGGAGAATATTACTTCTGCTCACTGGCAACACCACATCTTCCGCCTGACCGAGCGGAAACCGCCTCCATGAAGGCCAGCATTGCCAGTGAGCAGCGATACGACCTTAAAACTATTAAATATCTTTATAAATTAAATTTATAAAGTTATGTGAAAATGTGTGTCCCATCAGTGCCAAAATTTGGACATCGCTCAGCATACGTTGCGATTATTAAAACGCAACACTGGTATTTTCATTTACATATCTTTCCTTGTGTACAACTGCCTAACTAGTTATCAAAAAGATAGATATACTACTCGACAAACAAACACCAGTTCAAACTTGAGCTCTTTAGATAACTGTTCTACGTAACGTATAGTTTAAGTAAGTCAAAAACCTCCAGGGCTTTTATTCTGCACACAATATTTCAAAGTATAGACGCGAAGAGAAACTTTCATATATTGCACTGTTGCTGCAGTTCAAAAGAAAGTAGAGTGTGCTAACACTTCAAAGAATATTGTTATGCGTTCAAAAGTTTCTGAAATATACAGCGTCTTTATAGTTTACTGATATTTGTTTACACTGAGGTGTAATTGTTAAAAGATTGTTAGTGGTTAATTATCCTGACAAATCGAATCGACAAATAATTGTGTGATGAGCACGATTATTTGTTCTGTGTATTGGTGTTTTTTTTTATCTGTAATATATATCTATACTAACTTTTAAACTTTCGCGTGCAATAATATAATTATGTATTTAAACGGGAATTAACGCGATCACGAAAATGTATTACATACCTCTGAATTGCCTGACGTTTCGTTCCGTTCGTCGCCCGATTTTTACACTTTATTATTTTTATTAAAGTTAAGCAAAACAAACATATATAATACAACAACGTTATTACAAAAATTTAAGTTTATAAACTCAACACAATGGATCTGACCCGCATATATAGAGAAATCTATTTACACAAAAGCGCTTGGATTTCAAAGGCTATAGATCAAACATTGCTAATTAATGTTGTAGGATAGAATAGCTCTGATTCCGATGACAATTCCCCTTTCAGTGAAGAGGAATTTACTGAATAATATCATCATCGTCCTGACCTCTCTAGTGAATTTGTTTGTTATCAGCATCATAGTTCCAGGCAGCATTTGACAACAATCCAAATAATAAAGGTATCAATGGCCAGAAATTAAAGCAGTTATTGCCTTATGAATTGGACTAATGTTTAATTCTTTTCGAACAAAATCAGATATGGATTCCAAATTAGTAAACCTAATCATATTCCTTATTACTTATAGGTAAAGAAGGGAAAGAAGTTATAACTATTGATGGAAGTTATAAGATATGCGTAAAATAATTTTTTTAGGCAAATTATAAATATATAATTTCCAATTTCCTTCATTCTATTATCATTACGATTGTGTTGAAATATGCATATCTAACAAAAAATTGCTTCCGTATACGATAATATAAGTATAGTTCTAATTAATAATATGTTACCTACAAAATTACCCATACCACCAACATTAGTAATTATAAGAAAAACACAACTTAAAATATACTAAAAACTACTTTCTGGAAACAAAAAATGTGTCTTTAACAATCAAATTAGAGAGATACACATCGATTCTTGTTTTGAAATAATGTCGGCTATGATGGATGTTTCACGGTTACACGCCAAAGAGCCATAAGTTATCGATCTGAGTTCAAGGAACAAATGCAATAACGAGGCCATAAAATTGTACACGATGAAAATAGTTCATATTTCACTGATGAAATCTATTACACCGATCATTTAAATGAGAGATCGTTACCGAGGAATGCAATCATAATACTTCAATGCTGATCTATCAATGCATTAAAATGATGGGTGGTGAAATTATTTTTGTGGTATAACGGTAAGCTTCTACTTAATATGGTGTGTTGGTCCAAATATTTTATTGATTTGTCAATACGAAATCTACTTTTGATTTATGTGGGCAGTTATCTAATTACCGTGTTTCTGGAATGTATTTACACATATATGATAAGTAAAGTGACTTCATTCTCTTCTATAATAATACAAAATATGCGTTACTGCGATGAAAAAGTATCTTATTTTCTGAGTAGAAACCATGTCTTTTTTTAAATTTTCACTTTTCGGTTAAAAAACAAGTTAGCTTTACCTTCACTAACCGGATACTTAAGAATTTAACTGAACTAAATTTCAAAATATTTTTTTTGCTAAAATTAAGTATTTTGTATTATTATGTATTATTATATTGTATTTTATAAATCAATTTACTTGAAATGACGGAACAATGAAAAATAACACCACTATGCTCTCTTACTAACAAAGTCATATTAAAAAATATTAATTTTTACTGTGTAAACGTTTTGAAAAAGTCTTCACGCAAAGAACCTTACCTCTTGTATCCTTCTATGGACAGTTAGTTTATGCCACTGATGGTCATCAAATCTTGTTTTGGCCGGCTTGATATGCATCTCTTGTTTTCCATTGCCTAGACCCATTGTAAGAGAAACTCCGCCATCGCGCACAGCCAGGTTCAAATAGTCAGCCTCATGACCTATGAAGTTATTCAATTTATTAATACAATATTGTAGACATCTGAAAAGTTTTACGAATTTAGAATTAAAAGCACTATTCATGAATTCCAAATCTAGGAATATAAATTACTCTTGAAAGTTTTTGATTCATTCTGCAATTCTATAGTGTCTCGTATTTTATTCATTATATCAGTCTAGATATAAAAATATCTCGACGTCAAAGAATCTCGCGATGTTAATAAAATCTGCCAATAGAGAAAAGTTGTCACCTAAAATATCACTAACCAATCATGGCCCAAAAATTTAATAACTTCACAAATACATACTACTTACAGATCTACCATAAAAGTTTTTAGTTTCACTTGCTTTTGCATGTCATTTTTTGATAATTTATTTAAAACCACATATATCAGATACAACTACATATGTAGGTCATAGATTAAGCTATTGTTTTTTTTGTTTGTTTAATACTGTAAGGAGACTTTGAAGTACCAATACCTATTAATTATACGAATTGTTGTTGAATGTAGTTTACATTCAACAACAATTGACGATATAAATCTGACGATGAATCACTTAGTAATGGCGTTAATTTTTCAAAACGTATAATGTTTACTAGAGACTCTCACTGTTCAAATTTCAGCGATATTACATAAAATTTTCAACATAACTCGACCTATTCATTTCCAGTACCTATAAGTTGGACTATCATTGTATAGACTTTCCGTGTCAAAACAAGTCAACATGTATACTGGATTCCAGTAGCTTTTTGTGACTATTTTCATATAATTTTAAATTTATGACACATATTGTAATGCACTTTTTCTACATATATACCTTAAGTATTAAAAAAAATTACATTCCTTCGTGCGTGAAATTTGCCTCGAAACCCAATAAAGTAATATCTTTACGTATTAATATATAATAATAAAATGATGTTTCCAGAAAGATTTTTACCACAATATTTCTTAATACATACAAAGATCTAATTCTGATGCTTCTGTGAATATTTTAGTGTAGACTTGCTTACAAGTGGTTATAAATATCGTAACACTTACCGGTATAGAATAGTAATCCATTAGGCTGGCGTGTCTTGAAGTACAACGAAATGGCGTCCTGCGTACTTACTATGGGCTCTCCACCGGTTTGTGTCAAATCATACGAGAGAAACTCTGCGCCTCGAAATGTGGCTTCGGAGGGTGCTTTGTCTGCAAAAGAAAACAACTATAAATACTAAGATATTACAATGGCACTAGAACATGACGATGACTGGAATCATTCTAATATATAAAGGATCGAAGATATGATGTTTTAGGAAATTCTTTCCTTCAAAAGCCTGGTAGGAGATTTGGTTTATTTAAAAAAATCACATATGCCAGTTGATGACAATATTAAAAACATAACAGTTAGTACATAAAAATATCCAAGAAATATAACTAAATAATGTAACATTTTGTTACAATTATAAAGAAAAACATATTCCCCAAAGTTATTTGTTATCTGAAAACATTAATGTTAAAATAGATCATGACTCTGCAAAGGTTATAAATAAATTACGAAATAGCAAAACAATAAGGAATTTTAAGAATTAATTAAATAATATGTTCATCGCCCAACATCTTAACAATATCATGTAAAAATAAAATAGCAGGAAAAAAGTAATACAGGACCGGACCCCGAGGGTCAGACAAAGGGTTGGGAGCTAATTAAAGAACAATCTTGACTTAGAAATATCAATGTTATTTTTAATAAAAGGAAGTAATTACATGATATAGGCCACTATGAGTGGTAAGGCGCGCGTTGGGAGATGCCTATGTCCAGCAGTGGATTGCAATAAACTGATTGATTGATAGGCTACTGGACCTATAACCATTGACGGCCTGACATTGTCAGAAATAAACTCTCGTAAAATTTGTTTGACACACTTTTGGTGCAGATTTTTTCTTAAGCGTATAAAACGTGAAAAAATGAGCAAAAGCTCATCTTTGACTAAATATACTTTATACAATACAGTAACATAGCATACCGATCTGTATCAACACTGAAAGCATTGCAAATTTAAAGTAAATGGAAGCTACATTTTAAGCATAATTTAGTGGTTTTTTTGTGTGTGCCAAGTGTAAATTCTCTTGCAACTGGTTACATGATTTCAGTTACGAATATGGATGAAGGGGTAAAGAATATTAATAATGTAGTCGGTCAATGTTAATACCGATAAAAACGTGTTAAAGAAAACTCTGGACAAGTTTTAATATGGAGGCTTTGTGTAAAATTGTGTGAAACATGCTAAGTGAGTCAAGTTGTGGCTATGTTAACTATTAAGGAAGTATTAAGGATCATCTTTCTTGCCGAGTAAAAGAGAATAAGACAGATAGTAAATATGTATATCCTATAGAAAAAGCCAGCAAATTACATAAAACAGAGATTAAGTCCTCTGTAGAAGTGTTAACAATTGATAGGCCATAACAGACACGAGCATCTGCAACTAGAAAGCCTGGTCGTAAAAAGACGTCATGATTGTGAAATATGGACGGGTGTGAAAAGTGCGGCTGAACTTTTTTGCTAAAGATAAGCCAAATATGCAGAGCCAACTGCCGACTATCATTATTTGAAGAGGCACCAACAGAAGAAAAAGAAAAATACTAGAAATGTTAAAAAACGAAAACTTTAAACATCAATCCTTTTACACATTTTTTTTAAATTTACTCGTTTTAATTTTAAGTTTAATCATTATTAGACAAAACTTGACCAAGAACTGGCCTCCAATTGTGGTAAACAAAAATTAAGAACTCTGACTTCCCATTCTGTTAAGTTTAATAATAAACCTTCCGCCGAAGGAAAAGTAAACAATAAGCCAAAGCAAAAAAGTTAAAAGAAAACTTGTGGCGATTAATCAATTTGCCAGTTCAGGTGGCGCTAGCGGTGCCAAGTTTCGGTTCGATTAAAGCTGCATAACGCCGTAACTACCTTAGACGCTTCAATTATTACTTCAGATGGGATAATTTAAAATTGAGTTCGGGATTTTGAGACTTTATTTACTATTTTTATATAAAATGTTGTGAAATACTATAACTTAGAAAGGTAATTAGGGGAACGTAAACTTAGCGTCATGTAATAGTGTTTAATCATAGATATATCTACAGAGCATTTAGCTTTTCAGTTTTAATGTACATTTGTCTGTTTTTTATATTAACCCCGTCGATTCGACGACTAAGCGAAAGAAAATTCGCTGTCTCTTTTGGTGTATGCGGCGATTTACGCAACAATGCTCGTCAACTCAGTATATACCGGACTCTTTCAAGTGGCGGTCGGGTCCAGCGGGTAAGTATAATAATTTTCTTTCGTTTACTTTTTTGCAGTTTTATGATCGATTACTGTCTGATAGTTGTAAAGCGCGTTTTATAGGGTGAGGATATCTACCAGTGTATCAGAAGAATATCTGATAGCTAAACGTGGAGGTCAGTGACGTTGAAAGTGATTATCAGTCAAAAGAGACAATCCAATCCCTCTGACGTTGAAGAAATCAAGAGCGGGTTTCTCCTGCTTTTATGGTTGGCACTGGCGCAACAAATACCTGTTCCAGCTGAAGAGAGCTTGAGTCTTGTCATTCTCAAGTAGCATAATCCGCAGTCGGCCACGTCATGTTAGGGCTATGATTAAACGGCAAATTTTGAACAAAGCAGCAGCTATATGTGTTACACGCGTTCATTTAATTTTTAATATAATTAATTTTGTGACAAAATTTGATGTAGATACATAGAAACATTAGTCATGAGTCACGGTCAAGGTCAACCAGCATCCAGTAATGACCTTCAACCAGCAGAGGCACCAAATTCACGAAAAAGAAAAGCCTGCGATCTATGTTCCTATGACAAAGGCCCATTTAACAGTTATTACGCGCAAAATGTAAGCAATGCCATTTCTTGTGGTAAACATAAAGTTGATCATTGCATAAAATGAGTTTAAAAATAGCAATTTTTTTTCCTAAATAATTATGCTGTATTTTGTTGTTAATTTAATTTAGATTTTTTTAATATGTTCTCTCCTCTGGTCTTATGAAAACCAATGCCTTATGGCTAGACTCATAAAATAAATAATAATAATCTTTATTGATTCAAAAGAATACTAATGTTTCCATAAACTAATTTTACAGTATTTTATGTGCAATATTTCCTAATATTCGCATCTGTTGCTGAACTAGGTTTATAGCCTGTATTTCAGCACACAGCGCCTCTCATCACGGCTTTTCGGTAAGTATAAGGGTATTATTAATAAATTATTTATATTAATTAGTAAAAGTAGTTTTAAATTTTAACATTGACAATATTAAAAACATAGGTAATAAAAGGTTTTTTTGTTAAGACTACTAGTAACCTGGGTTACTCCTAGTATTATTGTTAACCCCTCCATCTAAGCTAAATGCTTGTGTTAGGAGTGGGTTCACATCAGTAGTGCACTGGATGGGGTTCGAACCCGCAACCACTCGATCGCAAGTCCGATGCTTTAGCCATTACGCTACCGCTGCTTAATTCCATGCAGCCTAAGAGAGTGGAAATACCAAAACACTCGTGGCCCCAATTTCTTACAAAAGCAAAGTGATAAAATGTACTTTAATTAATCAATCAATTCATGCACTCAGAGTCAGCCTGTGACCACGGCCAGTGCAACCTGGTCGAAACGTCCAGAGGTATGTAATACCTTTTCGTGATCGCATTAATTCCCATATAAGTACATAATTATATCATGGAAAGTGAAAGTTTAAAAGTTAAAATGTACTTTTGCTCATAGGTATGTCCTGCTGACTATAATATACAATTTATGTGAAAAAATTTATATAAACCACCCTACATAGTCTGTATAAAACTCCAAAAACATTTTACCTATCTGTGTCCAGGACTACTATAACATGATGCCATAAAATAAGATCGCAAAGATTTTGAAACTTTTACTAACTGTTCCTGCGCATAAATTTACTCTCAATTTAGGCTGCTCAGATAATTATTGTTGAAATATGCTAGATTCAACCGTAATAACCTCAAAAGCCATGAGCCATTAGCATGAAGAAAATATATTGAGCAAGATTTAGGAACAGTAAATGCTCTTAAAACTAAATCAGATAAAACAGACATAGCAGTCTATATGTGGAAAAAAAATAACAAAATATCAACCGACTCTCCGTTGTATCAAAATGAACATTAATAAATTCGTTACCTGATACAATTCAGTTATTTATCATGGAAATGAGGAGCGTGAATTAATCATCTTCCATTTGCAAATAGCAAGGTAATTTATAAACTTCGTCTCGTGCATCTGTTAAAATAACAATACATATTCGCTTCGAATCCGTGGCAAATTACATTCATCTATTACTCTGTCATATTGGAGATTCCCTAAACAATGGAATCCGATAAAGTTAAATCAATATGGTCCCAATAGTGGTTATTTTGATTACTTACATCTATTTATGATAAATGGTCTTTCAAAGGGCAAGTAAGCTCACGACCAACCTTATGATTTAGTACGTTTACCTACAAACTCATAACAACACTCTCACTTGTCTGTTACCAACCTTATAATACTCTCTTATGAGCTCTAGCGATTTACTCACAAGTAGAAAAATCACTTTGCTGGAACTATTACACATCCTAAATGTTACTCTTCCCGATACTGTCAAACCATTACAATACTGTTTTAATTTTATTTTTTTCGTATCCTTGAAAAGCTCCGTTCCTGTCCTGCTACTGTTTCTTTGGTCCACTTTTACAGGGTTGTGCAAAAACTAGGCCTATTTCTACCTCGAAGAACATTACCGAGTAACTGGATATAGAAAAAAAAAAGACGCCGCCACTTCAGTTGCATATGATGGACACTATAAAGAAGGTTTTTGGATAATTACTCCAGGACGGAAGACTCGTAACAACATGGAAATTGCAACTTACCATAACAAAGAAGACACATATAAGAAATCAATTGAACAATGATTCCAATATTATAAACTTACTTTCGCATTTATAATATTAGGTAGGATGCTTGTTTGTTTGTTACGCTTTCACGCCTTAACTACTAAACCGATCATAATAAATTTTTCATACTTATTGTTAGGGGTACAAAAGTTTCATTCTGGTGAAAGTACTGTTCCGGAAGGATATAAAAATATCTTTTTAGCGAGAGAAACCTAGGGCGAAAGCTAGTATCTAAAACATATTCATCTTAAATATTATTACGAATCCGATGAGCCTCTAACGCCGCCATTAATGGAGAATACAACCAGAAGATGATGTTTGATTGCAGTATATCATAATCCTAAGTTTAACAGATTGAGACAAAGCAAAGATATTGGATCGACTTAGTGAAGGACCTATCTATAGTAACGTCTGGAAGCTTTGATTGGATCTTAAAGCTTTTGGCTTTATTATTGGCAGCAAAAATTTTAACATTCATTAGACTCTAGATTTCATAGCTAAATATTCATATGAAAACCAGGGGCTTATTTTATTGATATCATAAGACGATAATTCATTTGTTCGTTCGTTCGTTATGACAAATAAGTGAAATTCTCAATTTAATGCTAAATTGTAACTCAAATTTTAATAAATACAATATAGGTTTAGATTTTCCCTGAATTACTGGATAGATCGATTGATTGAGTCATCGTTATGGATATACCTTGACCTTATTAGTGTACAGGACTTTGAAAAAGGCAAAGGTATCATCCAGTGGCTCTAATCATATTCAAATCCTATGATGATGATGACAAACCTATGAGACTAGAAATTACAAATCAAAAGCTAAAAGCAAAAGAAAAAATAAAAATGTTTTTAAACTTATTGAAACGACGACAATTAGGACGTGGGAGAGCCATGCTTCGGCACATATGGGCCGGTTCGACTCCGCTTGATACCAGGGCCTCACAGAAAACCGGCAGTGAAGCAATGCTTGCATTGCTTTTCTCCGTGTGAGTGAGGTTACCGGAGGCCCTAACCCTTCCCTCTCCCTTATTCTCATCATTCTCATCCTTCCCCTCTCCCCTCTTCCCACTCTTCCTCCCCTCCCCCTCTTCTCCTACTCCCACCTTAAAGGGCGGTAACGCACTTGTGACTCTTGAGATACAGGTGCCCGTGGGCGGCGGTAGTCATTTACCATCAGGTGACCCATCTGCTCGTTTGCCTGCTATACCATAAAATAAAAACACTATCTTACGTACATAATTTGTAGAATTTAAAACGATTTACAGGCCTCAGGTACTCCTTGAATATTGATGAGAAATTTTATTTCTGTGACCTTTTAAATCCAGGGTATTATTACCATACTGACAGGAGGGATAAAGATAGCTAAATAAGAAAATAAATTTAACAAAAACTCTCAACCTTGCACTGTACTGAGACCTATCAAAACTTTTTTCCTACCTTCCTACTAAAATCATAACTTCAGGAATAAAAACTGATATAAAATTTCATCTTACTACAAAAAGGGAATGGTAGAAAGTTGTGACGTTGGATTAGTCACAATCGCCCCCTAGGGTGAGATGGAGCTGTGTAAAAATTTTAAACTATGCTAAACATGATACTTAAACATAATAGAATGAGAATTACAATCGTGAGATCTATTGCTAAGCTAAGTCAAAAGAAAAATGTCCTTTTAAAAGTTGCATGTTTTGAATTTAATTCAATTTGACTTTAACTACTTTTTAGTGTATGATAGGTATTCTTTTTGCGTATTTATTTAAAGCAATGTGTCGTTGGTGTACAATAAAGATTTTTCTATTCTCTTCGATAACAGTGAACTGATTTGTATCTGACTGACTGGGTTACATCATAAACTAGCCTCCAAAAATGTTAAAATTAAATTAAAATCAGGGGATAATCAAATTGTTATTAAAAGTTTAAATTGGCAAGATTTAAATTTGGTTACATACTTTTACATAAAAAAAAATCTATAGTCTTTGAAAGATGAAAATACTACCCAGACAAGACAGATACGAAACCTTTTATGCTTTGTCTCCGTTAAAACAATAACATAAAGTATATTCTCTGCTACTGCTTTGAATGTATGTTCTTGCTAGTTCAAAGCAATAATGTAAGTATATATAGTTTTGCTTTGACCCACCAACAATAATAATTGCTTTGACGTTATATTTTGAATAAACAGAAAAAAGATAACTGAAAGTGCTCACTAATGACTGTGGGTGGTTACAAAATAAAAAAAACTTTAGGTAAATGATCAAAGAACAAAAGAGAATACTGAAACAAAGAGAAATATATTGAACTTATCTAAATAGGACTGCTGCTACAAAACAATCACTAAGTAGTTTAAAAAAAGTTATAAAATACTATTGTGCTTTAAATTCAAAACCAATGAAGTAATTTCGACATCTGAGAATTACCAGAAAGTAAATATAGTACATTGTAATAAAACCATATATATATAAATATAGTACATTGTAATAAAACCATTTTGTATTACAAACTCTATGGAGTTCGTAATATGAAATTCCACATCTGAATTTTATTTGCTTGAGCTACATATTTATCATGTTAAAATTTATATTAATCTATTTAATATATGGTTGCTATAAAATCTAAAAGATATTCATGGAACAATCCTTGTACTATGAATTGACAGTACATGAGCAATAACAACAAAGAAAAATTAGTAATTAATTACAAAAAGTCTAGCTGCTACAAGATTAAATGTGGATTACTATTAATTTTATTTGGCCCTATTACTATATATATATATTATTTTATGTACTAAACAAGAGTCGAAATAATACATTTTTTTATATGCACCATTAACAAATAAAATATTGCTAGTGATTGCCAAAGACAACAAATAACATACTAAAAAACAATTAAATTGAGAAATATCTTCTTCAACAATTGATTCAAACCTTATTTTAATGTTTAAATATAATTTAGTTTTACAATCAGTTATTTAAAGTTCATAAAAAAAAAAACAAATTGATTAATCGGGACGGGATCAACAAAACAGTAACGACGTTTCTAAAACAATTACAATGCATTGCGTCAGTTGTAATTGTTCTCAAAGAGTAATCGCCTCTTTAACCGTAAACCGTTTACTTCAATACCAATCACCATATATAAATACGTACACGATATCAATATACTTCGATGCCCCAAACTAATGATAGATCAGTCTAATCAATAACAACAATTTCAAAGTAAGCCACAACTTCCCAAACTAATCCATTTACCGTATAACGGTTCCCTTCTAACAAATGCTTTTCCTAAACTTGACAAAACAAGAAACAAAAGTCACTGAACCATCGGCATTAAAACGGAACAAACTTTAAGGTTTCACTCCTTTGAAAATACGACAAAGTTACTTGTATTTTATGGAACTTTGCCTAAAGTTTTATTAGGAAAAATTGCTTGTTGATATTTTGAATCACGTAAAATATTGTTAGACTAAACAGAAAGAGTTATGGTGTTTCTTCAATTTGTTGTTTACAAAGATAAATGATTACCTGTTGATTTATTAGAATATATTTAGATATTACTTTTAGTAATGTAAAGATGTGCCTTTCTTTAATCACTTTCATTGGGATTGTTCGTGATTTAAGAAATATGTTCTGTATATGTTCACAGCAAACAACACGTGTCTAAAACTTTATCTATGACTAGCTATTGACCTTTCCTCTACGGATTTAGAAATTTTATATACTATAGTTCTCACCTTCATGGTGTATTAGTATACACTCGATGGTTTATCTCTTTTTAAAGTAATACAGCAAAAACTCAAATTGAAAAAAACTTGGGAAGTAGAAGTGGAAAGAAATCAAATATTCAGTTGATTATTATGATAACACACACAAAGCCCATCCCTTTTATCCTCTATCATATTTTGGAGATAGTTTATTTAAAATTATTTGGTCGCTGAAGCAGTACATAGTGACCTATATTATACCTTATCTGAATGCATGTTCTTATAATAACATATTTTGGGACAAGCCTTGAAAACCTTTCCTTAAATCAAATATAATATTCCTTATATTGGACCGATGAGGCTCCGATAACGGATATTGCCAGGAGATACCCAAATTTCTAGAGCGTAAGAAGAAATAATGTCGTTATTTTGATAGTGTCTAGTGGTAAGAGCTTTTCACTCTTGGAGAGGGACTAAAAGCCGCATGATTGTCACCTCTAGTTTTATGAGTAAGTATTAAATAACTGCTTACCACTACGCAAACCGTATTCAGTGTATTTGCCTAGTATAAACAATACAAAAACAGGTTGTTGTAAAGCAACCCACACCATATAAGCAAGATAAAGCAAGACTGGTTCCTGTATCATGATTGACACGTTAGCGTAATATTACCATCAGTATTCAAAAGAACCTTAGGATTTACACACACGTTTACATAATAAATAACTTAAACTACCCGTAATCCATAAATTCCAACAGACGTTAAACTAGTTAGGTTAATAGGAGGTTTCTAATTCGCGGCTCAATAATAGCAGTCCTAACGACGTACCCTGTGGCACACCCAAGTAACTACCCCCTACAACTCTCGGCGTTGCCGGGAAACCCTTACTATCCTACCCTTGTGAACAATTCATGGTCTATTTACACACTTGTAACTAGTTTTATGTTGGGAATGTGTTGTTAGACACTATTATAATAGTATTGTGGAGGTTTTAAAGCCCTTCTATAATACAATATACAAAATATAATCACTTTTTCAAAAAATATTTTCTTTATAAGAAACTAGCTAATACCCCCGGCTTCAGTATTCAGTATTCAATTATTTATTTGTAGAACAAAGGTTGGTTTACAAATCTTACAAATAAGTTGCACTACGTGCTACAATTATGCATAGTGTACAAATTATTAGAATTAATTAAAATGATTAAGACAACACGTTAAAACTATTTTAGTGAGTATTAACAATGTAAACTATTTTGTTTAAACAAATTAAGTAATATTACATGCCAATTAGTAGGAATGTACCTATTGTTATTTTTTATTTTTTCATATCAAAACAAAAAAAAACATATCAAAGGCAATACAAATACAAATATATGAACAAATTCAATTACAATTAAATATCTAAACAATTTAAAATATAATTCAAACGTAAACACAATGAAAACTTAAGACATAGGTACTCGTAGTTACTATAATCACAATCTATGGTAGTCTTGACACACATAATGAATTTAAAACGTTAGAATCTACATCAAACCGTATAATATCGTTATACAGTTTTTTTAAACGGCTTATACATAGATGCTTTATTTTTTACAATCATTCGCTGATTGTGATATAATTTGTCAATCAATATACGTACCTTTGGGTGTACCCGGTGTTAGAGTAACACTAATGCGTTCAAAAATATCAAGATTACATTTTGTAAAAGCATTTGCTTCCTTTCCAGTTTGTGTTCCTTCCATGTGTGAGAATCCATCAAATGGAATGCCATCATTTCATAAAAAAAATATGGCAACGAGGAGTGATCAATATTGTAGATAGCTCTTCAAGCGTTGATCGATTTACATGCATTATCCATTAGAGTTGATGTACCGGTGTCAGACGAGGGTGATGTCATATAATATGGTATATTATATAGACTCTTATCTTTTTATATTATCTACTCAAGCCAATGTAACTGTTGTATTTCCTGGTGCTTCATTTCTAAAATATTATGTAAATTGTTTAGAAGATAGTTATTATAAACAAAAGTAGAAAGACATTTATAAAGACTTGTTATCACTAATTAAACATGATCATATTCAAAATTCTTCAATAACGTCTAGAATAATTAAGAAAGTGCTTAATATTTGAAGCCAAGTGTACACAAATTTAATTTAATTGTTTCTTAAAATATTGTCACTTGATGATATTTCTATCTTATTAATATTATAAAGGTGAAAGTTTGTAAGGATGGACGGATGGATGGATGGATGGATGAATGTTTGTTACTCTTTCATACAAAAATGTCTGAACGAATCTGGATTAAATTTGGCACAGATATATATTATAGTCTGGAGCCTTTTTATCTCGAAAAAATGTACGTTTCCCGTGGGATACATTTTACCAAACTTTCCACGCGAACGAAGTCGCGGGCAACAACTTGTACTGTTTATAATTCAAAGATGAAGAGGCCTATGTTCAGCAATGGACTACGAAAGGCTGATTGATGACTTTGATAATACCACGGTGACTTTAAAAAAGAAATTATATACGAGCATAACGTTATTCAAACCAAAAAAAGCAAAACCTTTCCCTCACATGATCCTTACAAGGTTACATAACATATGTTGAAATATGAACAATAAAACCATTCATTTTACCCCTAAATATACATATTAACTGCCATTTCACAAACAAACAAAATTTGCACAAGAAACAAAGCAATCCCTGAAATGAGGTCGTAACTTCTACAACGGCATAATATTGCAAAAATGGTTAATCTACAATTTTGTTATACATTGAAGCTTATACTGATAAACATTTAGGTGTCACGTTTGGTTATCAGCCCTGGGTGTGAAATAAGCGATTTTGTTGTTTTCATAGGTGTATCATGGTAGGAAGGTTGGGCAAGTGGATATGGCCATATTGGTTTGGAGATACGCATGGGAAACTCAATTTTGGACGTAAAACGCTGCGGTATATGCAAATTTCATCCCACGCGGTTTATTCTAATTTGGTACCCCACTTTAATGGAACGGACTTTTAAAACTGAATTTCTCTTTATAAGTACCTCGCTTACTCTTCAAGAGTTTTAGATTAACTTGACTGTGGAGATCACCAACAAGGATAAAATAAGGAATACTAAATAAGAAAGTACTAATGGTGTCCTATTACTAAAATACAAAATTCTTCAATCGTTTAATTTCAGACTAAATATATTTACTAAGGAAATACTTGATTCTAAATTCTTGGAATAATCATCACTATATATTACAAAACAAAGTCCTCAGCCGCGTCTATCTGCTTGTGTTCACCAATAGACAGAGTGATCCATAAGGAAGGTTTAGGTGTATAATACATTAAGGTTTAGGTGTATAATTCATTAAGGTTTTGTGTAAAATGGCTGAAAGATGACTTGCTACCCGTGCGAAGCCGGGGCGGATTGCTAGTAATATAATACTTAGTAAAATGACTGATTTGATATCGAGGGGGAAGTGCCAATAACTCCTAACTGACGAAATCAAGATTTTACAGAAACTGGAAAAACTTTTTTTGAGTTATAAGGAAGAAAGTGATTTAATATATTTTTTCTTATGAATTATGTTAATCTATGATTTTATTATTTTGCTGTATTAACGCATTATATAATAGAGCAACTAGAGAAAAATGACACCTTAGTTTAGTTGGGAATTATATCCACATTTGTATTTAATACTGTTGTAACTAAAAATAGACCTAAAAGATTTCACTGAAACATGCGAATAGTGGGTTTAAATGGAAAACGCTAAAAAGTTCTTGAAAAATTACAGTTAGGAGGTATTGGCAGTTCACCGTCTATATGTACTCGTAGATAATTTACTAATCTATACTAATATTATAAAGCGTATAAGTTTGTTGGAACGCCCTTATCTAAACGCTCTGTGTTTATAAGCATGTTTATCAAGAAAAAAATATAGGAGCAGTAAAGACTAATGTACTACAACACTTTTTAAATATTGTCAACAAAAAAATTATTAGTGACTCTTATTTAAAATTTCTTGGGTAAATTTTGAGATTTACATATCTTACAGTTTTATTTTTTCTTAGAAGATGCTGTAGTATGCCATTACCATTTATATGTTCTTGATATGATATATTCTTTTTACGTAAGAGTTTGACTTTCATACTTCCAATAATTTAAATTTGTTTTTACAATTAAGCAACACATTAGCCCTTAACAGTGCTCCTAATAAATTGTATCCCATTTTCTTTAAAATATTAACATGAGACGAAATTATTAGTTTATCATCTTAAGTTTAGACAATTTAAGCTCTTTATTTGATTTTCTGGATTTCACTTTAATTTACTTTGTGTTTATTTCACAATGGAATAAAAAGTCTATCCGCATTCTATTTACTTGTAGTTGTATCTGTGATAGGGTGTATTGTTACAGAACATAAATAGGTATTAGAGTTTAGGGCACTTTACATTTTCATATACGATGTTGTTAATATTACAAGAGAGATAATTAAAATCCAATTCATGTTACATTTTAAGAAGAAAAGGGTTAACCGGATAACAGATATTTACATAACTTTTGTTGCCAGACTCATTATCATCTTTTTCGCCATCATATTTCACGTATATTAAGCTTTCCGTCGTTCTAAGAGCTTCAAAATTCTTGTGAATACATTGCAAGGAAATATTAGCCCTTACGCATGGATCTTTATCACACACTAACGCTCGCCGGTTATGTAAGCTTTTAACTATGCCCTTCTACAGTATACTGCCGATCTGGAGTGCATACGTATTTTGGGGCCTTCCCGCATGAGAGACTAAAAGGTAAAATGTCATGCTTTTTGAACCAACGGTGTAGATTATACACTGCTAGTAAGTTAGAATTTTTTGCCAAGTAATTTTATCACTATAAATGAAAGTGCGACATTTGACTAAGGATTTTAAAAACTATACTTTAAAAATACTTACTTTAAAAACATATATTAGCTACTTCTTACAATCATAATTATTATTTAATTTTGGTTTACTTGATACTTAACTTACTTAAATTTCTTGTACACTACAATCATTTTAATGGAGATTCCATCAATTAGAATTGAATATTTTATTATATAAGTTCACTAATGACTCAGCTGTAACTCTAACAATCTTGTTAAAGTTTAGAACTTAGATACTTGTTAGGATCTTCAAATCTTCCGATTCAAAGCAGCAAACTTGGATAGCTTTAGGTATCTCGAGGTGTTCATGTGTTTTTGTATGAAAGTGGTTGGGATGTCCGATATTTAGTGCAATGTTGGCGTTCTTTTCCCTTGGCTAGTTTCAGTGAAAATAACTCAAAACTTATTATTGACTTTTGTGAAGCTTTTGATGTGTTAAAAGTAGTATTTTGACTCATATGGAAGTTTTCTTTATGACTCAGTAGTACGCCGAACGCTACCGCAGGTGAAGGCACGGTGCGTTATTGTTTTGATTGCCTCCATTCTGGAAAATATAATCTCAACAATGAGACTAATCGATTGGTCGATCAAAGATCAACGTTGGACGATAACGTTACATTGAAAGCTATAATGTAAGCAGATTGATTGATGACACTTGTTGTATTAAACAGATACTGACTCATTTATGTCAAATATGAAAAAATGAAGATAAAAATTGGGTCCCGTATAATCTCACTAAATAGACGTTAAACTGGGATACTTTTTACGGGGGAAAACTTTAAATCCGGCGAGACATAAAACATCTTTAATGCATCTATTCCCGTCCCTAGGATTTGTATAGCAGAGGCATTAATGCCTCTGATATGGACATCTGCATCTGGACTTGTTTCAAAGCAGCGAAACTACATAGACAAGGCTAATACTTAGATTAATTAAATGTAGTAGTGATCGCCCAGAGGTATTAAAAGAAATTTTATCATAAAAACAGAAAATCGATTAGAAAACAGAGAAGAGAATGGTACTAAACTGTTTTGCCTTTGCCCATTTATTTTAAACTACAGATCGCGTGGTAGACGAATTTTTACCATAATTAATTAAATTTTAACTGTTTTTTTTTACACCACTCACCAGTATAACTTGAATTGTCATCGTATAGACGTAGCTTCTTCTAGCCGTGCTCGCATTTTTTTATCAAACTTATAACATATATAGGTTTAAAATTTTAGTTTTCTACACTTCTACGTATGTACAAAGTTTAAATATTCCAAATTTAATATTTCTAAGTGAGTGAAAAATGCGTACAGAGCTCTCTTCATGTATTGGTATATAATAGAAGATATGTATACTTGTCATAAAAAATAGGCATGGAACTACTGACAGAAATGAAAACTTAAACGAAACGACGAACTTAAAACGTCACATTAGCAGGTTGGTAATATTAATTAATAAGGAGCTGACAAAACTCAATGTTTAGATTTAACGCCCTCTAATTGATCTATATATGTATTATTAGCGTGACGGTCACGAGTTCAATGCTTTTTCTCCATAGCAAAAGTGTACAAACGTGCCTAAAGAAGTTTTCACTTCAAAAAACCTGCGTGTTTCTTTAAATAAAACGTAAATTTTATGCATCAAGGCACAGTAGGTAAATGTAACAATAACAGTCAAGTTTCGATCCACGCGTAGATGTAACGATTATCTCACTAGGATTTGGCAAGAGTCGCTTAGTGCCATATCAAACCGGTTTTCGGCGATTCACACCGCTGTAAACTGGAATACCGGTAACAATCTGCATTCTAATACCCGTGGGTATCATTAAAATGGAGGTAGAATTTTCTGTTATATCGTTCGATTGTTATCAAATTGCTTTAGAAAATTATTGCGTTAATTAAACGAAGGATTTGTGGGAGTTTGTGAGGGTAGTACGAGTATATTTTATAGGCATAACTAGTTTTATTGGCTTTTTAGACGTTTAATCAAGCTTAGTAGTAGATTTGCGTTGGCGTGTGAAATGCATGCAGATGTTTGCGGAACAGAAATTTGATCTTTATTGACGGTATTATCATGAATGTAATTTCAACTAAAGCGTTCTCATTTATGGATTAATCATACCTCCGTTTGACACATCTATTTACGTCAGTGAGTATCATGTTTAGGAATCTCTGTAAGTTATTTATCACACTAATATTTGTAACACCTGGACACAAAAAATTATATTAACGACTGCCTAAGGAATGTTCCTTAGGCAGCCGTTAATATAAAGTTTTGTGACTAATATAAAGTGTGTGTTAGAGATGTAAATTGAAACTGTTTATATGATACAGTACCTTTTAAGTTACCCGACGTTTCTATCAAATTGCACCGATCGTAGTCCAGTTCACCCTTGACCACGTTCCGATACCTTTTAAGGTACCCGAAAAAAAATTACAATTTAGATCACGATAAGACTTAAATCTTAAAAGGTTACACTGTAAATTATTTCGCACTACTAAGGCAGCAAAGAAGCATTAGGTTTGAGAGAAAACAACCATTGTAGCTTACCTATTATAATAATTATAATTAACGTTATAATAGTTTAACACAGTAGAAAAAATTGTGATATCCACAAATAGTTTGTTCGAGTCTGAGTGTTATTCATGTCCGTTGTTTCAATGTATGTAAATTCTCCGCGACACAGGAATCATTCCTCGTAAGGAAGTTGTCTGTTTTCAAAGACAGAAAGACCTTTATTTTTTGAAGTTGGCTATTGTATTCTATGTTGTCCAAAAATTTTTAAATACAAAAGCAACCTTGGATTTTGATTATTATACAGTCATAAATGCCCCTTTCCTCTCTACTCTAGGTATTTCCAGTAATTGAATACATTTAAATTCAATTCTAACTATCAAACTAATTAGAATCATAGGGACCTACATAGTTGAATGATTTGGGATGGTACTTCACCAAACACATTACATTACGTACTATACGCAGTTACGTACTTATTTACGTAATTACTTTATCCCCTTGTAATTCCATTTTGAAATACAGACTATTTATATGCATGCGTCATAAAATTCCTCCGCATTGTCGCCTACTGGTAGCATTCCCAGAAGGCTGGCAGCATTGCTAATTCTCTGTGCAATTATTTCGTATTTTTATTTTAGTATAGTTAGTTGTATGTTAATATTTTCAAGTTTAAATAATAAATTTTGAAACTAAAATGAATTAGAAGTAAGTTAACGATAAGGCTCAGCGATTCTCTACTTGAATCGGAGCCCTTCGTCTGTTGAAGTACCACTCCTTAGAACAGCATGGTTAAACAACACTAGGTACTTGTAAGTATAATATTGTGTTACTCATGGGGAGTAAGTGCGGCGTAAAATTTTACTGCCCTATAACAGCATAATATATCAGTAATGGTTGACTTCAAAAATAAGACCATTAAGACTTAGATAATACTAACAGCTCGCTCTGATTAGCTTTGCCATCTTAAGTACTGTACTTTTCAAATGATGAAATATTTTTTTTAATATGATGTAGCATTTCCTAGCATATTATTCTTCACATACAACAACATTAGAGGTATAAAATTATCAGAATAAGATTTGAAAAATCTCTGTACTTAAAGTCAATTACTGATAGGTTTCATGGAGTAAAACTTTTATATACGTACATACATTCACGCCTGTAATCCCGAATGAGTAGACAAAGGCGCATGTAACACGCACATTTTGACAAATAATGGGATAATTTTGAGTATGCTGAAAGGGGAAGAATGCAAGAAGGGAAAGCTATGGAAGGATAGTGATATTGCTTATACGGATAGATTGGGAATTGCAAGCAATAGCTCGTGCAAATCAAGGCCTGTAGCTTGAACTGCCTGTTGCCACCCAAGCTTTCTAACATATTAAATCTTTTTTAAAATTTTCTACGGGCTTATAATAATATATAAGTTCAATCTTGAATACCACCTCCCATCCAAATGTCGTCCATATAGTTACATATACGTCATTAGTTTCCAAGTAAAATGGCAGTAATATATTAACGAACAGGACTAAGGATTCTTTATTTGTTAATCGGACGCATTATTCGAAACAATAAAGGACAATGATACGTACAAAAGCTTAAAAAGTAATAATAGGTAAAACAAAAGCAGTTATTGTGTTGTACGTAACAACCCAATTACGTTAAAAACACATTGTTGTGTTCATTATGTGCTGATAAAAATATAACAACGCTTATCATTGGCCACTCGTAAAAGTTTAATGCTTTGTTTGACTTGTTGTGGCTGACCAGGAAACAGTTCCGTCGAATATTATGTAACTAATGGTGGACGCAAAGAGTTCAAAATAATCATATTCGTAATTCATTAAATAGGTCAAAAGTAGGGAAAGAGATGTGACTTTAAAGTCAAAGTGAAATATCATTCATTCAAATATCGGTGTATTCTCATTGTCCCCATCACCTGTGTCCCCAACGGGTACAGCGGGATTTGAATAAAATAATTAAAAATTGTTCCCGTTGTCCCCCCTGCCCTGAACGCAGTAAGGGGGACGGTGGGATTTGAATGAAATAGTTAAATAATATGCCCGCATTGCTCTATGCACATGGCAATGGGGACAACGGGAATAAAATTGGCAACTTCTAGTTATCCCCATTGGTAGTTAAGGGTAATGGGGACAACGGGAAAAATAAATATCTTCGTTTCGCTGTCTCCATTAATGGGGACAAGGCAATGGGGACAAAGAGAATACACCCAAATATGGTGTAAGCTCCTTGAAAAAATGCTTGGAATCTAAACCATAAATTGCAAATCAACACAAAGTCTCCGCAAGAATAGGTTGCTTTGTCAAAAAATGAAATTATTGTAACAATAAACAACAAATAATACCGCGTTGTAAATAGTTAAGTTAGCTATCTGCCAGTGTTGATCTATAACCGCCCATTTCTAAATAGTTGATCTTTGTGAGAAGAAATCAAAGTCAATCTCAAATACATACATTTATTTTATAAAATTCCTTAAAAATTGCTGGCAAATCGGGCAAACAAACTCACGGCCACTTTTTTAAATCGCCAGATAGTTTAACAATATTTAGTGAAATGTATTACAGTTTGCACAGTTTTACCTATTTATATATAGTATTCTTATTTTCTAACGAGGAACTGGTTCATTTCGTTCTCGGTTCATTTCGTTCAAAGAACCAACTATGAATAAGAATCATCATTACATACTGTGATGATTTCTATATAAACGTACATATGTGTCACTGGAGGTACCATAGTACAGACTAAATTTCTACCTGATTCACCGTTTTTTATATGGTAGTTTTTGACGCTACATTTCGCTGCTTGAAATGTTCAGATTTCAGATTTCATTTAAATAAATATTCATTCATATAAATGTTCTTTCATGCATATTCATTCATTCATTCAGAATTATTTGAGTGATTAAAAATCAAAAGATTACAATTGTAGCATTTTTTTTTATTTTTAATCCATTAAAAATTCGGTTTAGGCTAGAATTTTGTCCATCATGCACCATATATGTTTACATATACGTCTATTTGCATTGGTCTGCATGTCCCTATGTATAATATGCATGTATTTACAAAAAAAATAGTTATCTATGCATGTTCTAAAACCCACAGTACAAACTCTGTTCAATTGGGTCTAGATAGCAATGTGTATTATGTCCCAGGATTGTTATTATTATTATAAACCGAGGTTAAATTATAGGTCCCTCCTCAATTATCATAGTTCAGTTCTGGAAAAGTTTCCCCAAGTTAATTCTACATTAAAGCGCAGGCCACACCGCCAGCTGGCGAGCGAGTGAGCTAGCGAAGCGAAGCGAGGGAAACTATATAAACTAAGCACAGCACACATATGTGGGTTCACACCGAAAAATATGAAAAGAGATGAAACGATGCTCGCCCAGCTCGCTCGCTTGCTCGCTAGCTGGCGATGTGGCCTGCGCTTTATACTAACCATATCATGTGTAATTGTGTTCTACTACACAAGTCATTTCAAAGCCGCTTATTATCACAGCTTCGCTATGATCCCACAAAGTTGGACAGTCCCTTACTTCCGGACAACTAAGTGGTATGACAGTGCTATTCCCTTGGTACAGATCAAGATGTAGACTTGACGGGTGGAGCCCGGTCGCGTGTCGTAAGTTCATTCAATTCCCTTGCGGAACAATTATTGTCTCAGAAAGAAAAGAGAGTTTTATTAATGCAACAAAAACAAATGTAACCAGACGACAAAATACAATATTTGATTGTCAAGTCAAGTCAGTGTCTTTTATAAACGTCAAAACTGTTCTGTAGAAATTCGAAAGAAATAACAAGTTGTGTCATGATTCGTAACAGTTCATGCAGCTTGCCTGTGGAATACTTTGCCTAAAGGTGCATTGCTCAAAAGGCTCAATCGCTAACCACTTTAAAAAAAAATGGTCTCTGATTATCTGTCATAATAGTAATATTCTCTAACATACTTATAATTACCTACAATACTGGATAGTTGCATTATATATTTGTTAATATTGTATGTCTGTCATGTAGGTTTATGTGTACGACTGTAGGTATATATGTGTTATGTATGTAATATGTATAGGGTAGGAAATAATATCCTAATAATTGCAATGTATAACTATAGGGTAGTACATAAATTACTGGTTCAGACCGCTACTATATATATGTGTAACATCCCCTTCACAGCAGTCTCGTAATAAACGCAGATACGTAAATATTGTTTCACTCAGCGCTCCCACGCAGCCACCTACAAACAAATATGTTAATAATTTTGCATGTAAGGAATACATTTGAATATAATATATTCCTTTTTCTCTTAAATTCATATAATTTATTCACTAATTTAATTAACTCAATTTGTACACCTAGTTACTGCCCCATAAACTAATACGTCGCACCTGTCCATCTAATGCTTTTCTGTAAGAAATCGTAACTAGTGATAAAACCACCGTTTGTACCGTTATTTGTTATTTTTATATATTGTAAACTGTTTTATAGTGTATAAAGAATATTGCATTATACGTTGCTGTACTCAAATCATTTACTTTTAATAATTAGTTTTACATTTTAAAAATAATAATAACAGATCTAATTTCTCAGGTGGTTAAATAATATATTTTAAGCATTGGAAATTATACTATTCTAGAATTAGATCACTATTCCAGAATAACAAAAATAAATATGTATAAATATCAACAGTAACTACATTGGATTCCGATTCCCCCGCTTCTAGTGATCGCGTTATGTTACGAGTAACCTATAAACCTTTCTAGAAAACCGGGCTAACTTACGCAAAAAGAATTTTACAAATCGGAACGGTTGCATTCACATATTTTCGGGGAACCCCTAGTATAAGACCCAAATGGAGCTCTTAGTCAAAAAACGAAGTCAGAAGTTTAGTATGGACGTTATTTCACTTCTGTAGTTACAATAACTGGCTACGTTATGGATAATACTAGGGCTCGCTCTGATCTGATGATATCCAGCTTTAACGCTCTTTATCTCTACATAGTATAAAACAAAGTCGCTTCCGCCGTCTGTACCCTTAGATCTTTTAAACTACGCAACGGATTTTAATTCGGTTTGCATCAATAGATAGATCAATTTAAGAGGGTTACGTTACGACCCACTCCTAACAACCATACACCTTAAATAATTTTCATTTCTTACATTTCTTTAGCATTATCTTTAGCATTCTGAAGTTTTCCAAGTTACGAAGACTTACTCTTGCATCCGACGCAAGTTAGCAATTTTAAGTGATAATAAAAGAAGATAAATGTACCTGATGAGAGGAGTAGTGCTTGGTAGTTGTTAAATGAGAGCGAGGGTAGTTGAAAAATAAACATTGCATTGGCACTTCGCCAAGGTCTAATTAAGCGTTTATAAGTATTACCTGTTAAATAACCTAAACTAATAAAAGTATATTTAAGAAATAACCTAGTAAAATAATATATTGTAACAAGTTTGTTTTATTAAATAGTATTTTGTCTCCGTCTTCTCTTCAAAATTTACATAAAAGATACGTCATTTTGAATTATACGTTCGATAACATCTTAATTAAAACGTCACTAAACAAAATTTATATTGCACTGATTAGGTCAAAAATAAACTAAAGATTTTGAACATAAGAGTGAAGGAAAACATAAGAAGAAAACAAAATAAGAATCAAATTAGGTAAAAAGCAGATTAATTATAATAGATCATAGTAACTCGAACATAAAGATGAAGAGCCATCATTCAACGCGTATCACTAAGAAGAATCGATTTATAAGAAGATAAAACTGTAATAAAACATCAACACACTGATATTAAACGGTTATTACTATAAAAACTGATTATTTTTCATCATCATTTCACTTATGAGATGTTCAATGCTGAATAAAATCTTATATTCTGAATATAACTGTTTGTGCGAGAACCTTGCTTTAGAGGTTCCACCGGAGTGATACCACAGCCTTACAGAAAAACAGCGTAAAGCGAAGCTTCGCTGTGTTTCACCAAATGAGTGAGGTTACCAGAGGCTTTAACTGTCCCCCACCCATTCCCTTACTGTCACCTTACTCTTAAGTTGCAGGTGTCCATGGACAGCAGTAGTCACTTACCATGAGATGACCCGTTTGCTCGTTTGGCTAAAGCTTTTCACAAAGAGCCGTACTATGAGTTCTTTATCCAATGGATCCCTGTATGAAAAAGAATAGCCGCTCTAAGTTCATTTATTTTGATAAGGTAATTGTCGGATATTCCTGAAATACAAACGTACTTAAAACCGTATGTATCGGTTTTACTACGTTTGTATTTCACGAATATTCGACAATGGCCTTTTATCAATGGATGAAATTTCATTAATTATATACTCTGTCTACCATTTGATAGGTTTAAATTCATAGTAATATGCAATTCAGAATGCATTATACAATATTTGTCGCTTAATGTTCAACACTTTGGTCAACGATATATTATAAATACATTTCACTTTCCAAAAATGAAACCATCAATATCGTTCTGGTAACTAGTGATCCTGACTACTGAGCCAGAGGTCATGGGTTCGATTCCCACCCGGGACAAATAATTGCGTAATTTATCTATAGCTAGCAACCCACCCCGGCTTTGCACGGGTACAAATTATATACCAAAACCTTCCTCATGAATCACTCTGTCTATTAGTGAAAACCGCATGAAAATCAGTTCAGTAGTTTTTCAGTTTATCGCGAACAGACAGACAGACAGACGCGGCGGGGGACTTTGTTTTATAATATGTAGTGATATGTACGAGTATATATTTAGTAATATATGAGTATGTTTGCCAGCAGTCTGGTTACCATAGGTTTTTTTTATATATTATAGGGGGCAAATGAGCAGACGGGTCACCTGATGGTAAGTGACTAACGCCGTCAAGGGACACCTGCAACTCAAGAGTCCCAAGGGTGGAAGAGGGGGAGAGGAGGGAGGAAGTTAGGGTCTCCGGGAACCTCACCCACTCGGCGAAAAGCAATGAAATTATTGCTTCACTGTCGGTTTTCTGTTAGGCCGTGGTATCGCTCCGGTCGAGCCGGCCCATACGTGCCGAAGCATGGCTCTCCCACGATAACAATCAGGCCCTGCCTAATTTGGGATCGTCTGATCTGTGTGTGATCGGCTGTGTGTGAAGTGGCTGAAGTTATTATTATTATGTCAGGTATACTTACGACCTTGTTAAACTATGTGTATGATATGAGTTCTCAGACACTTTGTAAGTATAAATTCGCATTTGAATCCTGTCCATAAAGTAAACCTTGACAGACTTAAATTCCGCTCAGTTGCAGGAAACGACAGTTCTATTCCCTTGAAGCAAGATGTTCATTTAAACATTGGTCTATTTTAGTCCATGTTGAGTTAGTAAATTAATTTGGGAAAGGGAACTTAATCTCTTATCTATGATTAAGGTATACGTATCGACATTAACGTTTGTTACATTCATCATGTTCACTATGCAATAGACGAGAGCGTGTTTTTCCTTTGTCCGGTGAACACACAAACACACATACAAACACACACGCAGATACACACACACACACACACACACACACACACACACACACACACACACACACACACACACACACACAGACACACACAAACACACACACATATATAACCAAACACCCTCACCACACAGACTAACACTAGGTTCAAAGTAAAGTCTATCTATTATTAAAAGTTATTGTAAAATGTTGTGGAAATTAACGCCATTTGTCCGAAAAGTTGGAGCCTGGGGATCTGTAACACAGGTTTTCCTACCACATACACTAGTTCTCTCACAAAAGCAGTAATGAGTGTTGATATAATTATTGTAATATGAAAATTTTATTGTACTTCACCTTTGTGAAAGAACAAAAAAAAACAATTACTATTATTATTTTAATATCTAATACCCAATTACATAAAAATATACATTTGAATTATGAGCCCATTATCACAGGCTAGAAAACAGAATCGGAACAACTGACAGCGCTCTGAGTGTTACACTTTTTGAGCAACAACTTACACTGCAGTACAGTTTACGAGTTGGAATTTTTTAGCTTAAGCAACATATGTTTGTTTACATGATGTTAATCTTAAGTGGGTTAACAATTATGTATAAGGAAGAGTCTTTACTAGTCCAACAACAAGACTTGTAGGGTAGTTTGTGATATGTAATATAAGCGTTAGCGAGGCAAGTCAGCAGACCCCCTAAACCAATAGTTACTTGAAATTATAGACTTATACTACGATACTACTATATATATAGACTTATACTACTAAGTTTGGGATCGGCTTTCAGTCTAACTACGATACGGAAAAACTTTGACATCTTACTTCAAGCGACTGCTATCAGACCTCCACAACTTAAGTACTAGGCGATATCGAAGTTCTGTAGTTAGACCGGGTGGTCGGACTTTTTAGGGCTTCATCTACCCGTAACGAATGCCACAGATGTTCGTATGGCAACCGGGACCGAAGGCATGGCGTGTTCTCCGTGGCACGAAAGGTTATCAATGTGTTAAGAATACCTTAGTATAACTTATCCTTGTAATAAACCTATTCGGTTATCTTTTGGGATGAGCACCACCAAGATATACTTATACTTAGTGTCAACAATTATCCCTTAAACGTTTTTGAGAACGCCTGCCTAATATAAGGCATGTCTGTAATAAAACGACTTTATAATTGCATGCTAGGCATTTCTTTTATGGCATTGCATACAAAATTGCCTAGTCCTTCGTTCCGCACGTCGCACCGATTAATTGAAAATTGAATTTTAGCAGTGTGACGTGTGCGGATTTTCCAATATCGCCCCAGGAGAAATTTTAACCGTTTTTAGATGGACGTTTTGTGTTTCCAATACATCAATAGCATAGACTACTTTGAAGTCCATGTATGGTAGCTGTGGTATTTTAAAAAGTAGACGTATGTGATAACTACGTTACAAATAAAATTCATTTTAATTTTTATACATTTGTCGTACAATTTGAAACACTTCACACACGGCGTCTGATCCCGAACTAGGCAGAGCCTGTACTATGGTAACCAGACTGCTGGTAAACATACTTATATTACCAATTACTAAATACATACATATTATAGATAAATTACACTCGGACACAAGAATATAAGACATTGTGGGGATATGTGTGCATAGGTATGCTATGTAACAAAATACTCGTGTAATAATGTACGTAGGCGGTATGTGACATTGACGGTTGCGAGCAGTCGCTCGCTAACCACCTTCTGTAATGGTTGGTCAATAAATTATATCAATCGGTAATAAGTGCATTTCATTTGAGTACAACACAGTAGGGCAGTACCTAAAACATGATTGTGCTCATCCCACAATTTTTTGTTATAGTTGGGAATCAAACCCACGACCTCTAGCTCAGCAGTTAGGACTAACCAGGCAACTAAGAACAACGAGTCTGTCAAAAAATATCCGAAAATACATATCTGACCGTATTTAGAGAACCACTCGTTTGGTTTTGTTTAAAATGTTCTCGGATGTTGGTAATATTAAGTAGCTAACTTAGTCAGAATCGATTTATAGATAGAAGAAAGAACTTTCTATTAAATATAGTACTCATAACAAGTTTTAATATACTGAATCTATACTTATACAATTATAAGAATATATATGAACTTATTTGCAACATGTATTTAAAAAAAAATCTGTATTGATGCCAAATTTGACACGAAGTAACTCCGAAAATGATTTGACAACAAGTATGTGTGATGACATTTTTACTTAACAGTTTCCCTATTATAAAAATTGCACTTACTAAGGCTATTGTAAAATAATGTCCTTATGAGTAAAGATGTCTAACTTAAATGAACCAGTGAAGACTTTTAACATATAATTAATTGTCAAAAGAACACTACATCACATTAAACAAAGTCATTCTCTAATATTTCGGTGTTATTCTAATCCAAATTACATATAACGCTTGACTAAAGGTAGAAGCTAACAAAACACCGTTTAAAGCATGGAAAAAATACTGTATCTGAATGCTCTAAACGTACTAATTTTAAACTTTCGCGTTCCATGATATAATTATGTACTTATACGGGACTGTGGACACAGTCAGCCTGTGACCACGGCCAGTGCAACCTGGTCGAAACGTCAGGCAATTCAGAGGTATGTAATACCTTTTCGTGATCGCGTTAATTCCCGTATAAGTACATAATTATGCTCTAAACGTATTAATTGAACAGTGAATGGCATACGAGAATGTTGACGTGAACTAACTCTGTCCAATCTTGTTTCTGATGGCTTTTTAGATAACAAATTGAATCTACCGCCGCGAGTGAAAAATATAAAAGCAAGTACAACAAGAGTCATAAGTGTTTTTATTTGCAAATGGGATAAAAGCAAAAAGTTGGATTGAACTAATAGTTGTGATAACTATCAAATTATAAAGTATTCAGGCCTTCTATTTTTGAAACGGCTCACTTTTCGCGTTTATTGTAGCAATTCTTTTTCGTCTGGTGGAAAGCAGTTGTCAGTGTGGCAATAAACTCATGACATCACCATTTTCGATTTCCAAATAATATTACAGTTACACAGTGGTTCTTGTAGCAGTTAGTTAAACCCTTAAGATCTTTCACAACAAAATAGACTACATTAAAGTTGAAATTAAAATTGCTAGTGTTCGCCTAGTGGTTGAAATCTGGACATTTCTTTCATCAATACTTTTATTTAAAAAATAATATATTTAAAAAAAACAATTAATTTCACCGAAGCTGGTGGCTACTGAACTAAAAAATTAAGAACATCAGTTGAAAAACAGGAGAAAATGTTTCTTAACTGTTTTGTCTTTGCGTATTTTTATATAAAGATTTTACTCCAGAACTCAGTGTTTTATTAAAATAAAGTTAACTGTAAACTAGAAATAAATAAATGATTTTCAATAATTAAGTTTTTTTCTTTTTTCACCTCACTCTTTCATCACGTTAGCTTTTCTATCTAAATTCAAAATAAAAGCAACTGCAAATTCCAGTGCAAAACCTGAAAATCCTGACCGTCAAATCATTCATCGACGCATCGAGGCGTTATCGCCCCACAAACGGTTAGGGAACCGATCTAATATTCAAATTCATCACTGTACCTCAATATCGTATCGTCACACCATCGGAGCTATTCTACAAATCTGCATACCACCCTTTGCTACCCAATTTAGCACAGGTGGGCAGGGTCATCAAATCTTATGAATGGACTTCAATGAATATTGTAGTGGGAGAGGGACCTTCGATGTTGTAAATGTTTATTAAAAATGTATAAACTTATATTACAAATAGCTACTAATTGTAAAGTTTATGAAATTAAATTGAAAAATAGATGAGAAATTTAGAACCCTAAGTGTAACGTGCGAAAGCTTAAGTAGAACTGTCTAAATAATTAAACTATATAGGTTTAATATTGATATTTTGTCAGTTATTGTTATTGATATTCTGGCAAAAAAATTTTTGCCAGAATTTACATTTAACACAAAATTTTTATAAGAAAAAGTAAAAACAAAAATTTTTCTAAAAAGTCTTCCCAATTTCCTTGTATAAATCCAGACATTATTTCAAGTTAGTTGAATAGGTAAATAGAGTTTAATTCGAATCTGACAACCCTGTACACTGGTTACTCAGACACTTCCCAATTCAAATTTCCGAACGATCGCCTTCGGGTGAACTCGGCGATTTCCGTCACACGTCGGCTGGAATAATAGCGGACGACGCGTGTTACAGGAAATAGGAGCGATGACAGACCCCGGAAATGTTCCGGACAAGAGTGACCCCGTATGAGGGTGCTCGGAGAATGTCGGGGGACATCGTGTGATATCAGGCCGAAACAGTCTCATGATTGGTTCAATTTAACTCGATTGGCCGGCCTTTCAGACAGATGACAGGCCTTTTTGAAAAGCGTAATGAGTGTTTAACAAAAATATCCTACAAACTTTTTATGATTTTCATCTAAAGGGAAACTATTTCAATAAAACTGACAATAAAGAGATGATCTGTTTTAAAATGTCAATTCAGGGTAAAGACGCATTGCGCAGAACGGTCATCCAAAAGCAAGCCTGGAGCGCAGGATCATTTGGCCTGTGCGAAATGTTTCTAAGTTGTAAAATATACTAGAGAAAAAGTTAAAATAATATATTTTAAGTAACTTAAGTAATACTTATACAAAGTTTAAGTACACAACGAGATGATTTCAATAAATGGACATGCGTTCGCTCATTACAACACTTCATAACAATTCCAATTTCTGGCTAAGTTTTTATTATATTCAGAGTTAAAACTAAAAAATATGTTAGTACGAATATACCCTCAATGCACGTCTTTACATAGTGACGTAGCATCTAAGTTATCACAAAATACTGCATTTACTAGATACTCTCGAAGAATATAAAATGTTAGATAACTAAGAAGAATTTCTTCGAATAGTTCTCCGGGATATATCCAAGATAACGAATCACTGCCGCTTACCTTTTCTCCAAGATCCCATTTTAAAAAGTAAAATCTGGAATGGATTTTTCATTAACTTGAAGCTTTGGCTTGATTTAAGTTAGCATCTCGAAGACAGCTAAGAAAATGGGATGGAGTTAAGTTATTTAAGATTTTAATAAGAAACCTTCCGTCTAGCATTTTAAATCTTGTTCTTTTAAAATGTTTCAATAAAATGGGGCGATTGGATTTTATTTTATTTAGAACTTCTCATCTCGTTCTCTCAGGTCCTTTTAAGAGATTAAATTTACATTAGCTTGGCTTAAGTAACTAAAATGATGATCTAACATATTATTATATCTGATCAAAATAAGTTTTACTTTACTCTACCTTGATACAATGTACTTATGATTTGGTTGATATATATTGAAACCACGTAATAAAAGGTAAGTCAAACCACACAGATTTTTGTGACGTGAAGAAACTGGAATTGGCTAGCTCCTAATCTTATACATTATAATTAACTTCAAAAAGTTTATAACTGACTTCAATGTGCCTATTATCCTAGCAAATAAACTCATCATCAGATCTTTACGAAATTTAAATAGGATCATTCTGCAATAAACCTCTTTCGAACAAAAAAAGAATTTTGTGAACCCGTATGTTTATGAAAGAGTTATGCCCGAACATCCATAAAAAAAATATAAATATCCAAATTGAAAACCTCGTCCTTTTTGAAGTCGGTTATAAAAGTAATCAATGGCAAAACAAAAGGAAACCAATTAGTTTTAAACAATGTCATAGGCTTACTCAGTTACCGTGAATAGCAAGAAATCAAAATATACAATAGACATATAAATAAACAAAGTTGTATTGGGACCGCCTTAGAATTTGAAAAAAAATCTGAGAATAGAAAGAGAGGTAATAAAAGTCCTTAGTTATCACGTTTGTGACTAGAAGTTAGTTTATCTATTTTTGAACACTAATTATAATGTATTTATACAATTTTTAACAAAAAAATATACAATTTAGTTACTTTCCTAAAATCGAGTCGAAGATCTTATTGCCTGTAGAATAAACTTATTCTACAGGCAATAAGATCTTCGGATATTATTGTACTTATAATTTCCACTTACATTTTGCTATTAAAACTATTTTTATGCCTTTCTCGATTTCAGGAAAGTAACTAAATTATATTTATTTTTTTAACAGAACTCTGTTTCTAGTCCTAGGTAAGTCTCGCACAACGTCTAGGTCCCTAGAGATTGTACTTTGAAGCTACAAGATAGTATTTGCCATCATAGAATATTGAAAACACGAAGCAGCAACTCATGAAAGAATTGTAGAGAACGACAGAGCAATTTGTTGTAAAGCTCTAGAAGTATTGAATAGTTAGAAATTCTATTTAAATAAGGGACAACTACAAGACAACACCAGTTTCTTTTTTACTATTGAAGGCAGTACAAAGATGTTCTCAATTTCACTATACTTATTTTATTCAGTTGATGTTACGCAATTGAGAACAGACTTCAATTATTGTTTTGATAGCATTTTTAAGTGACACGGTCTGCAAATATAGTCTCAAGAATGGTCTGATAGAAAAAAAAATCCAACCCCGACGAAAGCATCATTGCTAATGAAGGTTATAAATGCCATGATTGAAACTATTTGAGATTTACGATGTAAATCAATTTGATATCGTTTTAATTTTGTGTTTTGTAAATTAAAGCATGGGTACCAAAAATAATGAACTTACGGTATCGAGAGCATCACAAAGAAAAAACATTTATATACATGTTAAGAATTTTAGTTTTAATTTACATTATTTTCATCTTTATAGATAACATCGCTTAAATGAACTATCTCGTTTACGCAACCGAGTCAACGAAGAAAATATTTTGTTTAGATGAGGTTATTATTGTTTCGAACGATTAACAAGCACGTTAAAAATAATGTTGTTTACGAATTAGTCACATAAATCAACCAAACCGAGAACTTTATTGCGTCCTTGTATAAAGAATAGTACAAACTCTGGAAAAAGGGACAGTTTTTTTTTTCTAAAATACAGCGCCAGGACTGGGGGTCGCAATGCCAAATCGTCCGTGAAACGCGATAAAGCAATCTATGTAGCTTTGCATAAATTATATACCGCTTCACTAAATTTAAAACTTTGTGATGCTAAGTTCATTGCGGATCACTGAGTTACTGGAAGGTTTTATTTGACCATCAACGCTCAGATAATACCGTTTATGCTAGGAATTTAGACAGTATATTTTATAAACCTTCTTTTTGTCATTTTTAGGTCACCGCCTATGAAAAAATCTTTGGATAAATCCTCCCCTACAGTCGAAAATATAGTAGAAAACAATTGAATTTAAATGTTGTCAAATATAATTTAATTTAAAAGATGTTTACCCCATAATTTAAACCGTAAATACAATAACAAAATATCGACATGTCTTTTAGATAACATGTTTTAGTACAGTAAATAACATAATTACAATAATAGAAAATTATAGATACCAATATCAGTGTATCGTACTTTATAAATCTTATCACGACTAAGTATCGATTTACACATCTAATATAAATAGCCATCTGTTCAATCAACTGACCTATTGGGAATTACACGAGCAGAACTAACACAAAACGCTCACAGCGCTATTCAACCGAGATCTTCTGCAGTGCTGAGATTGTTCCATGTTTGATCCCCTCCTATTCGAGCATTACTTAAAATATCAATAATTAAATGAGTTTCATGAAAGTAAACAATTTTTGGTAAATGTGTGTTTTAGTTTGTATTGATTGCTACAGGACGACTGTTATGACTCCCACAATTTCACCACACTTCAATATCAGGCTATTCTGTATATATCATTGAATTTGTGAAAAACATGGATAAGGGCACACCAAGAAACTTTCAGTGATTCCTCGGTGAGGTGAACGACGGTCTTCACGCTTGAAGTTCCTCTCCAAGAAATGGCCACATAAATAATACTTTGATGATTATTATCTTTACTTCTATTGTATATTATAAGGTTAGAGTAAATTTTGTTCATTTCTCACAAGATATTCGTAATTAGATAATACATATTACAGCAACAATTTCTATTGCTGTACATAAAGTAAAACCAGTTTATGGCTCTGAAGGGTAACAGAAGAAATCTTCGCCTTCGCCGAACTATTCTTTCCACGGCAACCTCAGCCCTTACTTAACGGTTTATGCTTTTGATTTACTGTTGGCACTAAGTTAGTCAATGGGACGTCCTTGAGTGGGAGCTGTAAGTGTCTTCATAATACCCGTAAATATTTTTCCTTAGCGAAGGCTAGATAAAAGAGAGAAGTGACATAAAAGAAGTTTTATGTCACTTCAGAGGAAAAAAATCTTGATAAGATGCGAGTAGGACTCGCTGCCTGACTTTCCATATGATAATGTCTGAACGAAACCTTCGTTCAGACATTATTATATCGAAAGTTCATGTTTTCAATGGTTTAATAAATATAAATAACATGTCCATAAATTATAGTCAAGGTAAACAAACGTAGCAGGGATGGACTGGATGCGGAAGGCGGAGGACCGGGTGCTATGGCGCACATCGGCAGGGGCCTATGTCCAGCAGTGGACTATGATAGGCTGATTGATGATTGATGAAACAAACTTATCTTTGCAGTGGCAAAACTTACATCTGAATACGTCACGGTCACTTGTGTGAGGTGAAGTAATCATGTAAACTTGCACTTACTTGTGAGTGTCACAATTTGTGAAATCTATATACTTTTTATAAGGATGTTGATTTAAAATCTGTGTTATCTGTTGCAACAGCCAGTATGAGTTACAGCTGTGCAATCCTGACCTGCTCGGGCTTGGTCACACTCCTCAATCCATTCGTATAAGCAATACCTCTTACCTACCTTTCCCTTTTCAATATACTCCCAATTTTCGCATTTTTAATTTCCAATTTTTTACGTCAATTGACGTTAATAGGCTTGCTCCCTATTAGGTGAGTGGCACCAAAATTTATAATTTAATTATAGTTGACAAAATGTGCATGTTTAATACGCCTCTGCCTAGCGGCCATAGATTTAGGCACTGGATATAGTATGGTTTTGGTACCTCCTCGAGTTCTTAAAAACACGAGTCTTGACAGGCGGATAAGCAAGTAATTCTATAATTCTGATAAGCTCTGTGTTTTTTATCAAACTGTGTGTCCAAAAGTGACCTAGTTAATTCAAACTTCCACTTTACATACTTTATGTTTTCAAGCTGCCTTTAAGACAGTTATGTTTTTAAACTTCGTGCATGAAAGTTAAAGACAAGAGTATACACGATTAAGGATAGACCTATATTTAATTAAATTTTATAGAATCATGTTGTTTTTAGGGCTTTACAACTTAATTTTGATATTTAAAAGGAAGAGGAGTTCTTAAATCAAAAAAGTAAATTTAGTCATAATTACTCGAGAATCCTCTAAATCTTTACCAGTTACCACATAAAACAAACTTTTAAGACTTATGGAGCATTCCCGAAAAATCCCATCCGATCCGGGCCATACTTCAAGATTCGGAAACTTATGCTATCACGGTTAAGCGATTTAACTTTGCAGATGTTTTGGAGACCTACGAACGGTTCTCGATAGATACTCGATATCAAGTAAACTGCACTAAGTAAACCACCTAGCAAACGTACTGACAATCATGTATTCATTATTAAATTAATAATATATACGCGACTGTCAGTACTTTTTTTAATGTTTAAAGAAACTTAAGGGTAACAAACTATGATTATCGACTTTACGGCATAAATATTTCCGTAATACACAAGAAGAGAGAATTGAGATCTTCGTGTGTAAAAATAATATTCTGACATTTCTTATGGCGGATTTGAGCAAAGATTTATGACATATGACCAAAACTAAAATCAACCCTCTCTCTCTAGTTACGGCCAGGTACGCACTACGAGTTTTTTGCCGAGTGCGTGCCTGAAGAGAGAAGCGTGAAACGCTGGAAGAGTTGTAGCTTGTTACGAAATTGTTAACGCTGCGGCGACTACTTTTTCAATAGCGCGCAGTACAGTTGAAACCCCAATGTAAGTCGCTGCGATACGACAATATGCCACAGCGGTTTTTGCAGTGTGGCAAAAAACTCGTAGCGAATGTAAAACTGGCCAAAATGCTTCATACATTTGCAATACAAATATACCCCTTTAAGTTAGAAATATGATATGCCTTCCCTTTTTTCGATAATCGCTAAAATAAAAATGTAAACGATATGAAATAAGATTTAAAGTCTTTAATCCAGGACTAGGAAGTAATAAGTAGTTTTTTAACAACTTTGAAGATAAGGTGTATAAAGGTAGAAACAATTAGACTGACGTTGTCTTTTCATATCCTAGAGACAGAAATACATATGCATGCATGTATTATTAAAATGTGACAAAACGATGGAAAATATTAAAAATTACAAACAAAATATGACTCACGTTCATCAACGTAGCCAACTCTTGGCGTTATGTTTCATTTTCATTTACATATTAAATAGTTTTCATATAAAACATTGCATTGGAAAGTAATATCAGAGCTGATGAAATTTAATTAAAGCAATATGCCAATATAATTTATATTCGTACACTCACTCACTTTTTTAACTCTCTCAATTTATTTGATGCTGATATCGCAATTTATTCAGTGAGAGTATTTTCTATCAATTTATAAGTTCGGTTTTTGATACAATTATCTTTTATTTATTTTGGCTGAGTGTACCTGTATTTGTTGGAGTATGTTCCAAAGCAATTACTTTTGTATAATGGATATTCACGCTATCGAAACAATTGGGACAACAAAGCTTTAAAAACATTTTAATACGTGTTCATTTTTTGGAGCATTTGTATTCAAATTAGGTAATCTTATTTATCCCTGTAATACATTTGTTTTGTTTGTAGTCTATCAATGCTAGTAGAGTGTAAGAGCATTCTCCCTTTTTTGAGTGTTATCTATTGTATTTTTCTTTTTATAGATTTTATGAATCATTATTTTCTGTGTATGCATCATAAATCAAATTCATTAAAAACAAAGCAACTATTTTTACAACGTTCAAGGTTTATTATAGCCAATACTAATAACAAGTGGAGGACAGTTGATATCCCTGTCCTAGTGGCCTCTTTAAACACAAGAGGGACATGCGGGTACGTGACCCCAGCCTCTTCGAGCTACTGCAGTCTCAGTCCCGTTTCCACATCGGAGACTTGCGGACCCTTACCCTAGGTACCTCGCCCTAGTCGTTTTAACAAAATTTAAGCCTTAAAATCTTCTAAAATGATTACATTCCCAAGGAGGGTTGGTGTCAGGCAGGCGGCCGGCCATAAAAGAAATCAGCCGTAACTCTTTGCAACATTACACATTGCGTCGACTCCAAACAAAATTAGGCAAAGGGCAGAAAGATGATGATGATGAATGAACAAAACATTCAAAACTTAATGCATATACTAACAAGTGGAGCCTCCTAGTCCTAGAGTATCGAATATGGTAACATGTGGATATTTCACATGTTACCTTATCTGTATAAACTGAACTGTCATTGTAGAGAGATTCCGCATATGACTTGTCAGCATTTATGTTGGGCCCCTGTAGCTTTTTGTAGCCTTTTTCACATAATTTTCAATTTATTTCACATATTAATTAAAATTGTAGCTTTTTGCATTGACTTTACATATAAACTGTGAGTGTTTGAAATATGACAAAGAGGTAAAAATAATTCTTTTCACGTATTAGTATATAGATTACTACCGCATGGCAGTAACATATATCTTGATACTATTCCGTTAAACAAAGAAATATATAATCATACAAATGAAAATCAATAGTCTAATGTTCTCCACTATGTTGGCATACCAAAAAATAAAGAAAATTATATTTTTGAAACACTATTGTAAACAAAAAATGTCCAGGTGTCTAAACCCTAAACGATTAGAAATAAGAGTAGTTTTCTTACACGTTGTATGCGCCGCTACTCGTTTTCTATTCGCTTTTATGAGTCATCATCGACTTTACAAAAAGAAGAAATGGTAAAGGACCAAGTGCGTTATTTAAAAAAAAGTGAGAAAGTTCTCAAATAATCCAAGGCAGTAATAAAGGGGAATTTATCAAATTGTTACTGCCAGAACTGACTTGTTTTACACAATGTTACAAACTTTACTCAATTGCTGTAATTTGAACAGATATTTATGTTTCAACTTAATATTATCAAATATTTAATAACGCCAATTTAGGATAATAAAAGTTTATTTCAATTTGCTAAGTTTATTTAAAAGGATAACTTTGTCGTTTTTATTAAAATTGCAAATGTGTTCAGTGTAATTATTTGGTTACATTGGACTAATAATTTGATAAAATGTATAAAATTATTTTACCTTGTAATATAATAGTTTAACTTTGTGTAAGCAATTCAGAAACTTTGGCAATCATTTGACATGTTTTTGTTTAATTTTTATTTAAATAAGATTTTGACGTTAACATTAAAAACATCTGTCACACATCATTTAGATTCTAGTTAACCCTCCAGCTATGCTAAATGCTTGTGTTGGTAATATCGGTTCGAAACCACAATCACTCGATCGATCGATCGACCCGATCGCAAGACGTATGGTCTTGCGATCGGGTCGATCGATTCGACTAACACCACTTGATCCGGTTTACCAACTTATCAGCCATTTTTTATTCAAGGGGTGATAGCGTTATGATGAAATGAAATCATCAAATCTTCATATGGGTCACACAGTCAAAACTTACATAAAATTGTGTATGTAAATGTAAACATTGAGTTCACATTTAAAATTAATGAGGGTTTTCCAATGTACCACAGAGAGCACGTGAGAAAAAAACCGAACATTCCTTATATATAATTACTTATAATATTAAGCGCACCGAATTAAAAAGTAAAAAGAGTTCCACTATCCACCTCTTGGCTCCATCGTCAGATGATTCCAAATTATTGTATTGTCATTCTAACTACACAAAGTTTTTTTTTTAAAGTAGGTTAAAATTTACTTCCAATATTTGTTTACGTTTACGTTACGTTACGTTTATTTTATGACTATGTAAACAAATATTGGAAGTAAAATTTTGTAAATAACTGACTAGTTAGTTACAAGCGAAGCTTATAAAAGTGTGTTTTAAACTCACGTGAAAAATCATGTAACTAGAGATCGCGTGGTGGTCGAATTTCGACCATGGTTTTTTCATTTGCCAGTATAACTTGAGCTGTCATTGTGTAGACTTACTTACCATGACAGGTAATCACATACTGGACGCGTGTAATTTCATTAAGCCATTTTCACGTAATTTTTAAAGTTTTAAGACATACTATTAAAAAATTAGCTTTCTGCACTTTTTATTATAAATTTATTATATTATAAAAATTCACGAACGTAGTAACGTGAATTTTGAATATTTACAGTTAAAATATTCAAAATTCACGTTACTACGTTCGTGAATTTTTTCTTAAAAAGGGGTACAAAGAATTCTCTTCACGTATTAATGTAAAGATTTGCGGTCTTACAGGCAACAGGATAATACGAAAAACGAAGGAAAATATTTGTTAAAATTTCATCAATCATCAAATAAATGCTCTGATGTTTTGTCGCTTTAATCTAGGCTTATTATATACAACACACTGTTTGGTTGTCCATTGAAATCCAGCTTATTATACCTGCCGTGCAATTAACATACTTTATCTCGTTGTCCCGTGGGGGTTTCCACAAAACAATAAAAGGTTCATCATCGAGTATGAAAATATACTTGGAAATATTTTCAGCATCTGAACAATATTGCGAGGCATTGTTTGCACAATTCATATTAATCGACATAACCAAATTGAAAGAGACAATTATGTTTTACCAGGCATTCCTTCCTGGGTTTAACTCGCGGCCCCAGCCATAAGATTCCGTGACGAACCGAACGAACTTAAGACGATTTGCGAAGGATTTGACGGCGCGAGGACGTGTAAGTTGCAAATATATGTTACCCGCGACTTCGTTCGAAATTCAAATTTATCCAACGGGAACCGATTTTTTTCTTTTTAATTTTTCGTTCCGTAAGAACCTTGTCCAATATATTAGAAAACATAAAAAAAATATGAATGAAATCGCTTCAGCCGTTCTCAAGTTATGGCGTGACCAAGGGAAATAGGGATTAATTTATAAATATATATACATAGATTTAAAACTAACAGTTTAGACCCATTATTTTAACAAGGTTAACATGTTGTAAACCTTAACTTATTATTTTAAAATGGTTGTCATAGAACCCTGATAGAGCTCAAAATTATTTTTCGAGGTACGCAAAACATTGATTATTGTTGTTTTAAACGCTTGTTTTACAAATAAACATAAGATTCCAAAGCCTTACTAGTTTTTATCGACTACTAAAATACTTATAACGAAAATAACAAGCAATTTTAATAGCTATTATACATGAAACAATATAAAATACCATTTTTAGAAATATTTTATTTCATTCATTTCTATCATGCAACATGTAAAGCTTGACCTTTATATTTTACCTTGGGGATATTATTAAAACTATTGGATACCGATAAAGAAATAAATGAGTAGCATGCTTGAATTTTATGGCTTAAACGATTTCTCTAAACATTCTGAGACAGACGATGCAACTAGCTTAAACCTCAATAGATCCTACCAATATTTTAAACGTGAAAGTTTGTAAGAATGTATGGATGTATGGATGTTTGTTACTCTTTCACGCCACAACTACTGAACAGATTGAGATGAAACTTGGTATGTAGATAGCTGGAGGTCTGGATTGACATATAACAACTTTTTATCGCGATATTCCCACGGGATCGGGACTTACGCGGGTGAAACCGCAGGGCGCTGCTAGTATACTATAAATAGGTTAAAAACATAATTTTCCCAACCCATCTAGGGTTGGGAAAATTATGTTTATAATAGGTACCTATCACAGTACCTCTAACGTTTTATCATATCTTGGTAGAAGTGGAATTAATTTAATACGATGACAATATTTTAACAATAAACAAGCAACAATAAAATAAAATAAGAAATAATAAAATATGCTAATTTATAATACAAAGGAATTGTACAATTGGTCCTTATAGGTTACTGGCATGAAAGTACTAATTCAAGTTGATTTTAATGAGCAATACTTGTATTTATTGAAATTATTTGATTCGAGAAAACATTTTTCAAAAGGGCTAATTTGACAACCGAGGCACGTCCTAGTTTTAAGCAGCATTTTCTATAACCAATGTAAATTTAAAAAGAGACTATTTAAAAACAAAACACAGTGCTCTTCTGTAGAGTGGAGTTTTTTCTGTGGTCTGACGTCTATACTTTGATCAGAAATGTGCTGTGTTCGGCCTTCTAAATCTCTTTAATTAAATTTTTATAGTAAAAACATAACTCTTACTATATTCTGTCCGTTCGTTTATATTTCTTTTTGACAGTTCGGTAAATAGACAATTAGTTACGACCAAAAATTTTGCTGATTGCCTTAAAAATTTAATAGCAATCGATTTTATTTAAGAGGAAGTTTCAATCGATTTGAAAAAAGTCAAAAGGTAATTTTAGGTAAAAATGTTGAAGTTATTTAATAAATTATATTATCCACTTTTAAAATTTTATACATAAGAATTGATTATTAATATTACAAAGGACTCAAGTGACAAATCTAGTGTGTATCATCTTTCATTTGTTCATTAGTCTTAAACTTGAATTTCAATGATTTTGATGTCATTTAGTGCAACTATAATTATTCCTAACTATAGACGAGACGAGAGGCTTTTTATACCGATATAAAAATACAGTTAATACACATACAGTAGAAACATTTGTCCACATCACTGCGTACAATAGAACGTAACTCTTTTTATTGCGTATAACAAAAATCATTTATTTAAAAAGAAATACTATATATACAATATTATAATGTTTACGAATGGTTATAAATAGTAAAATCAAATGTAAATAGATAAAAAAAAACGAATGGACTGAGTATAGCCTGCTCCCTGGTGTCTACTGTCTGTTCGTCTAAAATAATAAAAACTTGACACACCTCACATACGGCTGTTAATCATAGATAAATTAAACCCAGACATAGAACAAATAATCGTGCTCATCACACAATTATTTGTCCTGCTTGGACGACGTGTGGCTCAGCACTAAGGATCACCAACCACTATACACGGGTTTGTTAACAACGTTGCCACTTAAATATCTGACTCACATCCAAAACTCTATAAATAGTAGTCAGAATCGGAAACAAAAGCCCTTTAAGACCGCAGTGTAAAATAATACAAAGTAATTAAAAGTTAATACTCGCAGTGCAACCATTTTGTTGGCGAATGAATAATAAAAGCGAAACACTTAGTTGGTTGTGACACCATTGCCGCTGTTTGTAGGGTTGGCAAATTGTGTTTTTTTGCTTCTCGCGATTATGAAAGCGGTATTTACAAACAAATATTTCTTAATTGCTCAAAAATATGTATTTTACTAAGTCCTATTTAGAAGTAATGCCGTGTAAACTGTAAACATGTAAATTGTAAACAGTTTTTTACTCTGATTTAGAATACCTAGATTTTTCTGCTGAGTGGGTAGGGTCCGCAGACTGTAGGAGAGATAAGGTTTTGAAATGTTTATAGAAAACAGTTACAGCTTTCAATCAGGCGGTCCATGTACTTGTTTGTTGTTTGCTATGTTTAGTTTAAATTATTTCTATACCAATTTCCTGATTTTAGTAAAAATTAAAAGTAGCAATAACTGATTTTATTATTGAGTATTGACAATAATATCTATAATAATTAGATTTCAAAAGAAAAAAATGTAGGTAAGTAAATACATATGTAGGTAAGTTTAATTATACACATATATAATTATACAGAAGGTAAAATTGAAACCGTTCCGAAACCGTACACATTTTTTGATGAAATATTGCATATTTTGTTATTATTGATCACATAATTATGAAGACTATGTAAATGTACTTTGAATATTGCCAAGAACAGAGCCATTACTTCAACGTATACCGTAATGTACTGTGAATTGTATGATATATTATGTAGTAGCAATATGTTCCTCGACTAAGTGGAGTGTTGCCGTCGTAAGGAATACGTTTGTTACATGAAGTGATTTTATGAACTATATATTTCACAGTTAGGGATTGTAATCCCGCACTGTTTCCAATCCCGCGGGAGTTTTGCTGGATTGACTTCGTTACAGCGGGACCCCGCGGGATCTCGCGTAGTTTATATTTTTTTTATGAAATTCAAAATAATAAACTTTATTATGGTTAAATCAACTTTTTATTAAAAATACAAAAATCAACAACGCCTTACTTACTATTAATTGGCTCCTTATTTCACCAGTTTGGCTACTTATTTATTAATGAAAGGTAAAAAAACAAAAAAAATATCAATATCTGGTAGAACTTTGTACTTTTGAACTCTAAAAATATTAATTCTAATCTTTATCTGAGGTAATAATTATAATCAGTCTTTTGTATTCACAAAGAGCATCATATGAATTTAGTTTACTAATAGTCTTTTAATTTTTCTTACTAAATATTTAATCGTAACGTTAGAAATATAAAATAATAAAATTATCAGTCACTTCTCTTTTTGATAATATGATCTTAAAAACAAATGGCATCAATGGTTTTATCTCTCAACCTACTTCTTATAGAACTAAATATGCAACATAGCAGTAATTTCACTGCGTCTTTCTTTCACTCTTGCACGTAGCGCCACGGACGGATTGCGGATTCATATTGCGGATCCGCAAGATACTGCGGGATCCCGCAAGGCCTAAAATTATGCTAGATCCCGCTGGATCGTGGGATCCCACTTTGCTGGATTGCAATCCCTAAACACAGTACCTACTACAGGACTTGAGTGGAAGTTATATTGTCAATTTTTAAGGTTCCGTACTCAAACTACTGTGGTACTTGAGTTAAGTGTGAGAAGGCACTCACTTATGTAACACTGATGGTTGAATTTATAATGATACAGTCGATAAATCATTTAAGGCAAATGCAGTTATATTTATCTTCGTTCGCGTTTATGTCGGAAAACAACAATATGTCGCTTATAATAGGCATAGCAGCTTTTCCTGAAAGGGGGGAATCCTCCAGGCAGGATTTTTTATACTGTATTGGCGGTGAAACAACCTGGAGCGTACAAAAATGTTGTTTTGATTAAGCAATCAAAGAACCTTTTTTTGTACGCTCGTTGTTTCGTACGTAACGTGTAAGCACCCGTTACGTACAATTCACCCCGTGGGAAAAGTGCCCATTTGTTTTTCGTGTGGAAGCTCACGTCACTAGGATATTGGGAGGCCGTATATTAGGCTAAAACCGACCGAAAAAATCACACAGTGTGTCTTACAGCCGGTTATGAGTTGACCGTCGGTATGGCGACGTTTTGCCTCCAATGTTCCATCCAGCGCCAGCTCGCGGGTGGCAAATGGGCGATGTCCAGACAGAAAATCTGCCATAACGGAAGGAATTTATTATATTTAACCGTATACAAATAATGTTATGATCGCATAGAGAAAACATAGGTACGTAGCGTACATAATGTAAGGAAATAAAGGTTGAGGTTATTTTGCAGAGAATCTTAACACAACACCATCTATAAAGCACACACACGCTTTTTAGATTATGTACACTTTCAGAATGTATTGAAATTAATAATTTATTTATTATTAATATAGCATAAAACGTTTCCACGATTATTTCATACTTTCACGTGATGCGATCAAACACGTCTACAAATTTATTATACATATAGATACAGAAGAAAGAAGATTAGGTGAAAATCGTCAAAGTATCTCCTTTCCAACAGAAAAAGAATGATTGTAATCGAACTAGGTTTTAATGAAGTCTCAAAGAAACCGTCCTGAATTTCGGGATAAAAAGTATCTAATATCCTACCTCGTAGTATGAACTCAAATCATACCAAGTTTCATTTGAATCCGTTCAGTACTTTATCATGATGCACGGTCAAGATACAGACAGACAGACAGACAAAAATGAAAAAGTTTGTTATAGTTTTGGCTTCAGTATCGATTGCCACACAAAAAACATTTCAAAAATCTTCAATGGACAGAATTGGACCTGTTACAGTTTTATTATAAGTATAGTTATAGAAGAAAGAAGATTACATGACAATTTTCAAAGTACCTACTTTCTAACAAATAAAGAATAATTGAAATCAGACTACGGGTTAATGAAATACAACTAAGTGCATTTTTCACTTTCAACCCCCCTCGCAAAGAAACCGTCCCGAATTTCGGGATAAAAAGTATCCTATGTCCCACCTCGTAGTATGAACTCAAATCATACCAATTTTTATTTGAATCCATTCAGTGGTTTCGGCATGATGCGAGGCCATAATACAGACAGACAGACAGACAGACAGACACAAATGAAGAAAAATATAGTTTTGGCTTCAGTATCGAGTGCCCCTCAAAAAAAATTTTCAAAATGTCTTCAATGTTTATGATAAGTATGGATTCCTCATCCGATGATTGACTGATTCCATAGTGATAGATTCCTCATCTGGTGACTGACTGATTCAGTAGTGGGTATAAAAGTGCAAGTAAGTTAGTTAAAACTACTAGAAACATTTTGCAAAGAAATTGTTCAATTATTGTAGATGAAACCTTACAGGCTCACAGGCGTGACTGGTTATACCCATTTTATTATTTACGAGTGTATAAAAGGAATGTACGGTACGGCTGCCGGCTAATATAAAACATAGTTAACAAATAAATAATAAACACGCAGCACTTTGCCGGCGACCATTGTTCATGACGTCATATTCGTCTGTAGTAGGGTTGGCAAGTGTTGTTTGAACATATTATTTTGATTATTGATTTTTTTATGAAAATGCTTTCAAGACCTACGTTGTCATGATTAATTTACAAGAAACAGTTATAAAAACATCAATAGGATTACATAAAAAAGGAGGATGAGGTTGGATTTGACGTTATTCACGGGGTCTACCGTACAATCATTACACATGGCTACACCTTTCTGTAACACACAGCTTATTGCAAAAAAATAGAAATATAACTGCTTAGTCTATTTGAGTTGAGTAAAGAATAGAAAACTCATTATAACAGATAAAAAGAGTATTTTTTTAGTATTAAATTTGAGTCAATATCTGATAATAGTCTAAAAATATTTACGTTATCTAATTTTTTTTTAAGTTATATAATATTCGATATTACGTAAACAAAACAAACCATCCAAATTGCCATCCTTGCTAAACTAGTCCAGTTCACTTTATAATTAATCGTGCCTGTGTTGGCAAGTTCGACACCCCTGAATTGTTTCAACTTTCGTTCCAACTCGGCGGAACTAGTTCCGTACACGTGTCGGTGGAAAAAGTTTGACAACAGCTGCCCTTTGCCACATTATGTAGTCGTAGTTCCTCTCATTATACGAACAGAAAAGCTCTACGGAGTTCGTTACAATGTAGTTAGGGTCATAAAAGAATTGGTTATGTCACAGAGTATCAAATATTTTTAGAGGATATATAAAATTTTAAGCACTGTTCTAGATTCATTTTATGAGCTCTTAAGTTGGAATGTAGATCGCTGTCGATACTCAAGCCTGTAGAACTGATTTGATGCAAAGCTCGACCGAAAAGCTACTTTCTTTGCTAGATTTTACGATTGATTTTAACTTTACCAAAATACGTTTACATTTTAATATCATGTATGGCGCTGACAGGTATTGGGGTTCCTTGATTGTATAAATTTTAATTATTGCCGATTTTTGACTGGGGTCTAATCAATTAATAAGAGTTTACATGCTCTATCCTAAAAGAAGGTTATGTGGAAAAATTTCGAAAAAAGTTTATTGTGGAGTTTTAGTGACCAATTTTGACTATATTTAATTTTAACAACGATTACTCAATTCTCACAAATATTATTTAAAAAAAAATATTAGAAGAGGAGCAACACACCGCTTGCAGAGTACTTGTATATTGTTTGGAGAAACACTAGTTTAGCAATTGATGCTTGCGTGCCTACACTCCATGATCGCAGTCCAAGAGCTGATGTTTCAACTAATGGTACATTAGCCGAGGTTCAACTGAGGTTGCTTGAAAGTACCGTAACACATTTTATTTTAAAACAACACTAGGCTACACAAAGTGCTTCGACATTTTATAAGCTGGTAGTTGATTACGTCACGCAAGAAAGTCTTTATAAGAATTCTTCGTAAGTATAAGTGTTACGTATTGGTGTTTTATGTACTTAGGCAAAACCACAGAATGGATAAAATACTCACGTATACCTATGTATAAAAGCTAACTTTTTAAAGACACTTAAATATAGGAACAATCGGAATAGGTATATTCCGAATGTTCCTATATAGGTATAGTGCAAAATAGCTTGTTGGTTTTTAAAATAAAATCGAGGAGAAATGTTACGAATAATATAGAACACAATAAATCAAATAAATATGAGAATTATAAGTTAATATAGTCTAATATCGGAAACCCGAAACTTAAAATATGGAATTAATATAAAAGTGAAACAAAACTGGATAAGCTTAGCACAAAAACTGCAAAAAAATAGCACCGATCGACACCTTTACTGTCGACTGTACTATATTGTAGCTGGACTATAGCTACTCGGTGTGCCTATAGACAGCGGGTCAAGTCAATTTACAGTTGATAACGATGATAGACGATAAGACCCGCCATAGAAGTAGAAGCATATATTGTTCTTTATCTCAGAACCACTGACCTCTTTCGCAGAAGGCTCCCTCATAATCTCCATCTCGACACTCGCAGATGGGTCCGTCGTCAGTACTGATGCAGACGCCGCCATGCTGGCAGGGGTCCCGGCGTTCACACGCGTCACCGCTCGCGTTACTGATGCGTGCTGACTGTAACAAAGAAAGATTGTATTTGATTTTGTTATTTATTCACACGCTTTTATTAGCTACGTACGTCTAATATTAATCTACTTCTTACTGTCGTTTCGAAATGCAACTTTGTGTGTATATGTAGTTCGGATGACTTTACTATAATTTAGCATCTTGCACCTGATCTGATGATGGAGCCAGGAGGTGGTTAGTGGAACTCTTCACTGGCTACTAGTTAACCCTTTGAGTTTGAGCTCATATGATTCGTTTTAAAAATCCAATGCATTGGCCTTAGTAACGATGGTCTGACAATGGAGCCAGGAGGTGAATAGTGGAATTCATTTTAAGTTTTTAATTTGTTTTTTTTTATTACACTAGCAACCCGCCCCGGCTTCGCACGGGTAGCAGAGACATCTTCAACAATCATCACCATATTTCAATCAATTTACACATAATCTTGACAAATTATATACCTAAACTTTCCTCATAAATCACTTTGTCTATTAGTGAAAACCGCATGAAAATTTGTTCAGTAGTTTTTCAGTTTATCGCAAACATATAGACAGACAGACGCGGCGGTGGACTTCGTTTTATAATATGTAGTGATATTTTTTTTTTACACTTGTATAAGTACGTATGTGTTAAGAACATTATCTATAAAAAGTAAGATATTAAATAAGTAAGAAACGGCAGTTATGGAAACATCCACATAAGAGAAATAGTCGACACTACACAGAGAAAGAGTCGAAATAACTACTCTTAAATGATGAATGTTTAACGACTTCCATACCTTTAACTATTATAAAATATCTCTACCCTACGAATAATATCCCAAACAAACAATAATTAGCAAGGCAGCTAACGCTTTCCATTAACACAAGTATTAACAACGCAAAAGCTGACGATGCAAGGAAATTAAGTAGGTATATGGTATACTAGCAGCGCCCCGCGGTCTCACCCGCGTAAATCCCGATCCCGTGGGAATATCGGGATAAAAAGTAGCATATATGTTAATCCAGGTCGCCAGATATCTACATACCAAGTTTCATCGCAATCGGTTCAGTGGTTTTTGCGTGAAAGAGTAACTAACATCCGTCCATCCATCCATCCGTACATCCATCCAAACTTTCACATTTACAATATTAGTGGGATTGTGCCTCTTGATATTAATTCTACGGAAATAACAATACTTGATTATGCCCAATATTACCCCTTTCTATTGATATATTAAAATTTTGTTTTGAGTGTTCCTATCGAGAAAGCACTCACGGCCTTTAAGGCCACGATTTTTTTTTTCTTATGGTATAGGGGGCAAACTAGCAGACGGGTCACCTGATGGTAAATGACTACCGCCGCCCATGAGCACCTGCAACTTCAAAAGTCACAAGTGCGTTACCGGCCTTTACGGTGAGAGTAGGGGAAGGGGGGAATAAGGGGCGAGGAAGGGAGAGGAAGAGAGAAGGGTTAGGGCCTCCGGTAACCTCACTCACTCGGCGAAAAGCAATGAAATTCATTATGCTTCGGAACATATGGGCCGGCTCGACCGGAGTGATACCACGGCCTCACAGAAAACCGGCAGTGAAGCAATGATTATATTGCTTTTCGCCGAGTGTGTGATGTTACCGGAGGCCCTAACCCTTCCCTCCCCACCCTCCCCCCCTCTTCCACTCTTTTTTTTTATGGTATAGGGGGCAAACGAGCAGACGGGTCACCTGATGGTAAATGACTACCGCCACCCATGGGCACCTGTAACTCGAGAGTCACAAGTGCGTTGCCGCCCTTTTAGGTGGGAGTAGGAGAAAAGGGGGAAGGTGGGGAAGAGTAGGAAAAGGGGAGAGGGGAAGGACGGGAATAGGGGAGAGGGAAGGGTTAGGGCCTCCGGTAACCTCACTCACGCGGCGAAATGCAATGCAAGCATTGCTTTACTACCGGTTTTCTGTGAGGCCGTGGTATCGAGCGGAGTCGAGCCGGCCCATACGTGCCGAAGCATGACTCTCACACATACAATTCTTTTCCTACTCCCATCTTAAACCACTCCCACTTGTGACTTTTGAGTTGCAGGTGGGCGACGGTAGTCATTTACCATCAGGTGACCCGTCTGCTCGTTTGCCCCCTATAATATAAAAAAAAAACTTTTAGCTTACTACGCTTACTGCACTTCTTCTACATATAAACTTAAAGTACTCCAAAGTTCATATTCAATCGTGCCCGAAATTTCCTTAAAAACGGGTACATAGAATCCTCTTCATGTATAATACATAGATACAAGAAAGGTCTTCACTTCGGACTTAAATATAATCTGTATACAATTTTTTTTTTTATTGGAATATAATATAGAGATTATGTAACTAAAGTCAATATGATAAAATTTTAATTATGACTGCTCTCTTAAACATCTTTTGAGTTGCCATTGTTTCTCCTTAATAATATAATTAATTAATTCCTACTCCGCTCCGTAGTGACAATAACAGCGACGCTACGATGACTTTGTACGAAAATTGTATCTGTTATATTGTACCAACTCAAATTGTTTTATGTGCAAAGATAATTTAAATATTTTGGCAATGAATAAATTATTACTATGCTCTTTATCAACATAAGTAATCATTTAAAATCTTTTTTAAATACAATTGTATATATTAAAACATAATTTTTAAAATATAAAGAATAGTGTTCGGGTGAACGGTGGTTAAGGATCACGAGACATAAACTTCCTCACAATACATAGTGGAAGTTTGTCTGCAGCCCCATGTGGGCATCCAAGTCTTGAATTGGTATACATTGTAATGTAAATAGCTCCCAATGCAATAATATATTAAAGATATTCGGTGTTTCCACACTATTCCAGAATGAACCCTCTCGTAAGTCAGACATACTGAGAGTAGCACTACAGAGCGCTACAGAGTAAGTTAAATAATCCTTAATATTTCCTTACTTACTATAATATATATATATATTTCCTTACTATAATATTATAAATGCGAAAGTAACTCTGTCTGTCTGTCGCCCTTTCACGCCAAAACTACTGAACCGATTTAAATAAAATTTGGTACACAGATAGTCTAGAGCCTGAGAGAGGATATAGGCTACTTTTTAATGCGAAAAAAGGGGTGTAAGGGGTTGAAAGATGGGGATGAAAAGTTGAATGGAAATATCGTCGTATTTAGAGCTAGAACCTTAAAACTTATTTTTTAGGCTGTTGGTTCGATATAAATACACTATTCTACGCGGACGAAGTCGCGGGCACAGCTAGTAATAAATATGATTAGAAATAATAATATTTTAAAACACTAAAAATCATTATTACAATAATATTTCAAAAAGTCATAGATGTAGATAATATCACCTATTCACTAATGTTTGTCACCGACAAGTTTGCTAAAGGCAGTAGAATTTAACTTAGAATCAAAGCAATCCTGCTCACACCACTAACAATTCATTTCAAATATATTAACAACAATCATAGAGGAATAGGATTACAACTAAACTGGGTTTTGGCAAAACCGCGGAAAACTAGTTAGAACTGGTCTGCTATTATCAGATTAAAGTTTACGTCAAGGCATCCTCGAAGATTGAGAGAGACCGCAGTAAAAGAGGCCTTAACGTCAGCAAGTTTAAACATCTATGTTTTTATAGTTTTAATATTTCGTGTAATAAGATTACCCTTGGTGTTTAAAATACTTGAATTTTATCTTCGAAAATAAACTTAGGTACTAAAATTTATGTAGGTACTATATTATTTTATGGTTAAAAAGAAACATGTTGAAGCTCAACTTTGCGTTTGCCGTATTCGTAATTCACAACAAGACAAATTATTCTTTATTCAAATGTCTAGAATGATGTAACTGTCTTAAACAAGAAAATAATGTTATACGAAATATTGGTTTATCTAGTATTAATTCGAGAGTTTGGACGCCAATTAGTTGTATTTTTTAAGTCAAATTACTCACATAAAGGTACTTCAAAGTACTTCGAAGTGAAACTTTCGTCCAGCCTCTTCCAGCTTTGATGTGACTAGCGCTGAGCACTGAGCGCGACGCGGCTGAGTGACATTTTCTGTATTAACTAGTACATTACAACCTACTCACGTCGTTCCTCCCACACACCCCCCGCCCTCTGTCTGCCCCAATCATTAGAAACTTCTCCTCATCTTAAAATATCAACGTTTTATTGTACGAGTGACACAACGAACGACATTGTTACAATTATAATGTTCTAAAAAGTCCTTATGGAAAAATATTAACTATTAAACGATATCATACATGCTGTTCTTATGGCCCTACACTAACGACAGTCTTAGTTATCTTGGTATATTAGGCCATACCGTCTAGCTTGCCGAGTTGGTCTAGATCACAATCAGATTAAGAGATAAACTACAAGTTCGAAGTAATGTTTCAGAAAATACAATTCAGAGAAATTTCTATCTATCTATTTATACAGAAGAAAAGATGTTATGCTCGGTACCAATGATGCACAACTTATAATCCTTTTTTATTGGACTCATTTTAATATTTTTTGTAGTAGTAGTGTGTAGTATTTGAATTTATAAGCAATATACTTTTTCTTCCATTGCCTTCCCTTCTTACCTTACCCTTTCAATATTCTCCCAATTTTCGCATTTGTAATTCCCAAATTTTGGCGGCAATAGGCCCCTATTACGTCATTACGTAGGGACTAAATTATAGTTGGCAAAATGTGGGTGTGTAATATACAGGCGTGTATGTATGTATGTAATATAATAGTATATATATATATATATATATGTATACATATAAAAGTACTATGTACCAGGAGAATTAAACCAAGCTGTAAGCGTTAACAAGAATATTCGTAATAATTTTTCGCAAGCAGACGGATCATCTGATGGTATGTGACTACAGCCGCCCATCGGTACCTACAACTCGAGAGTCACAAGTATGTTGCCGGCCTTTAAGGTGAGAGTAGGGGAAGTGAGGAAGAGGGGGGGAAATAGGAAAATGGGGAGAGGGAAGGGTTAGGGCCTCCGGTAAACTCACTCGCTCGGCGAAATACAATGAAAGCATTGCCTCACTGCCAGTTTTCTATGAGGCCGTCGTATCACTCCGGTCGAGCCGGCCCATGTGTGCAGAATCATGGCTCTCCCACGATTGTATACATTATATATGTAAAACATGTTACTATTAGGTAGTCTTAAAAATGCTTCGGACTCTGATTTCGTATTCAAACCCCTTGTATATTTAATTTTACATATAAATCTATACAATAAAATGATTTGTTTGGTCTGAGGCTGACCATTGCCAGCCCGTGACCACGGCTAGTACCACTGGCCGAACCGTCAGGCACTCCAAACGTAATTTTCTGGAATGTAATACACATTGATCGCGTTAATTCCCGTTTAAATCATTATATATCAGGGAACACGAAAGTTTAAAAGTTAGTAAAGCCCACTAATATTATAAATGTGAAAGTTTGGATGAATGGATGTTTGTTACTCTTTCACGCAAAAACTACTGAACCGATTGCAATGAAACTTGGTATGTAGATAGCTGGAGAACTGGATTAACGCATAGACTACTTTTTATCTCGATATTCCCACGGGATCGGGACTTACGCGGGTGAAACCGCGGGGCGCTGCTAGCTTATACTAATTTATTAAAGCTGAAGATTTTGTTTATTTGGTTGAATGCGCTAATGTCTAGAGCCAGCGGTCGGATTTGAAAAATATTTTTGCATTTCATAGCCTAATTTTTAAGGAAGGTTAAAGGTTGACCGAAGAGCCCATAAGCTTATAAACGCCGATGTGCTCGCGAATATAGAACTACACTTGACTGGTCTGTTGGTCTAGTGGTTAGTGACCCTGACTGCTGAGCCAGAGAGCGTGGGTCCGATTTCCACCCAGGACAAATAATTGTGTGATGAGCATGATCATTTGTTGTGTCTGAGTGTAATTTGTCTACAATATGTATGCATTTAGAAATATATAAGTATGTTTATCGGCAGTCTGGTTATCATAGTACAGGTGCTTCGTAGTTTGGGATCAGACGGCCGGTACATGCTGTTGGTCGATTGATAAATATTGATGAATAGTGGGATTATAAAAGGGTAGGAATGTATTATTAGTGGACAACTATCACTTGAGTCCGGATAGAGGTACGCACAACTTGGCAGTTACTGTTAGTTAGTGATTTTCATAGTTTATATCGGTGGTTGTGGCTGTTTCTAACACACATCTAATAAGTTTCAGGTTTTTCTTCAATGTTTATATGAAAGTGGTTGAAAAAACACCTTTTTGCCGTCACGGAAGCCATGGGCTACTTTGTATTATTTTAATTACATACCCATAACGTACGAGGCTTGCACGAAGTTTATTATCTTACTTAAAACAAGCAATTTGGTTGCATTGTACATACATGTGCTTACCCCTGGGTGAGAGAGGGGGGGTTGCGTTTTCCCCTGGATTTCGTCTGCTTACGTAGTATTTAGTTTATCAGAGTAATGTTTGAGACAATTTTTTATTTCCTTTCCCAAATATACCGGACCGATAAAAAAAATTGTGATGAACGCGATTATTTTGTACGTTGTCTGGGTCTAATTTACCTGTAATAGGTATATTTATCAGCAGTCTAGTTATCATAGTAGAAGCTCTGCCTAGTTTGGGATCAGACGGCCGTGTGTGAGGTGTCTCAAGTTATTATTATGTATTATTATTTGACAAGTAATTGTACAGAAATGTTAGTCGACGCAAAGAGAATGGTCAGAATAAGTGTTATGATATACTTCTGCATAGGAATTCTCTGGTACCATATAAGTGATACCCCATATGTATCACCCTATTATCATAGATACCGGAAACCGTTTACCATCAGACGACCATGTACTTATTTGCTACCTTAGATGTGTAAACAACGTTCAGAGATACTTCATCTGCAGCTCAATCTGCATTTCTTAAGTTCTACTAAAACTATTAATATTAATTATAAACGTGAAAGTTTGTGAGGATGTATAGATGTTTTTTGCTCTTTCACGCAAAAACTACTGAACCGATTGTGATGAAACTTGGTATGTAGATAGCTGGAGATTTGGATTAACTCATAGGCTACTTTTTATTCCGATATTCCCACGGGAACTTCGGGATTTACGCGGAAGAAATCGCGGGGCGCAGCTAGTATTTGGTATAATTAATTACACAGTCCTTTGTTTACTAACAAACAATAATGAAGTCTATTATTTTCAAATACATTTACATAATCGCACATTAAACAACTTCACATTAGAACAATGACACTAATTGAAACATAACTGTAACAACACTCCGTCAAACAAATTTCGACCTAATAACTTCAGCTTTAAGTCTTAATTGAAATGAAAGGCGATTTATGTAAATAGTAAAATAGAATGATTTTCAACCTTAAAGCCATGGATACTAGGTATCATTTTCATTGAAGTTGAAATACCTTTCTTTCGAAAGTGATTTCGTGATCGTGGGCTATGAATGATTTATGCAAGAGGTCGATGGGTGAACGGCTTGCGAGGAGAGATGTCACAAAATGTGTTTAGCCTATATTTTTTTTAGGAATAAGTAGGACATTTTCCTTTTTATAATATACTTAGTCATATTTCTCTAAAAAAATAATAGACGTATAGCATCTTAACTTAGTGATAATAAGATATGAAATCCAGTACCTAAGTCATATAATAGCAATACTAATCATTATTTAAGAATATACTATTCCGATGGTGATCTTAACTAATGTTATAAATACGTAAGTGAGTTTGTATGTTTGTTTGTTACGCTTTCACGGCCTAACTACTCAACCAATCATTATAAAATGTTGTATTCAAGTTATCAGGTATATATAATGACTGTAAGAAACGGCCTGCCGAATCTTGAAATTGTTCATTCAGGTCATCATTCTGAGTCGAAAATCATTGAATTCTCTGGGGGAAAATTCATCAATTATATTTGTTTAAAAGTGATATCAGAATAAGTAAAAAGAACATTTTACCGAAAAAAAAACAATAAATACCCCATACGGCCAGAAACTGTAACGTAATCAATCAATAAACAACATTTATTCAGTCAGCTGGTCATTCACAGTACCGCACAAAAATGATACCTGCGATTGTTACGTTTACATTGCGTAGCGCAAAATCAAACTAATAACTGTGAATCCTTAATCACGCATTTTTATGATGAACTTACTTTTACATTGTGATAAGTATCCACAGAAAGACGTTTTAGTAAGTGCTTCGCGTCCCCAAAACTCTGTATAAGTACATAAGGTATCTTTCATACCGAAAAAGGGACTGTATAAGATGGAAAAATAACTTTAACAACAACAAAAGCTATAATATCCGATGCCTAAATCATATAGTAGGTAGCAGTCCTAATCATTACTTAAGTATATACCATTCCCATAATGACCCCGATGTCACTCCCGTGAAACTATCCAAGATGACCATGATTTAAAGTTTATAATTTAATATTAATCGCTAATACTACAGGCACATGTCTAAACTATAGGGGCTAACTTGATAAATGAGGTAATTATCGATTGGAGCACATACTTAAAGCTCCTTGGTGCGGGGAGGGCCTTTACTTATGTATGTACTTAGCGTACATCACACATGCTGTGATAAAAAGTAAAAATGTATATATTTGTATTTGTATTGTTATGAGTACTACAAACAAAATAGTCCTGGCCATATCATGGCGTGACCGACCATTTCATGACGTCGTACGTCAATAAGTGATCAATTTTAACAACCAAGGTTGCATGATGGCCAATACTTACCGTTGCCTATCAAACTCGCGATACATGTGGTTTCAAACGCTCGTTGCTAGTCCTATTCCTCTTTCAATGGAGTTCTGATAACTCTATCATCTTCTATTCTATTCTTCTCAAGCCCGACAGTTCCGATTTAAACAGAAATACTATATAAATTTATGAAATCAGAACAGTTGGGCTGAAATAAATTTTAAATAAGTTGATGTTGTGAATATGTTGTATTCATACTCTTTGATTTAAGTTACCCGACGCAATATATAACGTTGAAAACGCATGTAGGCCCTGGTTTTTTTATTGTAGAATTATCCTACAGAAAATCACGGCTCATCAAAACTGTTAGCATAACCTAAAAGACATTAGAGAAGTCCAGAGATTTTTGGAACGCTGCAGATAAGTGCCTTTCCAAGTCCCACTTGCAGTGCTGATCTTTTAATTATTCGGTCCTCAATGTAAGTTCTGTTGCCTAACTTCTCCGGTGTAACTGTTTAACCAATTTGACTGGCCTGTTGGTCTAGTGGTTAGTGACCCTGACCGCTATGCTTATAGGTCGTGGGTTAGATTACCACCTGAGTCTGGGTGTTCTTTGTGTCCGTTGTTTCTATGTTTGTAAAGTCCCCCGCGACACAGGAGTAATTCCTAATGCGGGAGTTGTCTTTTTAAAAGATAAAAAAAGATTTAAAAGATATTTTACCCGAGTAAAAAAAACTATTGTGCCCTTAAAGCGCGATGCGTCAGGATCTTGAACGAATTAGATGCCCCGTAAAGAACCATAAGCTTCATGATAATGTATCTACATTATGAGAACTGAGTCATATGATAAACAGTCAAAGAAAAGACAGACCTGTTTCATTCAGAATTCCATCAACATTCTTCAGTAGCTATGTTCCCGTTGCTGAATGGGAAACGAGCGGTCCATTCAAAAGGAAGAGTCCTTTTAAACTCGAATTCATTCGGAACGGACGACTTTCTTAGAGGTTAGGAGATTTAATCGACATTGGTTCGAAAGAAACGAGTAAGGACGAGTTCATTGAAGAATCTAGATGATTAAAGTATTTGAAGTTAGTAAGTAAAGAGCGTTGAAGTTATGTTTAAATAATGTATTGTGAAGTTACAAAATGAATTAAGTAATAACAAAATGAGTATTCTTGAAATAATAAAATAAATGTCTTCAAATCTACAACTTGAATGTTAAAATTTGTTTTCAAATGGTGTTATCTAGTTTTTATATTTGGTTTGAATTTACAGGAATTGTATTCACATCTCAGACTATATCAATGTCTATGTTTTTTGTTATTCATAAGTTTTACATAAATTCTTAATCATTCGTTAAATTTTCCTCTTTATACAGTAACGCCATTGTATTTTTGCATTTTATTAAAGGCAGGTGCAGTTGATTTCGACTAGAATTTGAGTTGCTCCACTAGAGCATTACTTCCGCCCCCCAAAAGACCGCAATTAGAATAAACTTTAACATCTAAATCTTTTTTGTAGAGTAGAGTATTGCAAAATTTGCCCACGATATCAGGAAACAAAAGCATTCAGAAGTTATCCCACAAAGATAAATTGAATAGTTTTAATTAATTTTGGTCAATAAAAGTTTGTTATCGTAAGCTTATTATTCGACTGCTAAAGAAGAGTATGTTTTTGAAGGGTGGGTATGTAGATCTAATTCTTTATCACATACTACAGCTTAACCCTTTGACGGATTTCCTCATATGAGGTGTCATTACATTCGTCTCAGTTATGGAAGTGACATAGAATACAATTTCTTGCTTTATTAACTTGGTTCCTTATAAAATAATGTCACAAATATTAAGCCACTACATCAAAACTATATGCTGTTTTCAACTAACGGAAACTCTGTTTCAGTTTTATAAGTAGCACGGAATTATTTATTTCTTAACATTTCACAAGCGGGGGTTTTACTGGTCCAGAATTTTGGTTTCGGTTCAAATGCCATGAAAAACTTAGTATATTTGCAGCTTTTAGATTTAATAGAGATCATTTGTCGTTTTAACGGCCATTTTGCGTCAGTCCACTATCTTTCTGTCGATATCTACTAATAACGCGAAGATTTAAATTGACTTCTATTGTTCTTCTGGTGACGAGGAAGGTTGCTTTCAGTGGAGCGGGGGTACACACCGAACGACAAACATGTAGATACTCTTGAAGCCGCAATTGACTGTTAATATTCATAAAACAGGTTTTTGTATGAAGTACTTTGATTAATCTTATGAAATGTAAGTATAATAATATCACACTTGTTTTACATCCATCTTTTAGTAAAATTATAGGAACGTAAAGACAGAATTGAATAATAATTAACATTAGTTATTTGATAGTTACATTCAATATATATAGGTATGTGTTATACTTAGTTCTTAGAAAAATTATATTTGTTGTTCTTTTCATGTTTGTATATGTATATAATTTCCTATTTCATGCCAATAATATTAGATGTAATAAGTTCCACATTATCCAGCTAAAGATGAACCATCATAATTCCTCGTACATTGACGAGAGTGTACGTGAAAGGTTTCCAGGTCTCTTCCACAACGCGCTATTTACGTGCCCTGAATGTAAAATGCCATTACATTCTAAATCAAAGAGCTCATTTTTCATATAAATTGCGTTTCAGTGTAGCGTATGGGACACAAACGTGTTAGAAATTGAGGAATAAAGGTATTTAAGGTTAAGTACTTCGTATCATTTTCGTTTAATAAATTGAAAACGATACCACGTTACGAAAAACGATTGTATCGATTAACGAGGCATAGTATTAGATTTTCACCATTCCCTCCTAGGTTTGTAAGCTTCGCAATGAGTACAGTCAGAGATAGCAATCAAATATTCGTGACAGCAAAGTACAACAACAACAATTACAACAAGTACAACATCTCTTGTACTCAGGTATTGATTTACCTGCGAAATGTTAAAATTTGGTCAAATTTAAGGCTTAAATGGCCGTATCTTTTGAATGCGTTGACTTAGAAGCTTAATTTGTTTTAAACTTATGTATTTGATAGTAATTTCAACTTGATTCGTGGATGTTTCCTTAGAAAAAGGATAGACGAACGGACAACAAAGTGATCGTATAAGGGTTCCATTTTTTTCCTATTGAGGAACGGAACCCGTAAACAGCGTAAAAGTGTTTAGTTGTAACGTCCGGAGAAGTATTGATCTTCAACATGTGTTTCATCTTCACAGGAGCCATACTTAGGGAATTCCGCAGATAATTGTGGTACGTTTCCTTGCTAATATGCATAGAAGTAAAAAGAAACTATAACTATGTTATAGTTTATTGTATTGAAAAATAACGTGCAATTTAGTTTGGTCACCCAAACGCCAATATCAAATAAATATCCAATGGATGAAAACAAATAAATTACCCCTTTTTTTAGACACATTACGCAGCTTTATCATAAAAATAACTATATTTTTCTAACAGCACTAGACAGTATCAAAAATTGGCATAAGTCAAACCCAATAACAATATTTGTGCATTCCTTAATATTAACTTACATAATTTATTATTTCAATCGTCTGTTAAAATCTCACATACAACCTGCATGTGAGATTTTAATAGAAGACAGAATAAAGTATTAAAGACTTGGAAACGTAACATTTTGACACTACAAGAGTACACATGTACGCAAACAACTACTTTAGCTTATACCACTAGAATCATTATTAAAATATATTGACGACCATAAATACCTTTTCAAATCTTTAACAAAACCACTAATAGTTTCTTGATAAAAGCCCGACCAAAGCAATATTTTAACAATTAATGTTATACTTACTAACTAATTATCTCGCCTACTCTTCATAGCCTCAAAAGCATGTGTCCGAAATATCTTTGATATGATACCCCTAAAGAGGTAAACCCCGTAGGTGTAAAGTTCATGTAACTCTGTAGGCTTATAACTGTTTCTGTATTGAATGTCTACCCTTCTAGCAAAGTAAAAATAAATGAAAAAATTACTAAAATTAGAAAAAGTAAAGAGCACCTGGACCGAAGGTGTGTGGAGCGATGTATCGATTTAATGGGTGAATTTGACGGTGAGTAGAAGGTCGCTTTCCAATTTTGTGAATGATATCCTCATTCACAAAATTGGACAACATTCAATCTAAATAAAACTGAACATAGTAGAGTATAATTGGAGATATTTTTCAGGAAAAAAAGGAGTATATCTACTCTAACATTTTTATATCATGGAACGCGAAAGTTTTAAACTTTCGCGTTCCATGTTAATCTATAATATAATTATGTATTTACACGGGAATTGACGCGTTCACGAAAAGGTATTACATACCTCTGAATTGGCTGATGTTTCGACCAGGTTGCACTGGCCGTGGTCACAGGCTGACTGGCTCAGTGGTGCACGAGGTATGTAATACCTTTTCATTATGGTATGGTATGTAATAATTTATTGCTTTGTAATACCTTTTCGTGATCGCGTTAATTCTCGTGTAAATACATAATAATATAAGTGTGTCTACTGTTTATAAGCCGCAGTTTAACGTAGTGATATTTTTCTACCAGAGCACTATTACAAGATAACCATAAATTTAAAATTTAAAACACCCCCGACTTGAAAATCCCGTCAACGATTACAAAATGCCTTACATCATTTTGGAAAAGAGCTGATACTCTTACACTGCTGGACCGATATTAACCAAACATAGCTAAGAATGACTGCAAGGAAACTGGCTTTCAAATGAAAAAAAACCGCATCGAAATCGGTTCATCCGTTTGCGAGCTACGATGCCACAGACAGACACACATCGACACACAGACATCGACGTCAAACTTATAACACCCCTCTTTTTGCGTCGGGGGTTAATAGCACAAGCGACTCCATTGAAGTCGTGGGTGTTTTTAGGCATTGACTACTACTCATTCATCAGGCGGTGTCTGTCTGCGAACTTAGTCGTGGAATAAAATCTGTTACTTGAGAGTACAACAGGCTCATCTGATATCAAAGTAGGAAAATGCTTCTACGTTGCTTTATATATTTTTTAATTGTTACCTTGGCTTTCAAATAATATTCAACTTACAAAATTTTACAATTACTTATCTGACAATTTTAACCTACTTCTAACTATCGTGTCGAAGTGAAACTTTGTATGTCTATATAGTATTTAGTTTGGATGGCAATACTAGGATAATTTGGTATCTTAGAGCTGATCTGATGATGGAGCCAGGAGGTGGATAGTTGAACTCTTCAGTGGCTTCTAGTAAACACCTCGAGTTTGGGCTCATATGATAATACATAAAAGCTTGTTTTGTAGTTTTACTAAACTGTAATTATTATTAATACTTCTAATTAAATACCATATACTTGGGAGAATAGATAATACTACACTTATTTTTCTCTCAATGAGTTCTAACGTTAAGCAGTCTAAAATACCGAAATGTTTAAAAAAGAAAGACTTGTTTCTTACTTTTCTAAAACACATTAATTAGTGAAAACTTTTAAAATGCTTTTTTCAATTACTTTTCAATAATTGTTAACTTTGATATTGTCGAAAGTTTACGCGAATGTTACACATTGAAATAAAACTATTTTTAACGGATACTATCGCGGTTATTCACTTACTCAAACCCAAGAAAATACAAAACAGCAAGGCTTCAAGACACTTTGAGCTCATTCTGCGTAAATAGTAACACCAACAATCAACAAACTTCGGGTTCTTTGACATAACTTTGCACTTCGATACATGAGACGACCTCATCTTAGTCTACCCGTGACCATGGCTGCTGAAAAGTAAATAGTAAATAGTAAAATACCACCAAATAAATCGCGATAGTATCCGTTAAAAATAGTTTTATTTCACTTAACTTTATTATTTTAGAACTAGGCTTACCTTTTATACAGACTTAAACATCAGTTCATCATCCTTTCCAGCCCACGAGAATAATGATATACCGTACGAATATTTTGACTAAACCCAAGTACAAACAAAACATTCCCCAGATTGGCGGCCTTCATTAAATACCTCTGCGTAAACGTAACGTAATATTTAGTAGCGTCTAATAAACTGTATCAGTTACAATTCCCTTCAATGCCCTCATTCCCTCCGGCTATGGCCCTTTATGTACGCTCATGGCTGTATATCGTCCCACATAACTGTACAGTAAACATGGAACTAACATTTGTTTCGTAATAGCGATGAAAATACAAAGGGAGTTTAAGTGAAAACTATTTATTAGTGTGATAATAAAGCTTGTTCTTGAAGAGTATAAATCTCTGAGAGTTGACAATAATTTGCACTATTCAATGTCTACTCTTATCATAATAATTTATTTTCTTTTCAGGTTTGATGTGTCCAGATATTTTATAATTCATTTACAACTAAGAAGACAAATATGCCATATAACCTAAGGTGTCGACGACTATAAACTATAAACATTTTTTTGTGCCCAGGGGTTTACGATAGGGCGGTGTGTCGGAATCGAGCCGACTAAAACCACACGGTATGCGCCTAAAATAGGAGGGATCCGGGAACAGCCATTTTATTAAGACATCCGGACCTTATGCCCGAGGTCTAGGAACTGTAAAGTGCCTTAACACTTATTTGTACTTGCTAATTAGCAACTGCAACGACATTATTTGAAACGATCATCGGTTGAATGAATGGCCGCTCATCGAAGTCTTTATACGTGCCTCTTGCACGTATGCAACAGGTAGCTTCGAATGGCTGAAATTGTATAATTTGTTTAATAATTTTGAGCATACTTACAAGATTTTAATAGCCAAGTAAGGCTATTAAAACAGTATTACTACATAATGTGTTATAGAAAAACATTGATTTTGTTTTTGGAATAAACGTCAGTTAGCCATTAGTGCAATAAATAAACTTTATTCATGTTTTGCATAATATTTCCGTACTCACCTTCAGACAAAAAAAACAGCTAGAAGAACTACTTTAGGGTTACACAATTCCAATCCCAGTCAGAATCCAGAAATTTGAAATCTGCAACACTCATCTAATTGGAATAATCTATTTACATAAAATACCCTTTACTTTGCAAGTTTATTCTTTCTGTCTCTCATAAAAAAGTATATAATAGAGTAATTACTATACATAAATAATTTTTGAATTTTTATTCGATTGTAGACTCGATTATTCATTAACGTGGAAACAGTGTTGTTAAAGAATGCGTTTTCCTAAGGCGATGGCCCTTTGTACCTGGCCACTTTACAAGGTCAAGGTTGAATAATTATGGGATTAGTTATGTTACATACCTACTATTATATCAAAGCATTGATGAATATTTCAGAGGATTTAACGTTAATGGTTAAGACCTTGGACTTGCGTTCAAGTGGTTGGATGGTCCCATCCAGTACATTACTGACGTGAACAAACTCCCAACACAACAGCTGGAGCAGTTAACAAAAACGCTAATCAAGAAGGTATGGTATTAAGCAGTTTATTTAATTCGAAAGTTAAACCGATAAATGTCAGTATATCACATCAACTGACATTATCTAAGAAAGAATACGACCTTCAGACACTCTCACAGAGTTTAGTTATTTGTTATTCACAGTAATAAAATAAGTGCTCCAGCATTTTCTATATAACATACAAATCTAATATTTAAAGAACTAGCTAAGCGACTGATCGACAATTCTCGTGACCACAAGGCGGGCTTTTTTCTTGCACAGAGAATTAGCTTTGTCATTCAACGTGGCAATGCTGCCAGCTTTCTGGGAACGCTATCAGTAGGCGATGATGCGGAGGAATTTTACGACGCATGCATGTAAATAGTCCATATATATAAATATATAAATATATATATATATATATATATATAGGATATGGTAAAATAAGGATATTAAAATCAATTAAAATATATAAATAGACATCAATGTTTGTTTGATTGTACTGTATGTGCTGCCGTGTTAATTCGATTATCTATACATGAAATTTTGCATGCACTTTGCCAGGGATACAGAGATATAGGGTACCTTTTATCCAGAAAAAAACCTGTTCCCTATGGACACAAAAGTAACTTTTACGCGAGTGAAGCCGTGAGCAAAAGCTAGTATAAAATAATTATGTATCGAAAGACTACTATCGAATGTAACGAAAGACGAAGAAAAGTAACTCCACTTTATCTACTTATATAATACGTCTACATTTTTTTTTATTTGTGTCAATTATAATATAATATTTCTACATATCCCATATATTGACGGGCCTGTTAGTCTAGTGGTCGTGGATTCGATTCTCACCCAGGACAAATAATTGAGTAATGAATGCGATCATTTGTTCTATATCTGGGTGTAATTTATATAATATAATATATTTAATAATAGTAGTATCTAAATGTAGTAATAAATGAGCATGTTTATCAGAAGTCTGATTTACAGGCTTTGCCTAGTTTGAGATCAGACAGCCGTGTGTGAGGTCTAGGTCTCAAGTTACTGTGGTCTAGGTCTCAAGTTACTGTAATATATTATATCTATAGTAATGCTAGAATTATTATGTCAAAATTGTTCGTGATTGTTTGTAAATTGTACGTAACGTACATAGTGCTTGTTGGAAACTGTGGGCGATGAGTGGGCGGCGAATGTAACGAGCGGTGAGTTAACGCCTACGTAGTACACTACGTCAACGTTTATGTTTCGAAAAAACATGTAACAGACGAGAAAAAAGTTTGAATTTCATCTGCAAATTAGAATATTTAATGAATATTCTGCCTGTGTTTATTTTTCTATCATAATCCTGCAACGTTCAAGAGTACAGTAAATAGGTGTCTCTTTTATAGGCGTGTACTATTTTCGTCTTCATAGTCACTTTCCGCCTGGTGAGTTTGGAGACAAACGCCTATTTTATCACTTCATATAATAGGATAGTGGGAGAGCCATGCTTCGGCACGTACGGGTCAGCTCGACCGGAGTGATACCACGGCATCACAAAAAACGGCAGTGAAGCAATGCATTACTTTTCGCCGAGTGAGTGAGGTTACCGGAGGCCTTAACCCTTCCCTCTTCCTCTCTCCCTTCCTCGCCCCTTATTCCCCCCTTGCCATACTCCCAGCTTAAAGGCCAGCAACGCACTTGTGACTTTTGAGTAACCGCCGCCCATGAGCACCTGGCTCATGGGCGGCGGTAGTCATTTACCATCAGGTGACCCGTCTGCTCGTTTGCCCGCTATACTATAGAAAAAAAAATTATATAACAAAATCTCCCGCCGCATCTGTCTGCCTGTCTGTCTGTCTATTCACGATAAACTGAAAAACTTCTGAACAGATTTTCATGCTGTTTTCACCAATAGACCGAGTGATTCATGAGGAAGGTTTAGGTGTATAATTTGTTAACGTTTTGTGTAAATTGGTTGAAATATGATGATGATTGTTGAAGATGTCTCTACTACCTGTACGAAGCCAAAGCGGGTTGGTAGTTACTAAATAAAAAAACATTAGGCTTAAATTTTGGGATGCCCTTTCTGTATAACTTACGTTAAACGCTTACGCTCAGGCAGGACGTATACTCGTTTGAGATTTTGGTTATGTAAAATACAGAATATTTGGTTTCATTGACTATGAAATTTAGTGTTATGTTATAATACACAACGAAAACGATAAAAAAGACGACCAAACAAAAGACGTAATGACTTCGTGAAAGAGAATACGGCTAGAATTGAAGTAAGAAGAAAACACATTGCGCCGACCCCAAATAAATTTGGTAAAAGGGCAAGTAGATGATGATGATGTAATAAATACCCAATACCTTTCGTTTAGCAAGTTTTAGGCACCGGGAACTGCTAACCATTACGGGAATTGAGTTTACTAAAACATATAGAAGTGTGAAAAGAATATTTATAATCATATGATTATGAATCAAATTTAATCGTGGGAAAGCCATGCTTCGGCACGTATAGGCCACTCGACCGGAGCGATGCCACGACCTCACAGGAAACCGGCAGTGGAGCAATGTTTGCATTGCTTTTTGCCGAGTGAGTAAGGTTACCGGAGGCCCTAACCCTTCCCGCCCCCTCTCCCCCTCTTCCACCCTTCCCCTACTCCCACCTTAAAGGCCAGCAATGCACTTGTGGCTCTTGATTTGCAGGTGCCCATGGGTCATTTACCATCAGGTGCTAGTTGCAATCTCTTCCAGGTAACCTTAGGATGGATAAGAATGATTCAGAGAGAAAGTGATAGTTGGTGGTGTATTAAAAAGTTGTTCAACAACAAAGTGATGCTAGCATCAAGTGGTGACAAGGGTTTCATTTTAACCTTCTGATATACGGAACCCCACGGATGGTATCTCTATGCTGCACACTTTTAAAAATAAATTTCGAACCTCTACAGTAAAATTTTTGAATGCACATGCACTGTTTAAAAGGCATTTGCTTAATGTCGTGTCGCGCAATGCATTTTGTATCGAATAACTTTGTGCCACAGTCTCTTTTGCTTTAACAAGGACCTATGTTCAACAATTATTAAGGTTGTCACTGAATAATTGTCAGTTGGTACGCGTAGTAATTATTATTATTATATTATTAAATAAGACTGTATAAGTGCGACACTTGTGTAATATGTAATACGAGTATTTATTTCCATGTTTTGATTTGATGATTAAAAATGAAGTATTTTATTTCTAAAACTAAAAAGTGATAAGGCATGAATTCTAACAGAACATAACAGTGCTTAAAGTTGGGTGGAAATTAATTAAAATAAATATTACAAAAAAACAAGTCTTGTAAAATTACATCTAGAGTATTAATAATAACTGGAGACACCTCACACATGGCCGTCTGATCCCAAACTAGACAGAGCCCGTATGTACTATGGCAACCAGGCAGTTGATAATCATACTTATATATTATTAAATGCATACATATCCTACACTCAACCCAACCCTAGCTATGTCACAGGTGAGTGAGCCGAGCAGAATGCGCTTCACCCAAAATGTCCGACTGCGTCGAAAGCGTTATAAACGGTTGAAATCACATGTTCTGATGCCGTATCTCTTTTATTTGAATTTTTTTTATCATTACACTGGTATTGGTAATTGATTGATTTGTCTGTTTAATGATTGTATTTATGTAAGTGAATGGATTTAACAGAAAAGTATGTTTATCCCTTTTTTCTAAAGTAGTACTAGAGTATAATAATTATATCTAACAATATTATTATTATTACTATTTATCAAGTGACAAGGATTTAATTAAATCCGAATGATATTTTACCCCAATACCAAAGATTTTTTTAAAACACTACACCGCTAAACCATTACCATAAGACGGGCTTTGTAATTGTTTACCAATTTAGTGGTATAAAAAACCTTTAGTATTGTTGTATGTGAAAGGACTAGTTTATTCTTTTTTTAGTAATGTCAAAAGTATTTTATTTTTATTTTAAGTTGTTAATATATCAATCTGATAATCCACGGCTATGATTTCATACATTATTAAATTAAATTAAAAAAAAACTGTCTGCAGACGCTGGCTACTTCTAGGTAAGAGCAATGACATCTATCTTTTTAAGCATACAATTTTGCCCTTCTACGAGTTGTCTACGAATACTACGTTGCCGTTCTACGACTTGTCTACGAATGCTACGGTAACTACTCAACATTAGGGCAAAAGGCAGTTAAGGTCTAAACTTGTTTATAAACCCTTAGTTGCACAAAATCATATCCTAAAGAAAGTCTGTCAGCTCTGAAAGTTTTAACAAATATATTATGTCGTTTGACTGTTTTTGCGCCAGTTAATCGTGACCCTAACAACTGTTCAGGTTAAAATAGTACCCTTGAAAATGTTTCATAAATCTTATACTGATGAACGATAGCTGCGATGAGCGATATAATTATAAATTTGTTTTTATATGACCGGTTTTCATATTAATGTAATGCCATCTGACACTAGCGTTCTATACGGAAACGTGATCTTCTGTTCAGTGAAGGGTCTACTCCAGTCTTGCGGCAGGCATAAAACTTTATTTAATATAAAAGTTAATTTAATAGTTAATAAAAACTAAAAAAGAATTATAGAAATCCGTATCGCAAACGCAAACCAAAATCATTCCTGTGTACAAAGAAAAATCATCAACAAAATAAATCAGGAACTCTAAAAATAAGTTATTTCTTCTTATAAAACATTATTCAACACGAAAGTATTTTGGTAAGTATACACATATATATATATATATTTATATGTATATCCGCAATTGATTAAATTGATACAAGTTTTCTCTTACAGCGCATAGTGCGTAGGGCGACTCCCCAAGGAGGTACGGAAATAACAAAGCTAAAAACATAACGAGTATCGTACTCGTAGCTACATCGAATATCCTCTCAAGGCAACAAACATTTTTAGGGTTTCGTACTCAAAGGGTGCCAACGGAACCATATTACTATGTCTGTCTGTCAGCGGGCTGTACCTCATGTACCGTAAAGGTTAAGCAGTTGATATTTTTATAGTGTGTATTTCTTTCTACTTTTTTATATTTTTATTATTTGTTACTATAGCGGCTACAATAAAAATAATAAAGATAAAAACTATAGGGAAAAAAATACTTTTCTTGTATGGAGTTATACAAGAAACGTGTTTGTAACACATTAACCAAAAAAATCAGGTCACTGGAACTACAACAATAAGGCTACAGCGATTGTTTTTTGAGGGTGGCAGTACGCTTCTTCACAATATGGCAATATCGAGAAACTTCTACTAATGTACATTTCTAAACGAAGATTGACCATCGTAGAGGATGAGAGCGTGAGTTTGTTATATCCATCTTCATGCCACTGCATTCTACCAAGTTCACTATTAACCATTTTGCAGTTGTAGCGGTTCGGTTATGGGATATCCTGAATTATTACAGAAAACAGTGAATGTGATACATATCTTTATTGATCTATTTCTTTATTTTTCTTGTTGTGTAAAAAAGAGAAATATATTACTACTAAATATTATCAAACTGTAGACTTTCTGCTGCTCGTTACTCGTGATAAAGATAAAAACTTATAATTTCAATCAATACTCTTCTTAGAAGGCGAATACTTACACGTGTATACTTACTCTATATTATCTTGTACTCTGTAACTTGACATGGGGTAATATTCTACATTAAATGTTCCCTTTCCAAGAACAGGGTGCTTATTATTGGTATATGGTACAGAGGATTTCTGAGAATGTGTAAATTAAGTGTGCAGGTGATTTCAACGAAGAACAATGAAAGCTGTTCAGTTCTAAAGTCTCTTCGTAGAAATTTAATGAAGTAGACAATGCGACAATGACGACTATGTTAATTGTGAGTTTTAAGCCATGGATGAGGTAATTTGCATGTACACATGCAAGCTCATGTACACAGCAGTGTACATGCTAAAGAACATTAATTCAAATTCAAATCTTTTATGTGGTATAAAATATGTATGTAATTTTAACATGGCAAGCCGATCTCGGGCGAACCCAACTCACTTAGCAATGTAAATAGTTCAATATACCTTCAAAGTACATATGATGATGACTCACTCTGTATGGCCACTGACAAGCGCTCGATGTGATGCTCCAATTGGCCACAGCCATACCTTACCAGCCATACCTCGTACCTCTTACAATATCATGGTGTATATTAAAGCTATAATAGGGATGTTGACACCAATTACAAATTTATGTTTCTTTGTGACTAAATGATTAATTGTGATGTTTTTAAAACTTAAACTACACACATAAACTCACACCCGTATCCTTGAAGGAGTAGGTAGAGGCGTATTAAACGCCTACATTTTGGCAACTATAATTTCCCACTTACGTAATAGGGGGCAAGCCTATTGCCGTCAACCGGGCACTTTGAGATTTAAATGGGAAAATTGGGCGTATATGAAAGGGAAAGGTAGGTAAGAAGGGAAGGCAATGCAAGGAAAGGGATATTGCTTATACGGATGGATTAAGAAGTGTAAGAAGCAGTTCAAGCAAGTCAGGGTCGAATACTGTAACTCGAACTGGCTGTAGCCTGTGGGCTACACCTCTAACCCAACTTAAATTACTTACTTTTTATTTAAAAAGCTTTTAGTTTTTAAGGTTTTCAAGCTTTTTAAGTATGTTAAAATTGATTAAAAAAGGCTAAAATAGTAAATATTATCACGTGACCGCAAACGCCAACCATATTCAATACGTCATTAACCGATGAACAAACTGACAGCTGTCAGTTTGTATATATATAATAATACTATGGAGAAACGTCAGTTAATTGGTGAGTGACGCAATCAAATACGATACAAATGTTTTAGCCGGTTTTTTTTCTATTCATTAACTTTTTTTTAAAGGTATTTTTTTGGTTTAAATTAGGGCCAAGCTATAAATTAAAAGCAGTTAAGAATTTTTTTAAATATCCCTTTTAATAACGAATATCTTAGTATAGATTTTAATTTATTTTCAAGTGTAGCAGGTCAATTATTCATGCCTAAGGAAACAGCTTTAATTGATCCATCTGCGCAATTCAACTCATTTGGTCACGAGCTCTTCACATGGGCCAGCTGTCCCAGAAGAGCTTTCTGTCTTCCTCTGAATTGACCGTTAATTAACAGGGGCTTTTAAAGGAAAGTTATATCAGCTTGCATCTACTTCCTACTGAAACTTTATATATACTTCGTAAATTTAAATTGCAAAATGTTGAAATATCAGGTTTAAAATGTGCCAATGTTTGGCAAAAGACAAGGGAAAATTTGGAAAGATAAGTCTATTTTCTTATCAAATTTACGAATACCTGCATAAAGTACAACAAACTTATTTCGATAAGCCATTTACATAAACTAGAGATAGCCTGTTGGTCGAGTTCAGACCATAATTGATTAGATTTAAATTATTTTAGGTTTATTTAATTGTCCAATATAACTTACCTAACTAACATTGTATAGACTTAAGTAACATGACAAATCAATATATAAATTGGACGCTTGTTGCTTTCACGTTTCAATTTTTAAATTTGAAACAAATACTGTTCAAAAATCTTAGCTTTCTGCACTTTTTCTGTACATAAAAATAAAGTACTTATTCCAAATTTAACATTCCTCAGTTCCCGCAATTTTCGTAAAAATACGTACTCTTGGCGTATTAATATTTAAGTAATATATAAAAAATAAATAAAGTTCAGTGTTGATTGCGACTCTACAAGCTAAATTCTCCAATCGGTCGTAAGTAAGAGAGCGCTTTTTACGGCGATAACCATCGATAGGGCCCCCTCTTGGAACATTCTACAGCCATTATTAATTTGTTTAAAGTGCACTTCAGCGCACGTAACACCAAACGCAGGAGTGTGACCATACTGAATGTGCTGCCAGATGAAAGCATTTTAACGTAGATACAGTTTTCTTTTACATGCCCTATACATTTAGTAGCGTGCACCACTGAGCCAGTCAGCCTGTGACGACGGCCAGTGCAACCTGGTCAAAACGACAGGCAGTTCAGAGGTATGTAATACCTATTCGTAATCGCGTTAATTCACGGGAAATATTTAAACGGATAAATACATAATTAAGTATATAATATAATTTATATTGTCAGAGTATTTTTTATTTTACGTGGGAGAGCCATGCTTCGGCACGTATGGGCCGGCTCGACTCCGCTCGTTACAACGGCCTCACAGAAAATCAGCAGTGAATCAATGCTTGCATTTCTTTTCGCCGCGTGAGTGAAATTACCGGAGGCCTAACCCTTCCCTCTCCCCTATTCCCGTCCTTCTCCCCCTCTCCCATCTTCCCGCTCTTCCCCCCTCTTCCCCTATTCCTTCCACCTTATGTAGATAACTATATTCATATGTGTCATACTTAGATATTATTTTAGTCATGTTTTGAATTGAATCCGAAATATCCGGATGCGATGTTCCAGGTATCAATTGATATTTTCGTTTCTATTGTTTTACATAGAAATAAAAATCTTTTTTTAACTGTTCTTGTTCACTCCTCTTACCTACACCTACACTAGATTACCTATATTAAGTAATACATATCTATCTAGACAACATATATATACAAACATATCTGCACCTAAAATCATTTACGAAAATCAGATCAGTCAAATTAGATCAGTGGTTTTTTAACAAAAAAACACAAAAGGAACAACCAGAGAGACGTTATAAATCAATTTTTTCCTAAAATTCTTATGTCAGGATAAGAAGAAAAATACAACTTACATAAGCGCGTAACTTTGCAAGTTAATACATTACGCTCGTAAGTACATTACTAAGGCGTTCCTATAATCAAGAAACGATTAAAATTTCGTTGAATTTTCAACGAATATTTTACCGTCCGTAAGCAAAACGAATTGTTTCTTGATTATAGAACGCGGCATATATCATCCGTGACCTCAAAAATATAACCAAAAAATGCTACTAACACATTGTAAAAAATTCCCTCAAAATAATCCACAATTAACGAGGAAGTTACGGTGTTACGTCACACACGTTTATTCCACTATCAACACGCTTTAATATTCGTTGGCGGGCTGACACCGTGTGACGTCACAACATGGCCGCAGCAATCACCGTCGAGTGCCGTGTCAGGGCTGACAGTTATGTTGTGGAATTGAATGTACTGTTTGTGTGTTGTTGAGGAGTCGTTTTTTATGTCATGTTTAGATATTAGTTTGTTATTGTGGCAGGTTATGGTTTTTTATTTGTTCAAATTAGCTTCCTGTTTTAGATATTTAAAAACGGTATTAACAACTCTCCCTCTGGTACAAGTACAACGACATCGTCAAAGTACTACTGATGCTCTATGAGTCACAATATTTCATAGATCACCTGTTTCTCTTTCAAGGATCTTTTCTCGTAGGAATGAATAATCCCACTAATATTATAAATGTGAAAGTTTGGATGGATGTTTGTTTCTCTTTCACGCAAAAACCACTGAACCGATTGCAATGAAACTTGGTATGTAGATAGCTGAAGACCTGGATTAACGCATTTCTATTTCTCCCAGCCGGCCTTTAAGTTCTGTCAACTCTATCTACACTACGCTAACAATGATTTTACCTGCGGTTTTCATTTAAAAAGAGGTGCTTCCTCAGTCAAAACGTGCCATTCTAATTTGTCTCTTTATCCTTTACTTCTATGAAGTTTTTCTTAAGTGTTTTTTTTTTTTTATTCTTGTACCATGATTGGTTGTTAACATCATTTATTAGCGCGTTCATAGATAGTAATAGATAATTTCTTTTAAAGGCGGCGCGGCCGCCTGCCTGACGCTAACCCTTTTTGGGAATGTAATCATTTTCAGATGAGATAAAGGAAGAAGGTAACTTGGGGTAAGAAAAAAAGCATAGAGCGAGGGAGCTAGGGCTTGAAGAAGCTGGGGCGCGTACTCGTATGTCTGTCTTGTGATTAGAGAGGCCAATAGATCAGAAACACTAACTGGCCAACTAATAATAATAATGTCCTACTAATACAACTAATACCTACCTCAAAGTTAGAATATTAGTAGTGATATTGATATAACCCAACTCAAGCAAACTTTAACACATTTCTGCTTAAATACCGGCGCGTCCGATTTTAGCTTGCGCAGCTCGTTATAATTTAAATTGCTTTCGCGTCACGTGTCAACCCAGCTCGAGTCGAGTGTGACATTTACGGGGATGTGGAATCGCAGGTATTGCCGTAATTAATGCGATAATTGCTTGAAAATATTTAGGGTGAAGCAGAGGGTGGAAGCATGTGTTATGGTTCTAATTAAGTGTATGATGGGACGATCTTGTTTTTTTAGGAAGACTTCTAGTCACTTGCGTAATACCTTACTGAAATATGATATAAGAATGACAAGTTAAATCAGTGCCCCTTTATTAAACGGTACGTTCTGTAGAAATTTGTATAAGATAATGACTTGTGACGTCACACTTAACTTGTTTCTTGTTTGTTTTTTAAAAAAGATAACTCCCGCATTAGGAATTCCTCCTGTGTCACGGGGGACTTTACAAACATACAAACAACCGACACAAAGAACACCCAGACTCGGGTGGGAATTGAACCCACGAGCTATGGCGTAGCAGTCAGGGTCACTAACCACAAGACCAACAGGCCAGTCAACTTAACTCACTTAACTTAACTATTGCCAACTCATTTACTCAAAATATTTGTTTTACGAATGAAAAAATAATAAGAAACTAAAACAATAATGAAAATAGTTTCTCACAGTTTTATGTCATACTTAATCTCATAAGAACTGTTTAACAAGTTGTTTTAATCATAAGAAGCTACCCTATTCTTGTTAACCCTTTCAGCTAAGGTAAATACTTGTGTTTTGAGTTGGCACACGTCAGTGGTGTAACGGGTGAAGTTCAAACCCACAACTACTTGATTGTAACATTCCTAACCCTATACCTCTCGAATTTGCAGAACGCTTAATATTTTTAATCAAAAATGCAAGCCATTTTGCCACCCGGCAAAAAAAGTGTCCTATCACAAAAAATGTGGCATATCACATGTTAGGTACGTTTAGACATTTTATAGCATTGAATAGCAAATGTTGCATTTGGTCAGCTGTAAAAACATCGTTATTAAATGTGTGTTTTGTTCAATTCACTCACACACAATACAATAAGAAGGTCTGGAAGAGATCGCCGTAAGCGATAAGACCGCTAATTGATATACCTGAATGTTTACATTGTTTTTGAATTGTATCTCACTTAAAAGGTGTACAATAAAGAGATAAATAAATAATAAATAAAAATTGTGTTTTCTCGAAATAGCTGTTTTTGTATTATGACACTTTTTTTGCCGGGTGGCGATCATCTTATTTTCTGAATTTTGAAACAGCCTCAATCTTCGAATTCAGAGTCTCGTAGTGTACTATTTTCTTTAGACCGAACGATAGGGCAGATCGTGATTATTTAACATTTTAGTCTATACTTTTAATTTACTTATTTGTGTATATATTCAAGGCGTTTCGTTTAAATGTAAAAGTTGCATTACAACACATTATTTTTCTTTAAAACTGAATATGTATTGTATACTATATATAGGTATGAAATCTGTAGCAGCCATTATTATATACACATATTATGTGCTTTATATTTTTATATTAGCCATGGGGCATGGAGGATCCGGTTGAAAACCAGCCCTAGGCACATGTAGGCATTTGAACGGGATACATATTTGGTGGGCAGGTGAGGTACACATCATTTGAGCGAAATAATTTCTTGATGGAAGTTTATAATTATATAATTCGGGGGTCATGCTTCGGCACGTATGGGCCGGCTCGACCGGAGTGATACCACGGCCTCACAGAAAACCGGCACTAAAGTAATGCTTGTATTGCTTTTCGCCGAGTGAGTGAGGTTACCGGAGGCCCTAACCCTGCCCTCTCCCCCTCTTCCCCTTTCCCTCCTCTCCCCTCCTCTTCTCTCTTCCCCTACCACCTTAAAGGCCGACAACGCACTTGTGACTCTTGAGTTGCAGATGCCCATGGGCGGTGGTAGTCATTTACCATCTGGTGACCCGTATGGTCGTTTGCCCCTATACCATAAAAAAAAATTATTTCGTTTCCTTGCTAATTACACAAGTTTTAGGCAGTAAGTTTTATTGCGATGTAGGATTTGCAGTCACTAAGAATTCCTTTCAAAAATCTATTAAAAAGAAAAAATGTTTGAAACACTCATAAAGCTCTACTGACCCCATTAACAGCCACGGATCTTACTACAAGTTTCTGCAGATTAAAAAAAAAATCTGAAACACTCATAGAGCTCTGCTGACCCCATTAGTAGCCACGGATCTTACTACAAGTTTCTGCATACAATACATTGTGCCTATTTCTGCAGACATTTTGGAACATTGCGTACCATATTTACAGGTCAAATATAAATTTAACCTAGGTTCTAAATATAGCACACTTATATACTTGGTCTTAATCTTGTGATCTTCGTTTGTTTAACAGTGAAACCTAACAAACAATTTGTCGAAAATTAATTAGTTTCATTAAATCGGATTCCAAAATAATATTTCCAACACATATAGATAAGTATCCTTTCTCTATCGGTTAGCATATAATTTCCATATTGTTATAAAGCTTAGGCACACCTGGGAATGAACTCTTGGGCTTACAAGTAAATAATTTAATTTATGCACATAATATTGAAGTAGTGTTGTGGTAAGTTGTCTATGACACAGCTTTTTACGTCTTTTGCTTATTATAATTATTATTTGCTTATTTTATTAAATTGGGACACTATTTTAAGGTATGTCCGATACATATCGTAAAACGGTACTATATATAATTGTGACCTTTTTGAAAAACCAAGTTGCGAGTCGGTCTCGCGCATGAACGGTTCCGCACCATCGTACAAGATTTAATACTACAAGCCAAAAAAATACGTCTCTAGTAAGGAACCCCTTTAATTTTTAATTTATTTTTATTATTTGTTGTTATAGCGGCAACAGATAAACACATTCTGTGAAAATTTCAACTGTCTACCTATTACGGATTATGAGATACAGCCTGATGACAGACAGACAGACAGACGGACGGACAGTGGAGTCTTAGTAATAGAGTTCCGTTTTTACCCTTTGGGTACGGAACCCTAAAAACGTCTTACTATGGTAACCTAGGCAATACTTGGTCGATAGAATAGAATTCATGCACATAGAGCCACTATTCTCCAGCACTATCTATCTCACCAAAACAAGCCGAAATATTTATACTGATCCCAAATTTTTAACCGACTTAAAAAAAAGGAGGAGGTTCTATGTTCGGCTGTATGTGTTTTTTTATGTATGTTCACCGATATTTCCGTAATCTATGAACAGATTTCAATAATTATTTTTTGTGTAAAAGGGTCTGCTCCACAGGTGGTCCCATTGACACCAAGTACGGATCTTATGATGGTATCTGAGGTGAAACGAAGGAAACGTAGTAGTGTGTTTGTTGAGTTTTTTTCAAATTAAGCAACATTGACGTTTAAAGTAATGAACGTTATTGTTATTAGCCGAATTAAAAAGAAGGAGGTTCTAGGTTTGGCTGTTTGTATATTTTTTATAACTTATTCAATAAAGGTAAGCAAGTTGCTGTACCTACTAAAAATATTACCACCTTATCTAAATAAAGTCGGGTTTTTTAAACTAAAGGTAATATAATCTAACGAACTGCAGTTCGGTAATTTACATTACAGTAAGTAATATTCTAAATACCGCATTTACTCAGTACGTACCTTACACTAAAAATGAAAAGCACTAAGAAGGTACTGAAATGTGAAAAATACACATACATGCGACACTTTTAAAATAATAGATAACATTATAAAGGCAGTAGGCACCTACCAATCTGTTTAAAGTCCGTAATGGACCGTAATGGCACCCATTACGGTCCATTCCACGGTCCATTCAAGAAATTTAAAAAAATCCCTCAATGTTTTGTTTTTGAATACGTCACGGTGCTGACGCAAAAACCGTAGGTTTAAAGACAATATTCTAACATAAAGACCACTGTTACTTTCTTCTTAATCGTTCAAGTGGCGCTGCAAATCCAGTCTATTTATAAGGAATATTGAGCTTCCGTGCTATCTATACTGACCCGGCCTTCAAGATATAAAAGATGTCGCCCAGCTATAAAATACGGCGGAGTTTTTCCCCATCAATATTCTCTCGCCGCGCACAAAGGATACAAACTTTCCTCGGTAGTTTCTCGACTTAAGAAACATAATATTGATAGTGGCGTGATCTTCTTTGTGTACCTTTATATTGTGCCATATAGTCTTAACTTTAGAATATTCTTTTCCAATCATTTTATCTTAAAATAAATTGGTTGTCTGTAAAGTCGGTTTACGGACGATAATTTTACGTAATAACGTCATAAGAAAACAAGCTACAAGCAACGTCACAAGCCGAACGCTTAGGTCGATCGTGCCTCTCTTGTTCCGCGCTCTCGCTTGCACGCTCGACTCAGGCGGAACGTGACAATGAGTCATGCTTTTTCGTGCGTGCAGCCGGCTTTCATCGATTTATAAGACGTTATCACGTTAAAAAATCTTTAAGGTGAGTTTATCTTCAATAAAAATCAATCTTAGTATGTTTGTCATCTATGCATTTCTAAACCGTTGATCAGATTGTAATGAAACTTTGGCACGGTCTTCTGAGAAAGCCAGAGGCGGTGTCTGGCTCAAAAAAATATATAAATAAGGGATGCCGAGTACAGCTAGTTGGCTATAAAAATCCTTTGACAACAGAAGTTACAAGATGCTGTTGGACCTACGAACACAAAGACTCATGACCTCGTTTAAGGCAAAACCATCCATAAATGTTTAAGAACGTTCTATTGTGAAACCTATTGACTTTCTAAATATCAGGATGTATACCAACTGTTACATTTTCAAAGTAAATGTCTATACTTTCTTCTTTGAGAAATGTGCAAAAACATTTGAAAGTGAGTGTATTAGTAGATTATATCTTTATGTATAAAACGTTTAGAAAGTTGTAGACATATTACAGGGTTGTATAGTAGACCCCGTTAGCAATCTGAAATGCTGTCTTTTTGGGAAAATTTGTGATTTTTAATACAGAAACATTTCAGATATAGCCGTTATTTCGTAAGAGAGTAGGCTGATATGCTTGTAGTCGCTTTGAAGAAAAGAGAGAAAGAGAGGGCACAACATATTTAGAGAAGAGTCTCCCAGTCATCCCGTGGGAGACAAGGAGAAAGATGTTTAAAGGAATGAGAGTTGGCAATGCGTGATTGACATCGCTTTCGTAGAAAATAATACGACAAATCTGTGAATTAAAGATTTGACAAGTAGTAATATTAAACAAAATATGTATGTGACGTAACATGGGTACCACAGTCCACGATGCCATCCACGCTGCTCCAGACAGGACGAGATGGCGAAACCACCAGTCCACGAAAGAGTATTGCAACGAGGTCATTACCCTCAGCATTGAGGATACATGATGCAAGGAGGAGGAAAACGTAACATAACAGCTAGGTAAACGCACCTAAAAGATTTTTGTTAACATATATTTCAAATAATAGTTCCTTTACGGATGAATCTCAGAGTAGTCAATACATTCTATTATAATGGATGGTTAGACATAATAACTTTTGAACAAGACTATACAGTATTTTCTTTATCGTGGGAAAATGGAACATTTCCGCTGCTTGATTGACCAAAACCTTCTCAAAATTTTAATATTTATTATCAATATTTATCTTTCTAACATTTGATACTAATAATTTATGTTACAGTCAAGTTATTAAAACGATTAAATTTTTACAACTTATCCGCAGACTTTTATGAGATAATTTTTGTGCTTTGTAACAATATGGCGTTATTTTATGGGGTACCTGTCGCCATAAAATGGTAGATTAGAATTGTAATAAAATATGATTCGTTGGTGAATTTTTGACGACAGTCTGCGGGCAGATATTAATGGTGATTGTAAATTTGTTTTTTTTTGCTAAAGGGGGCAACCGAGCAGACGGGTCACCTGATAGTAAGTGACTACCGCCGCCTTGGGTTCCTGCAACTCAAGAGTCACAAGTGCGTTGCCAGCCTTTAAGGTTGGGTTGGGGGTGGGGGAAGCATGGCTCTCCCACGATAAAAATGATGGGGGTGAAGATGCCTGACTTGATGCCTAACAACACAGTTGTAGTGGCAACAAGGGGTGACCACACTACTACATCTGTGCATTACATCATTTTTATCGCATTGTTTTATCACTCAAGACAAGTTTTGAACAATTATTATACTTCACGCACACACACACTAACACAACACGGATGAACGCTAAACAGATTAAAAATAATGTTTCGAAGACTTACGAGATAATTACCGAATTACCAGGATTAATAGTGGTTAATTATTTTTTATTTTTGTAATTATGTTTATAATTTTTCAATAATTTAAGGGTTTTTAACACCTATTAATAAACAACATTTACACAGTAAATGCATACTTTTAAACATCCCAATGACAATATTTTGTTGTTATCACAACACATGAACTGAACTTTTTCATCTTTATGTATATATTTCTTCTGGTCTGTGTATGTTATGAACTCCTCCTAAACGGCTGGACCGATTTTAACGAATTTTTTTGTGTGTCTTCAGGTGGATTCGAAAATGGTTTAGATTTACAATTGGACCCGGTAGATAGCGCTGCGATAGGGTTCCAGGAATAATATTTTTTACGTTCCGGCAGGACAACGTCTGTAGCGTCCGCTGGTTTAAGTAAATATTTAATTTCATAGGTTTAATTATTTTGTGCTATTATTACACAATTGTATACCGGACTACTAGAATTGTATATAGTAAGTATTGGCCGGCCTGAAAGGGGTTCGTTTGTTTCGACAGTGCAGCAGAAGGGTGACAATAATTAGTCTTACTAACTTTTAAACTTTCGTATTCCATACACGACCTGCTCGAGCCAACAACTAATGTCCCTTTTCTTCAATTGCCTTCCCCTTTCAACATACACCCAGTTTTCCCACCTTTAATTCCCAAAGGGCCCAGCTGACGGTAATAGATTTACCTGGGAGAATGGAACAAATCAAATCAAATCAAAATCATTTATTACAATTAAACCATTATAGGTATTTCTGAACTGTCAGGAGTAGGAGTCAGTCAGACTAAGTCAGTCGTAAAGCTAGTTGCCTGTTCCAGTAAGTAGATCCTGTGGAGAAGAACAGGTAAGACACTCCAAAGACACTCTTTTTAAACATGTTTTTTAACAAGTCTCTGGTTACATTGCTTATATGCGCAAGTTAAATGTGAGGACAATGTAACGTATTGTTCTAAAATATAAACAGTCGCGCAGACTACTACTATATGTAAGTAATAACAGTTCGGAGATGACCAGACCCAACCAACGAAACCAAATTATAGTTATAAGAATGTGCATGTCAAATATACTCCGCTAGGGGTATCCCTTCGCGGATACAGGTAGGTATGAAGGTAGAATATTAATTAAAGATATGCAGTCTTACACACTTGTGTATTTCGTGGATGCCCGATCTGTCATGCGCTAGGTCACTACAACCCTTGATAAAGGACCCCTGTAGGATTCGAAACTACACGAAATACGTATTTTGCATTATTTTGGATTGGTTCAAATAGTACTGGTGTTCTTATTTACCCCACCAACCCCTCCAGCATGCTTTTGTTTAAAAAAAATGGACTACACGATATCCTAGCCAGTCCTCCACATATCATCCTCCGCGCCTTTTCACTACTAAGTTGGGGTCAGCTTTCAATCTAACTATGATACGGCCTAACTTTGATATTTTACGTGAAGCGACTGCCATCAGACCTCCACAACCCAAGTACTAGGCGATATCGAAGTTCTTTAGTTAGACCAGGTTGTCGGACTTTTTTTTTTGCTGGCAGTTTGCTCCGCCTGGGCGACGCAGCGTCGGACCCTCACCGCAGTCATCGGAGGGGATCTCTCGCTACCGGCCGTCATACGCTCCATGGCCGGTAGCGACAGGAATTTTACCGCGGTCGCGACCTTCTGTGAGGACGTCATCTCGCAGAAGGAGGCGGCGGAACGGGTCCGGGAAGACGATCTCCACTCGGACTTAATTCGCCGCCGGCGAACCGGGCGGCGGAGGCGCGCGTACCAGCGCCTCATGGCGCCCTGAGTGTGGCCGCGGGTGGATGGGACGGGTTTTCCCCTTCACCCGCTGTAGTGACCCCCGCGAGGAGGTGGCATCCGCGTGTGCCTGGACGTTGCCTAATTGAGAGGTTGTTACCCGGAGGTGGTGCCCGCGCTTAGCGGGCAGGCGCTAGGGGGGGTCCGGATGTCTTAATAAAGCTGTTCCCGGATTCCCCCTAGTTAAGGCGCAGTACGGCACACCGTGTGGTTTTAGTCGGTTCGTGTCCGACACACCGCCCCACCGAAAACGCCGGTGGGGTGATGGCCCGAGGGGGTTACCACACGTACAAAAAAAAAAAATGGTTGTCGGACTTTTTAGGGCTCCAACTACCCGTAACGAATGCCACAGATGTTTGTATGGTACCCGGGACCGACAGCTTAACGTGCTCTCCGAGGCACGGAGGGTTCGCAATGTGTTAATAATGGTCACCCATCCTAGACTGACGTGGCTATCATTACTTAATTTTGGAATGTGCTAACCTACTCGGTTACCACTTAGCCACGAGCCCTTCAATAGCCATTCCTCCACCTGGTATAAAAATGTCACCTCAGACAACGTGCAGGTGGTCCAACAAAACATTCACAAATACTTTTCCTTCTAACATACATTTTTAAGACTAACTCTCACTATCAGGGTATAATCTAAATTCCTCTCTAGTTCCTATAAGCACGTCGTACCGTTCAGCAGTAAGCGCCACTGCATTTAGATTAAAAAGCCATCAAGTTTGCACCGGGTAATGGATTTGTAATGATGTGGAAGCTGATATCTAACAAAAAGCTGCTTTATACTGCTGAATAGATAAATTAGATATTTGGGTAGGCTGTCAAGTGCTTTATATAGTATTTTGATTTCAGCGTATTTGTTTTATTGTCAAAAATGACACCAAAAAGAAAATCCATAATTGCTTGATTTATCCATAACTAGAGATCGCGTGGTGGTCGAATTTCGACCATGGTTTATTTCATTGGCCAATATTACTTGACCTGTCATTGTATTTATATGACTTTTGTACCGTGACAGGTCAAAATATATACTGGACACTCATAGCTGTATGTACCCGTTTTTTATTTTTTTTTAACTTTGTAGCAAATATTGTTCAAATATTTTAGCATTCGTCACTTCTTCTCTGTATAAACTATAAGTTGGCGAAATTTCATACTCTTCCGTCCGCCCAATTTTCTTAAAAAGGGATCCAAAGTTTTCGCTTCACGTATTAATATATAGATTACGTTCGGGTAGGATAATATCTGTCGGGTCCGCTAGTATAAAATAATTTCAAATATTTTGTGTTGGCAACAATTTCACAATTTTTGCTATAAACTACTAGAATCACCAAACAACAATAACAGCTATCTTGTTCGTACCTCCATCAGCACTCAAGTGATTGTTATCAACTTACAATGCCTGCATGTCCTTTTATCACGCCACCATTGTCAACCAACCAATAGCGTAACAGTACCGGTATAACTAATCATAACAATGTCTATTAATTCTTTTTTACTAAAAAGTGAACGGTTTTATCATCTATTATAGTTTGTACTTGTTTTTCATAAAATAAATACGAGTTTTTGATGTGGTGACAACAGTTAAATCTATACTGGTAAATTAAAGCTGAAGGGTCTGTTTCTTTGTTATCTCTGAAACCACCAGTCGGATGTGAAAAAATCTCTTTGCATTTGATAGTTCAATTGTTAAGGAAGGTTTTGCGCGCTTTTTAACATCACATCATCCTTAGGAGCGGAACAATGACCATTAACGTGAATGGAACTGCGGTGAGGCTTGGTAATGTTGCGAATGCTTTTTTTTTATATTATAGGGGGCAAACGAGCAGACGGATCACCTGATGGTAAATGACTACCGCCGCCCATGGGCACCTGTAACTCAATAGTCACAAGTGCGTTGCCGCCCTTTAAGGTGGGAATAGGGGAAGGGGGGAACAGCGGGAAGACGGGAGAGGAGGTTTAGAGGGAAGGAGAGGGGGGAGATAGGAAGGACGGGAATAGGGGAAGGGGGAAGGGTTAGGGCCTCCGGTACGTAACCTCACGCCTCACGCGGCGAAAAGCAATGCAAGCATTGTTTCACTGCCGGTTTTCTGTGAGGCCGTGGTATAAAGCAATAAAAACTAAGTACATACATACAAAAACTAAGTACGTACCCTGCTCATTAAGGCATGTCCACCACCAATTCCACATAATTTCCTGTACGGTTCGCATTACTGATCAAAATCTGTTAAATCTTATTTCCCAACTAAAGCATTATGACACAAAGTAGTTTTACCTAAAAATAATATATTGTACGGTACAGGAAATTAGCTACCCAAGTTTGCGTTATTAAAGTTAATAACTTTAGTTGGGCCATTGTTTCTCAACATTTTTACCGCTGCGACCCCTTTTAGAGATATTATAAATAAATTAGTAAATTTATTCTGTCATTCACGTTGTTTACTTTTAAAAACAGTGTTAGTAACTAAAATTGCTTTCAATACAGAAATAAATGCTATTTTGCTATATTCTCGATAGTGCAACGACAGAACTCGTAGTTTTTCTACACCTTTACCATCGGGCGTAGCAACCCCGTGGCTGCTGTACTGTCGTGTGTACTGTAGTTGCTATATATCTGAAAAAATATTCATTTTTAATCAAACGTCGTAGCAGGATACGTTGACCACTTCGAATCTCAGGGTCACTTTCTAAACTGACCTTAAGCCTAAATTCACACAAGGGATAAGTTCTTGAGGAAGTCTAAAAGGTTAAATGAGGAATAATGTGTTCAAATGCAAGTTAAGTACGACATAGTTCTATAATATATTATATAAACTTACCAATTCATGTCCAAGAAAGAAATCATCCGATTTATCAAGTGGAAACTCCGCTTTGGTAAGAAACCAATCCAATTCATAACGAAACCACAAGGTGTTTAATTTTATTAACATAGATTAATTATAAAATAAACACGAAGAAAATTCCACTTTACGGCGCTCAGTATTCCAATATTCTCACGACTAAAACGTGAGTTTACGTGAACTAATCCTCGAGTGAATACGAATAAAAATAAATGATAAAACTCATTCATTATTTATACTAATGTAGTAACGCTCAGGATTAAGTTTGTTATTTCGTTTGAAAGCGCTAATTCTAGTTGTTTTTTTTTGTGTTACGTTTGATGGCCAAATATTTGAAGAAGTTTCTAGGCTATTTATCAACACGCTGCAAACGCAGGTGAAACTGCAGGGGCACAGCTAGTTGATAACAATACACCAACCTTGACGAGATCGTGTGTTCAATGTGCCCAGGACAAATAATTGTGTGATGATCACGAGCATTTGTTCTGTGTCTAGGTGTAATTTTTCTATTATTTGTAAGTATTAAATATGTTTATCAGCAGTCTGGTTACCATAGCAATACAGACTCTGCCTTATTTGGGATCAGATGACCGTGTGTGAGGTGTGTGATAATCATGATATCATGATCATAACAACTTATGTGTCATACGAGTACTTTCCAGAATTTTACATAATTATAATATATTATTTTATTCGATTCTTTACATCTTATCGATTGTTAGGTTTACAAAAATAGATATATTAATTTCATATAAATTCGAAATATTGTATTCGTTTGTTCATGTTTGGGGAGTGGAAACGAATGTTACGGGCAACACCGAATGTTTACCCCGGGAGAACAGTAAATTTAGGCGGGCTATTTGCTCGTGGCCAGCATCGAGTTCGGACGTGTGTTTAAAAGTGTATTGAAATGGAAGAATATATATCTACCCTACAGTATTCACGTGAGTTTTATTGTACTGTCAGTTTTACCTTTATTTGAGATCTCCTACACGATGTTTAATATAAAGCAATTATGTCAAACCCATTACAATGTGATAACATTAACCGTGGCACGGACCGTATTAATTCCAGTCACGCGGTAACATTTAGATGATCATAACGATGTAACGAACATCTGTTACATGCAACGTGCGAACGTGATCGACCGGACTGTCGTTAGCATCCATTTGTACAACATTTTTAACACATAACATATTATATTGTAGTTGCATTTTTCATCAGACAATCAGAGAGGACTTAACGTCGAATGACATCAAAACTTAATAGTATGGGGGGTAGAGGCGAGGAATAATATACCTACATATGAAGAACTAGCAACCCGCCCCAACAATCATCAACATATTTCTATCAATTTACACAAAATCTTAACAAATTATACACCTAAATCTTCCTTATAAATCACTCTGTCTATTAGTGAAGATCGCATGAAAATCCGTTCAGAAGTTTTTCAGTTTATCGCGAACAGACAGACAGACAGACGCGGTGGGGGACTTTGTTTTATAATATGTAGTGATAATAGTTAAGTAAAATTTTAAAAAACACGCTTAAATGGTGAACCGCATAAAAAAATAGTTCCACTATCCACCAACTGGCTTCAACATCAGACCAGTTCTGAGCTGATATTTCATTTCGATACGACAATTAGGAGTAGGTTAGAATTGACTACTGAAATGTGTTTACTCAGTTAGCTACAAATAAAACTAATAAAGGCGTTTTAAAAAGTAAAAGTCAGTAGGCGTTAATTAGATGGCGCTTCCGTAGCTAGAGAGTAATAACAAGGAAGGAGAAACTTCAGCTTCATAATGGCTTCAGCTTTGACTTTTCGAAACAAACATTAAATAAGAAAACAACGATTATATAAATTCACTAGCAACCTGCCCCGGCTTCGCACGGGTAGTAGAGACGTCTTCAACAATCACCATCATATTTCAACCAATTTACACCAAGCGTTAAGAAATTATACACCTAAACCTTCTTCAATCACTGTCTATTGGTGAAAACCGCATGAAAATCCGTTCAGTATTTTTGCAGTTTATCGTGAACAGACAGACAGACAGACGCGACGGGGGATTTTTTTTAAATTATAAATACATATTAATGTAGTGATTAGCAAAGATCTGACAAAATGCTGAGTTTTTATTTTCATCAGTCATCGTTTTATTAACTACTTGAGTCGCCAAAAACACGGCATACTTTACAACGTCTCAATAACACTGCTAAGTAATAGTTATACTAGCGCAATTCTTGTGTTTTCTTGAACTATATTATTTACTACGCTCTGAACACTTTCTTGGTTTTATGGCCACGTAATAAGATACTCCTTACCTCAAAACTTACTAGTATATAATTAATTTTATTGTTTAGTTGTGGACCTGTGTTCACAATGCTGTAACTTATGGTTACATTGGCGTTGAGGTTTGATTCTGCCGCTCGATGAAGTCGTCCAGAGGCTTGTAAGATTTGAAAGTGTATTGTCATTAATAATATTGTAACAATAGTGCACTATTTATATATACAAGTTTACTTCGCGCTAACCAGAATTTTATTTGCATTATTCCATTACATTGAAGCCAAGTAAGCAACAATGCATAACAAGCGCTACAATACCGGTGACTGGCCTGTTTGTTTAGTTGTTACTGCCTGTTGTTACACTCTGACTGCTAAGCCAGAGGTCGTGGGTTCGATTCCCACCCAGGACAAATAATTGTGCGATGAGCATTATCATTTGTTCCGTGTCTGGTTATAATTTATATTTAACATGTATGTATTTAGAAATTTATAAGTATGTTTATCAGCAGTCTGGTTGCCATAGTACAGGCTCTACCTGTGTGTGAGATGTGTGAAGTTATTATTAATATAGATCTGAATTACTGTATGTATGATTTTTATTTTGGTTCATAACTAACTAATTACAGGCGTAATTCCTTCTTACGGCGAAGTGCACGCGGTTACAATGAACTACATGGCTCACTGCACTATTACTTGTTTTGCACAAAGTCTAGCACAGTGAGACAGCTTTTAGCAAAACCATTTTTCACTGATAGTGTCGGATGCGGTACTCAAACTGTTAGGTAATGCAGTAAATAATATTATTATTTTTATCTTATTTCATCTCATTTCGAACTCGTAAGTGCTACATTCTTAACAAGTACTATTTTTAAGCATTTCTTTTTGTATGTACGTATAGGTTTGTAGGTGTATTTGTATGTGTTGGTTCATGACGGACTTTTATTGAGTGTAGTATATTGTTGCCTAACTACGGATACTTGTTGTTAGCAACATGGATATATATTTGTTGTAACCATAATTATTAGTCTGTAAGGGTTCTTCAAAAGATATTAAAAAAAAACTTGATTAATTCCCCAACATACGAATTAGATGAATCTTTATGTATAAGTAATGAAACTTCCTATAGTTTCCGAACTTAAAAAAAAAGCAACTGTATATTATTTTTTTTAAATTGAAAGTAATCAATTTATAGCAACTTTATAAAGGGACCATAATGTCAATTGCAGCTTGCCAAAGAATCATAAAGCCACTTAACGGTTACAAGGCAGCAATCGTTTTCGTTGTTCGCGATTCATTTGAGAATGACTTGCAATTCAAGTTCTGGGCCTTTGTCACTTGATCGATGTTCGCTAAGATTTATTTTTATTAAAAAATATGAAGATCAATTTAAATTTGTTTCATAAAAGGAATCACTTTGTTCCTTTTTTTATTACGGTTTCAATAAAAGTTTAAGTCATTTGCTACGCTAAATTTAACTAGAAATGTTACGTTTCGGAAAAAAGACAATTTCAAGAATTCTCAGGATCATGGGACAATGCTCATACCATCCAGACGATAAATATAGCCTCACTACTTTATAGGCACTGTAGCAATCTGTTCAACCAGTACGATGCCACTCATGCATTGCCAATTCTGATCAAAAACCCACTACGAAAAGCAAGTAAAGATATTGTCTCGGCTTTCACAAATATTCATATTTTTACGAGGGTCTACTGTTCAGTGTGGATTTTCTCCACGCTATGTAGGTATGCAGTCTTTCACTCTTTCGCTGTAAACACACAAACACTGTAAATAGGTGATTGCAAGTGTGTGGATGAACCTCTTGCCCGTGATCAGCGCTGCAATGGTAAAAAAAGACGTCTCGGCGAAATTTGCTAAAATGTAGAATAGAATACAATAAACTTTATTGTACATAAACAAATATTGCTTATAGTAAGCTTACAAAAATTGATATGTACAAAGGGCGGCCTTATCGCTAAAAGCAATTTCTTCCAGGCAACCTTGGGATGGAAAAATAATGACCAGATATATAACAATCTAATGGGTAATTTTGGTGTGGGAATCAAAACATGTTAGGCTTAAGACTAGTAAATGATACCTATAACATATACAATATAATTAGATAGGTAATACAGGGAAACAAGTGTAATCACTAAACATACATAATAAATAATACATATATATTTCTAGATTAATAAGATTATTTCCGATAAATGCAAAGGGAAAAACGAGAAATTAAGAAACCAAGTAATATTCTTTGACCAGTTGCTTGAATGTGGCCAGTGATTGGGAACGTCTAATAGGTAAAGGCAAAGCATTCCATAACCGGACAGCCTGTACACTAAAGGTTTAGTCATAAAACCTGGTAGAATGATTAGGTACTGCCAGTTCCAGTGATTCAATTATCGATATCAGGGATTCAATCATAAAGGCGTTAAAACATGAACATGGTAAAATCTTTCCTAATCCTTAGAGGTTTCCATAGTTTCCAAAGTTTAATATTTGTCCGAACTACAAAAGAAATGTTCTTCTAATGAAAAACTTTAAACTTGTGACATAAATCACATTACAAGAACATCAATTTGTTGAAAAACTATTGAGTTTTCGAAGAAAATTTGCATAAACGAATTTCAGTATAAATCTTGTTCGAGGGGACGTCGCGTCGGGGTGAAAAAACACATTCAACCATTTATTTATTACATTGAATCTTACATTTAAATGCAAAATTCGAAGGAACATTCGATAGAGTAACTGTCGACCGACATGTACTGTAGCGAAAGATAAGATTATATCTCTTTGGATTTGAGTCATGAGTTCATCAAGGTTGTGAATTCTAATATGTTTAAAAATGGTGCCCTAGGAGCGTAAAGTCATTTATAACGCGATTGCGGTACAACTGGTTGTCGTAACTATTTTTTTTATACATTTAAGTATGTTTACAAGTGACACGACTCACGACATGGCAAACTAGTTAATGGTGACTACAATCATGCTATGAGTTCTATGTGAGCTCATACGAAACTCTAGCTAACAGCACCACGAAAAAAAAGCGGACTAGTGCCAGTCTCACTCGCACCTAGGGTTCCGTAAGTAAACAAACTCGTATGTACAAAGTTCGTCATTTATCCCCGTTTTTTTCCAAAAACCAAATTTAACTTTACAGTTTAAAAATACTCTCTCATACATCGATGTACGTCACAGTAATTTTCCCAACCACAAAAGATAATAAAATATATATAATTAAAAATTTTTTTTTTTTTGTTGTGGTCACAACAAAAATAACAACTTTTGGATTTTCATTTTCATCTTCATTTGAGCTGTTAGACCCTAATTATTGCCAAATTTCATGATTCTAAGTCAATGGGAAGTACAGTAAAATTTTGATTTACCTGTGAAATGTTTAAATTGGTTAAAATTTTCGGCTTAAATGGCCGTATCTTTTGATTGCGTTGACTTAGAAGCTTGACCTTTTTTACAGCATCAAAGGTCTGCGGTAGACATTACTTATGTCTGAGGTTAATTTCAACTTGGTACCGCCACGCGTTCCTGAGAATAAGGTCTTGACAGACAGACAGACGGATAACAAAGTGATCCTATAAGGATTCCTTTTTTCCTTTTGAGGAACTGACCCCTAAAAAATAGCATTACCATAATAGTACAATCAAACCGTATTATTCTGTACAGAGAAGGTTCCTGCCTAGTCAAGTGACTCTAATTTGACCAGTGAGAGATAAAATATAACTCCTGCAACACATAAAATACGAATCCGTTTCCACTGAAGCAGAGATAAGAGGAGCTGTGTAGCGGATCGAACGGACCCCTGTAGCGGAAATCGCGACAAACGAGTATGTATGATGCGTACTAGCTCCGCCACCAGACTGGTTTCACTTCAAGTGATTTTTCTAACGTTATATCTAGCTGAGTCCAGTGCGGATCTCCTACTAACACTACAGGTCGCTTACCCCCTTGACGAAGAGCCTCTTTCGTGCCCAAAACGAGTCGAGCTTTCCAGAAATACACACGTGAGTACAATGCTGTATAACTACTTCATTTTTTTTTTAATAATAATTATTTAAATAACTTCTCACATCTCACACACGGCTATCTGATCCCAAACTAGGCAGAGCCTGTACTATGGTAACCAGACTGCCGATAAACATACTTTTATACATTTCTAAATACGTACATATTATACATAAATTACACCCAGACAAAACAAATGATCATGATCATCACACAATTATTTGTCCTGGGTGGGAACCGAACCCATGACCTCTGGCTTAGCAGTCAGGCGTACTAACCACTAGACCAACAGGCCAGTCTTTGTTATACATTATTATGTAACTATGATAAAGAACCTTATTTTTCAATAAGCCAGTAAAGTCTCACACTGTTACGTATTTGTCATTGACGTAGTTATTGAATTATGTCTCGCTCTCACTTAATATTCAAGACGCCGCGCCGATGTGCTCGGTGTCAAGGAAAATATTGGATGTCTAATGAGACGGGTCTTTGTTGACAAGAATTATTTTATTCGTAAATGTAAAGATATTAAATAAAACATTACTAAACATGTTTTGTACATTAAGTTAAGCTCTTTTGGAGTTCACAAACATTTGACATACATTATAATTATATTGATCTTAAAGGAGGCTGTACTGTACAGCAGTATAGTGTAGTATACTGGGTATGTTGTAAGGTAAATTCGTTTCTAAACAGAAATAGCTGAAAATATTGAACCGATTGTATTTCTAAATAAAATAAAAATAAATCTATCACGCTTTCATTAGCTTCGCCTGTACGTAAACAAATGACAGTTAGAAGTAGGTGAAAATTGACTTCCAAGAAGTCAATTTTCACCTACTTCTAATTGTCATATCGACATGAAACTTTGTATGTTTATGTAGTTTGGATGACATTACCATACTTTGGCATCTTGGAGCCCATCTGATGATGGAACTGAGAGGTGGATAGTGTAACTTTTCAGTGGAGCGTTTAGACGAGTCAACCAACATATTGGGCTTGATAACGATGCACGATGGTCTGATGGTGTAGGAGGTGGATAGTGAAACTTTTTTTATTTTAAATGTCAGTTCAACATTAAAGCGTGTTTATTTTAGATTTAATAAACTTCAATTTATTAAACCGGCAATGTCTTTGACCAAACAAACACATAACTAGGTAGCGCATTTGGTGAGTAGCCATTTGACGTTTTAGTTCAGATTTTTAAATGGACAGCAAAATAACTATTCAATTTCTAAACAATATTTTAGAATATGTAACCGCCACTGACAACCTTGATTTTAGCTGAAGTCGCTGTCAAAAAGCTACAGCCTTTCTAAAAATGTGTCAACTTGTCACAATAATGTGACAATCACATATGACAAGTTCTTTACGATAAACTGTCGCTTCTTCAATTGTCAAAGGTAGATTGTTATTGTATAGATATAAGTAAAATTGTCGTGCCCAAAAAATGAAGCAGGGTTTGGCAGGGGGCTTAATCGCTAAAAAATCGAATTTTATTTAAATCAATTTAATCTTGTAAACAATCGCAATTTAATGTATATATTTTTGTTATGGGTGAAATGATTAAACAGGGCACTTTTTATAATACCCGAGCAATACGACAAGTAAAATCAGGCTATGTAATATTTATGTAAACTTAATTATTTATCACATTGTCTGGCAATTATGAATATTGCTACATAATTGTTGGGAAATGTGATAATTAAGGTTCATTAGGCAGAGCGCTAGGACCAAAATCATACATGGACTATGTGACAAAAACGCGTTGCAGCAGAACGCAGTTGTTTTCTATTAAATTTAGAATTAAAGCTAATAAATGCGGACGGTGTTTACTGTTTCTTAAATTGAAAACTCATACGAACGTAAGGTAAAGTGTGTTATAATTGGAAATTACTTTTTAGAATCAGATAGTTACTGCAAAAATCTTTGCAACCCAATGCTATCAAACTAATAGCGACGGGTCATTACCTCACCGGTTCCAACAGTAAAGTGGTACGTCAGCATCGCACCAACTCAAACCAACACGATGCAATGCTCCGTCGCAAGTGTTCAAGTATTTTCTTTTTAAATAGAACTCCAAGCTCAAAAAAAATATAAATAATACATAAACAGTACTCGTTCTAACCTACCATATTACTATCCTAATAATAAGATAAGTAATCATTAAAACAAATTAATAACATACATATTTTTATTACTCGTATTTTAGTAATCGCTTTTATCTCATTTCCAACTTATATCGGATATTTTTGAAACTGTCTGGATAGTATAAATAATGTCCTATTTATAACTTGGTCCGTAAAATTTACAAACCACATCAACAAGGGCACAGCGAAACGATTATAGACTGATATGATGGTTCTACCATCATATCACATCTGATATCAAAGCTTTTGCCGAAAGAACGATGTAATCAAAATAAAACACATTCTGAATACCGGCCCCCAAAACTTCGAATCAAAACAATAATAACAATACCTTAAGACACCTCACACACAGTCATCTGAACCCAAACTAGGCAGAGTCTGTACAATTAAATTACACCCAGACACAAAATAAAATATGATTGTGCTCATTATACAATTATTTATTTATTTATTTATTTAAACTTCCCACAAATACATACGCATAAGGCGGACTTAATCCCGTAGGCATTTTCTACCAGTCAATCTTTGGGTGATGCAGAGATGTGTGGCAGGTGAGTTTTAAAAGTCATGAGATAAAAAATTAAGTGAATGGGTTACATAAATTAGTTTCTTTATAATGTACTATCTATAATATACTACATATACATAAAGTTATAACATACATATATAACATACATACAAATAAAGAATAAAGACACTTGTGAAGCATTATTCCAATGATTCCTCCAATAAATCTCTGTAGAGCTTACGTACTTTAACCTTAAAAGAGAACCGGTTAGTGGACATCCTGATTTCTTGTGGTAGCGCATTCCAAAGGTTTACAGCCTGGACAGTATAGGATGAACGAACCATACTAGAATTATGAGAAGGACAAAGAAGGAGAAGATTATCAGAAGAGCGGAGATTCCTGGCATGGTTAGAGCAGAGATATTGATAGTAAGATGTTAGAGAAGCAGGTGAGTTAAGTGAGTGGAGAAGGGAGAACAACATAGTTAGCGCCCTCAAACTGCGGCGTTGTCTTGTAGGTAGCCATGACAATTGGGTACGATAAGTAGATACATGATCGTACTTACGCAAGTCGAATATGAATCGAATGCAATTGTTGAGAAGTCGATCTTGTTTGTTGAGCAGATCTGCATTCAAGTCGAGATAGCACACATCACCATAGTCGATAACTGAAAAAACCAAAGTCTGCACAAGCATCGTCTTTGTCTTGACTGGAAGAAAGTTTTTTAGTCGATAAAGGCTTCGCAATATATAAGTTACTCTCTGGCTAACGTTTGTTACCTGAGTTTGCCAATTGAGGGTTGAGTCGATATGCAGACCAAGATCCTTAACCGAAGGACTAATGGGCAAAACTGAGTCATTAAAAATGATTTCAGTTATGGTATTATTAGTCCTGGGTGAGAATCACACCCACGATCTCTGGCTTAGAAGTCAAGATCACCAACCACTAGACCAACAGGGCCGTCAAATTGATTGTAGCATTCTATTTTTGTCAGTACATGAGCCCCTAGTTTAATTCGTTGACCTCGTAGCGCCAGACAGATTAAAATTGGACCGTCCCAACAAAGCCTACAGTAATATTCAGTTCGTAGAAATTTCTTCCAGACTGACAATTCTCTAATGCCTATATGTTGGTAAAAATATATAGTACTTGCACTAAGCGAACCTCTCGGAGGTCAGATGGCAGTTACAGAAAACAATATACTTGTGTTAAGAATGTTTACGTTACGTCGGGTCGAAACGAAATTCAAATTCAAATTATTTATTTGCTTTAAATGGAGTTTACATAACGTGGTAATTCAAGTGTGATATAAGGCGAACATGCCCATTTAGCCATAAAAATAGCATGCATATTTAACATATTATTAAAATAACTTCAGGTCATTATACTATTATTATTGTCATTATGAATAAGTCAGTTCATCAGATTTTGTATTGACCGAATAAAATGTATTAATAATTAACCAACCTTTTAGAGGAGGGATAAACTTATTTAACGATAGCTCTTTGAAGCATTTTGGGATTTTATTAAATACTTTAACGCACGAAAAAGCGGATAATGTTGCCTAAATATGATAAAATTTTGTTTTTAGCACTACAAAATACACAATGGAAACGGTTTGACAAATTCGCTAAAATAGTATGTTACAAATGAATGTTGACTCATAAGTTTATTGTTACATTTTTTGATACGAGTAATTTCGTCGTTGTATAATAATGAAAGAGATTTTTTTAAGATATTATAATGATACTTATATTTATGGCCAGGCCCATTCCGCATATGAAGCTACAAGTACGTGATGGCGTCGACAGGTCGGACTTACTCAGAGGGTTGTCACGCGCCAGCCGGGTCGTATGTATTGTCGCACTCAAGCGATTTTACTCAGAGGAACTTCTGCATTAGTACTATTATGTATTCTGTGAGAGTTAGAAAATATATTGAAATACCACGCAAGTCAAACATGCCGAGAACATATAACATTGACAAGGGGAAGAAACCACGCTTTTTGGTTACCAGTCAGTAAAATCACCCTGTTTTCAGAGAAAAACGTCTTACATTAAGTCATATATTTTTGATCTGTAATTCAGAGAGCGTTAAACGTGAATGTTTTTTTATGGCAAAGAAATGCCAATCATCTTTCTACCCTTATCCTATTCCTTGTTTAGCCTGAGTAATGTGTTTTGTGGGTTCTTACACTTCAAAGAAAATCATAATATGTAAGTGTTCGCCACAAGTGAGAAGTGATTGCTGAGAGTTTTTTTATCTACAAAGGCTAGTGAGTATTACACTAGTTAGCTTAGTTGTTTTATTATTAGTCCAGATATATAAGAAATCTTGTGCCTATATTGTCTACTCCATTCCACGTTTTACTGATTTTTTTAACAAAAAAACCCAATTAATATAACAACAATTTTTGAAATAAAACCATAACAAAAGATAATAAAATAATAACTTACAAATATCTAATTACATAAAAATATATTTATTTTTAAGGGACATGATTGTGTTTATTATGCCAAACAATCTTTTCAGATATGTCAATTTCCTCGCGGACGAAGTCGGAGACACAGGTGGTCAATAAATGAAATGTAGAAATGAATGTATGTTCCTTTAAATATAGTAGAAGTTTTTTTTTATTTAATTGAAATAGACAGCGAGTGAGTGATACCATGGATCTTTCAAGTATTTGTAGTCACCGGTAACCACCATATTACCAATACTATCAGTCCAAAAATGTGAATATTTGCCGCCTTCGTGGTACTTTACTACAGAAACCTTCTCTTCAAATATTTTGAATAATTAACATCGGCACCTTTTAACTGAAATGCGGGTTATAATTACCCTTTGAAGTGGTGAGACGGCGATTAGGGCCATCTCAACTAGTTCAAGGTCAGACACGGTAATGTCTACTTCTAAACATTTTAGTTATAATGACTGAAATATTTTGTTTGAAAGTTTGTAGACGTCGCGTATCACCTCTACGGTAGCTACGTACTTTCGTAGGTGTCTACGAGAAGTTGTTAGTGCGAAACAATTTAACTCTGTTTTTTTTTAATGTAACTTAGGTAACACGATGCTAATGTTAGTTTAAACATTTTTTGGAAATTAAGTTTTATTTTTTGTTCATTTCATTATATTTTCACCATGTGATTATTTTTTTAATCTGTTAAGACAAAAAGTAAAAGTAAATAATTGGACAATATCGAGGTATGACGTTGACGTTGTGTTTTCCACGAAACGATGAGACATCACGGCTTAAACAGTATTGCAAAAATAAAATCAATGAAAATGCTACGTAATGTAATTCAAGCGCTTTCCATGAACATATCGACCACTGTACTAGGAAAACCATAGAACATTAATCACACCATGGTGAAATGTTCGTGTACATAATATATTGTAACTTCAAAACTAATTGCTATAGAGGACGATTATTTCTCTGCGGCTTCTTGTAAATTATACAGGATGTTACAGAAAGGTGTAGTCATATCGTAGGGTAGTTTGGCAGATCCCATAAACAACCTAATGCACTCAGAATTTTAGGAAAAATCGTGATTTTTTTATGTAGACATCATATTCTGAAACTGACAAATTGGACGTGACGTTAGAGAGAGGACTGACATGAATTATTTAACTATACGTATGTCAAACTAAGTATGTCGACGAATTGTCTAAATTTTTCAGAAAATCTTTGCATAAAAAAAAAAATCATTAAAATTGACATGAAAATAGATAAGGTTGTTTAGAAATGTATGTAATACCTAGATAAGCATTTTGAGAAGCTTTTTCATTTTTTTTTTCAATCTAAACCAACAATACGTCGTCTGCACATAACGCTTCTAAAATTTCACCATACCTTTCTGTGACATCTTGCGACGATCTTAATTCCTGACACGATATAATTTTTTGTATTTTTTTTTTCGTTATCATGTATTTTTTCTATTCGTTTTATGATTAACTAATAGTTAATGTACTTGTTTTCTAAAAACAAATCAAGGCAATTTATAACCTGCTGTATAAGAAACACTTACCCATAAAAATAATTTATTATGATTAATTAATTGGTAATGTATCAACTTAACATAAATTAAAGATAAATTTTCGAATTGAATTTACTGGTAACAAAAACTTATCAGTAAATAAAAATAAAGAATTAATCTTTAATAAAATAGCGGTAGCCATTTGTTTATGTATGTTCACTATGTAGCAATAATAGCCTGACAAACAAAGTCTGTAGGTACCTGACATGATAAACTAGTAAATTCGAGTTTTTTCAGTTTGTACTATAAACTGTAATAACAACCATATAACTACTAAATATTTAAATTGACAACTAGGGTACATTCGAATAGCTAAGTGAGATTCAGTTAACTTCAGAAGAAATCTTCCTGAAAACATTAGTACAATTCACTCAAACACTTACCTGATTCAGGAACTCTAAGTAAATATTATTAGCATATTATTTGAGATGTGAATTTATTCAGAAGACTTTAATTCCTCTAACCTGTTTTCGTTTGGAGACCTTACGTGAAAAATCACGTAAGATTTTGATTCTTTGAATCTTACTTGAACTAAACTTAAAAATAATATATGTATAATATAAAAGGACAAGGTATTCGTGGGAGAGCCATACTTCGGCACGTATGGGCCGGTTTGACCGGAGTAATACCACGGCCTCACAGAAAACCGGCAGTAAAGCAATGGTTGTGTTGTATTTCGCCGAACAAGTGAGGCTGGCGGAGGCCTTAACCCTTTGTTCCGGATGTCTTAATAAAAGCTGTTCCCGGATCCCTCCTATTTAAGGCGCAGTACGGCACACCGTGTGGTTTTAGTCGGTTCGATACCGACACACCGCCCCACCGAAAACCCCGGTGGGGTGAGGGCCCGAGGGGGTTTCCACACGCAAAAAAAAAAGAAGGCCTTAACCCTTCTCTCTCCCCCTCTTCCCCCCTCTACCCTCCCCTCCGCTCTCCCCCTCTTCCCTCCCTGCCCTTACTCCCACCTTTAAGGCCGGCAACGCACTTGTGACTCTCGAGTTGCAGGTACCCATGGACGGCGGTAGTCACTTACCATCAGGTGACCTGACACCAGGTCTGCTCGTCTGTACAACTGATGTGACAAGTTGCCATTTTTTTTTTTACTTTAATAATCCATTCGACACTTAGGTAATAAACTAAATGTCCACTCTAGATATGAACACATTTTCATCTTCTTAATAAGAAAGATATCTGCTTTATTATCAATCCAAGAATCTACTTTAAGTTATTATACCTAATGACTTGGACCCTTCATAAGTAATCAAAAAACCTTTTATTTAATAATAATAATAATCCATTTATTTCAGAATATATCCATAATTCGTTAGTATACAATTTAAGCCCGATGAGGCGTTTTTGGCCTAAGTATGTTTACCTGAAGGAAGACAGCATAATTCTAGAATCGCTTAAAACGTATTAGATTCTCAACCAACTAACACTTACCTTTAAATCTCTAGAATGCCTAAGCTCTTGTCTCCTTGGTGGTTGTCCAGGCAAATCAGAGTAGACGAGATTGCGCACAGAGCCGCGGAACTTGGGTTCGAATATCACGGATGGGAGAGCCAGGGTCGTTAGTTTTGAATTATACCTGGGAACAAAAGGAGACCAAAGTAAAGCCACTGTAACAACTTTTAAACTTTCACGTTTAATACGATTAAAATATGTACATAACTTTGAACTGCCTCACGTTTTGACCAAATTTGACATTTGACGGGCCTGTTTGTGTAGTGGTTAATGATCCTGACTGAGAATCAGAATCAGAAAGCTTCATTTGTAAACTTAGGTCTGGTTACAGTGATATGTGAGGAGTTACAGTATGGAGTATGTGCGCTATGTTTTGCCATGTGGCGTACAAATATTTTTAATTCAAAATACATAACGGATTTACAATTTTTTTCAATATAATGCGATTGAAAACATGACAAATAATTTATGCATAGAAGATAATTTGAATAATAGTTGTAAATATTAACATTTCAAAATAATAAATAGGTAATTAACCATCATCCTAATACTTACTAATAGTTACTTCTAAATTACATCGGTATGAATTTGAGTTAGGGTCAATTATTAATGGTTTAATAGATTGTAACAGTAAAGCAGTTCTACAATGTCAGCAATGATGTATATTCAAGAGTGTCAATATTTAACAAATAATAATAGTACACAGAGAGTCAAAATTTTTATGAATACCAATGGAAGTTATACAGAAGAGAAATCAATATTTATTTTGCTAAAGGAGTAATTATAGAATTGTTATCCAAAAAATCTTTCAGAGAGTAGTAGCATTTATTTATAAGCATATTTAGCAGTTTCTTTTTGAATTGGTCCAGGTTTAAAATTTTTAGTGTCTCAGGTAACTTGTTGTGGTATTATATAGAGACAAATAATTGTATGATGAACATATTAATTTGCTCTGTGTCTGGGTGTAATTTAATTCTAATATGTATGTATTTTATATGTTACATATAAGTATGTTTATCAGCAATCTGGTTACTATAGTACAGTTGTTTAAAAACAAACGGCCGTGTGTGAGGTGTCTCGAGTTAAAAAAGTTGCTATAGTCGTAATTATGGGCTGGACATAAGTGTTAATTCCCTTTAACAATGAATCTATAGTGTATTGAGGTAAGACTTTACTTGTCAATCTATCTCTCATTGAAACATAAATTATACGATACCGAAGGTTCTTCAAAATATAGTCATGAAACAATGTCACAAAATAAAGATAAATGCTTGGGCTATTATAAAGACATCAGTTCCAACTGGCATCGTTAGACAGCAATCGTGGTGCTTTGAATGAATCGATTATATGATAATGGTTGTTTATTGTATACATGTCGAATAAGGAGTTTCAAAACATATTTTTGAATATAGTAAAAATATAGTCAATTCATTAGTATGGAGTAATAGTTTAGGAGTTATATTTTATTGCTATGATTAACAAATCTGTTTTTGCGTTTTTTGTTCGAATTTGAGCCCAATTTTTTTTTTCTTTTTTTTTAATTGCTTTCAACGTGGGTCACACATTACCAGTATTCTTGTTAACCCCTCCAGCTAAGCTAAGTGCTTGTGTTAGGAGTCGGTTCACGCCGGTAGTGCACTGGGTGGGGTTCGAACCCGCAACCTCTTGATCGCAAGTCCGACGCCTTAGCCTTTACGCTACCGCCGCTTAATTGGTTTTAGAGATAAACGAAGAACTATTTTTTAACTAACAATCATTGTAATAATTACGTAGAAATTGCGTTTTACGTCAAATGTAACACCAAATACTCCTTCTGACATTCCTCTTCCTCAAGATATCGCAATAAAACCATTAATTCTCAACGCTATTTCTCTTTGCGAGCAATACGTAACATGCCAATATAATAAAAAATGGCGGAAACGTTCTTACCATCCAACTTCCACACACGTCTTCCAATGATATATACGCATTTAAAATATTTTTAATGAAACACCATTTCCAAGGAACATTCGTCACCGGCCGACGGAGACAGGGCACAACAATTTTTTTTCCATCCTTTTCTATTATACGAAGTGGTGTTGAACAATATTTCAATGTGACGGTCGAGAGCTTGCTTTCAAATTACTTTTCTTATACTGCTCTGGTATTTGTGCACTTTGTTTTAAAAATTTCGAAAAACTTTAGTCCTTTTTAATATAATAGTTTCCAATGTACATAAGACAGTGTTTATTTTTTGTTGTGTAAAAAGTGAGTTATAATAAACTTTTATGTACTTTCATTCCTATTCATCCATTCCCACTACTCCGGACTACTAAACGCAGGCAAAGGTTCCATCATTTCATAGTCGCTAACTAAACGCTTTGACAGCTCCTTTTTGGTTTGAGTCGCCAAGGTCTGGAAAGAACTGCCTGCTTCTATTTTTCAAAATAATTGTAATCCTGGAACGTTTAAGAGTAGAGTGAATACCTTTCTCTTGGATGGGCTTCGTTTTTCTTGGATTGGCTTCTTTCTAGCAAGTGAATTGTAAGACAAACACATATTCCATTTATCAATTTCAAAAAACTGAATTTTGGAACGAAGTTCCTTATGGGGCGTTGCGGGTACCCCACCCTAGCCGGCAAAAAACGTCCGTAACGTAAGATTTTGATGTATAGTCTATGTATGATGGCAATACAGTGTCTAATGTATAGTCTACATGATAATTGTTATCATTATTATTATATATTTTTATAAATCATTGTAAATAAAATAAAAGTGTTAAGATAATTTTGTAAAGTAGTTTTTTTTGATTTTTATCCATAAAAAAATCATAATAAAAAATGTATACCCGAATAATTATTTTCTTTATACCTCGAATAGAACTTGAAATTAATATTTTTATAATAAGGAACTTTGTTCCTATCTGGTGTCCCTCGACACCACACATTTAGAATAATACTAACACCCGCCTTGTAGTAAGCTGTCACCAAAGCGTGGGATATTATTTCGATTTACCGAGCTACGAATTGCAGAACAGCACTTTCTTGAAAGCTATTTAGATCCTATTTACTGTATATATACAATACGTTTAGCTTTACATTTAATTGTATTAAAATTCTTAATAATATTTGTGAGGAAGTAGGACACATCGGATGTCTTCTCATGCCGGGGAGCACCCCCACCCAAAAGAAGACGAGTATTGTCGCTAGAGTTTATTTCAAATTTTAGCTTTAAACTTTATTTTATCTTCAGATATATTCAACTCGTGTATATTATTTGCTGCAACATTAATTAAATAAAACCCAAAATGCATCTCAGAGTTTCTTAGTGAACTTGCTTCGTGCACGCTTTCATTGGCTACTAAAAGCATCCCCGATCCTAATTAAGGAGAGAGCTAGTGGAAATGATAACGACTAAGAAACTATCTCACAAATTTTATCACATAAACGTGCACAGGAAAATATACTTAGCTCTCTTATCTGTTATGAGAAGGCTAAGTATATTTTCCCGCACACGTAGGTATTTCCTGCGTTTAAACCATGTGCAGTATTAAATGAGACAACAAATATTGCACATTATAATTAGGCCACGGTAAGATCGTGCTTGTTGGAGGATGGACATGCTTAACATCACGCTGATCACGGTGTATATTTTAGTAGTTTTTTTTTAATAATTATTAAACTGTGATATAGAAAGTGAGAAACACAATTTATTTCTACTACGTATGAATGCACAATACCATAAAGAAAACCAGGATATATTATTCTAATTATACTGCGCAATCCGAATATAATACTAATCTTTATACCGACTGTTGACGATTATTTTATGATTTCTTGATCTTTGCGCCAAATGTGCATCTTTATAGAAAACTTTTTTTTTCATTTATTTATTTATTGCTGAACACAGGTACATAATTACTAAATAATGTTACATGATAATGTCCAAGCCATGTTCTGCCTGTTTGGCATGCAACATTAGTTAAGTAGGTACTACATTAACGTTTTAACGTTACACTACACATTTACACTAACGTTTTAAGAAGTTTCGGTTGTAACCGAGAAGCAACGCCATGATGATGATGAATATAGAAAACGGTTTAAGCGACGTTGACAAACATTACGATAGTGCTCGTGGCTCAGTGGTAACCGAGTAGGTTAGCATATTACAAGGTTAAGTAATCCTAGCCAGGTTAATCTTAGGATGGGTGGCCCCTCCGTGCCTCGGAGAGCACGTTAAGCCGTCGGTCCTTTATTAACTTCATTAACATTGGCATTGTCCAACTACGTTGCAAGCGTTTCTGTCTTTAAAAACGAATTTGATTTATTTTTACTAATATCATAATTACCGTTATGCTAATGTCTGGAAGGTTAGTTCAAGTTTTTACCTTAGTCATATTACCACAGAAAAAATCCACAAAATTCAATCCATTTCATACTTTTCAGATCTTTGAAAAGATTTTAAAAATTGTTTTCTCATTAATAGCCCAAATCATCTGATAAATTGGAATCCTTACTATTGGCATGTCTAAATGATTGTGACAAGATTTACTTTTTCTCTGGTATTATGGCTAAGCTAACTGTAATGGTTCAAGCTATTCTATGTAATGGAAATTGAGAAAAGCAAAAAACATATTAGCATTAGTAAAAGGAAGAATCATATAATGTGGAGCCATCCGTAGTGCATTAGGACATCGGCATCATGGCGCTAATAATAATAGCTTAGTGTCAGTTAAGTAACGTTCCTTATGATTGAACCTTAAGTTCAAACATGACTAAATTACTTAGCTTATTATTGTAGTGAAATGCTTGTGTTAAGACTGAGTTAATTTCTGTAGTGTACAATAAAGAATATTTCGTATATACAAAGAATACTATACAAGCATTACAACTTCTACAATCATGTTCAAACAAAATAGAATTACATTCTTGTTAAAGTTTCGTGATCGCGGATGTTAATTAAATTAAATTTTCTCATTACCTACAAGGCTAGATTGTAATATTAAAAAAGGAAAGCAAGGGTACTTTATTATTACAAATAGCATCAAATACTTGAAAAATACCACGAATGAGAAAACTTGTTAATACAACAAATGAAATAAAAACCAGTTTTTTATTTTTTATATGGATTAGTGTTGTCACAATGTAAAAATAAAGTTGTCCTGTGTTCACAGTGGTTTTAATTCGATTTGTTCCATTTAGAACTTGTTGTTTAGATCCTTTTTATTGGACTTTTCAATTTTCCTCTACTTGAGGTTTTTAAATTTAAAATGTCGATAAAAACAGTTCTCAAACCAAAGAAAATATATTCATCCACGATTACGTTAACGTGCACTAACGCAATGGTTTTGGTATTTCCATACGTGCCTTTGAGCTGACCACGGCCAGTAAGTCCTGGTCGAAACTTCAGGTAGTTCAAAGAACGAAAGTTCCCAGAACATCGAGTTAATTCCCGTTAATGTAATCGTTTATCATTGAACGCGAACAATTAAAAGTTATCATAATAATACAGTTAATAAACGACACACGTACACTTAATTCTTTTACGTTACCGAGAAGCCGGTGAAATTATTACTTTTAAATTTTGTTCCCAAGAGAGCAATGCCATTCTCAATTTTTATAACGAGCTTGAAAGTTGAGAAGATAATTTATTAGAGACGTCGAAGCAGTAAAAAATATATTACGAAACTGTCTGTTCATAATTTGCGGTATAAAGGCAAGGCAAGGTAAGGTATAAATATAAGCATGATTTTAGATAGATTAGTTTTATATAATATAATTTTGTAAGATATTAATTAATTTATATTACATGCATACGTACAGTATTTATAATTTCATGTGCATAACGTTTATATTACATTTTATTTGTTAAATGTGTAATGTACTATTGGCTCGAAAGCCCAAATATCAAGTCTTTAATATTGACCATATAGTAGTAGCCGCGCAGTACTTTCACGATAATGGCTATGGGAAGACAGAAATATGCCAGCAACTGATCTATGAAACCAGTAGACTAAGTGTACTTTTGGTCCATTAATTATATTTATATGTACATATAAATTCTCCACGATACAGGTATCATTCCCTAGTGTAGGTTCTGTCTTTAAAAAAAAGAGCCATGCTTCGGCACGTATGGGCCGGCTCGACCGGAGTGATACAACGGCCTCGCAGAAAACCAGCAGTGAAGTAATGATTGCATTGCTTTTCGCCGCGTGAGTGAGGCTAATGGAAGCCCTGGCCCTTCCCTCTCCTCTCCCTCTCTTCGCCCCTTTTCCCGCTCTTCCTCCTCTTCCAAGGCCGGCAACGCACTTGTGCTCTTGAGTTGCAGGTGGCCATGGGCGGCGGTAGTCATTCACCATCAGGTGATCCGTCTGCTCGTTTGCCCCCTAAACCATAAAAAACACTATGGAACGTGCTGTGAACCCTAACACACCTCGTGTTAGGATTAGCAACAAAAGTGATACCACAGATATTACAATTATTAATAGGCGCCGTTAATCGCTTACCCTCTGGCTACGCTCACCAACTTGGTTACAACCAAGTAATAAAAAAATTATTTAAAAGTACATCCACGCGTATTAACGTCTTAGTTCTTATCAAATAAAACTCAGTCACAGTCTAGACACTACTTTCTTGCGGAATGCTTTTATTTCTAGAACTGACTCAGCAATGTACTGCCATGCTGAGTCAGTAGTGTCTTTAAACGAGTTAAGGATACCAGACAGAATTAATATCATTAGTTGTTAAGGAAGTGTTTGCAAGGACATGCCTTTTAGAATACTGAAAATTTACGCTATTATTGTTTTTGTTTTACATGGATACTATTTCATTAATAAAGCAATGTCTTTATTGCGATATCTGCAAACATCAGCGTCATCAAGCAAAGAAAATCGCTTTAACTGAAATTTATAATACTCAATTTACGCTTACAAAAATCCTACTCCCACAATCACACACACAAAAATAGTTCGCAGTACACGCATCACCTTTTTTGAAGAATCATCAGAGTCTGTAGAGATGAATGGTAAAGAAAAGTTTGAAAACAACTTCATTCACGTGATTTACGGTTTTGTACTTTTCAATGGGGCCCCAAGTTCTTCTGTGCCCAGGAGCCCCGGCTACCGTCCCGTGTGGGACTATTTTATTAAAAGAGGCTTTTGCCGAACAGACCCGAAGACCACCGTGTCTATATTTTTGGTGTATAATAAGTTTAATTAAGTTAATTGCGTCGTCGGACTACCCCGTTTAGACTATCGCTGTGAGTACGTCGCGCGCACGCCGTGGCGTACCTGCTCTTTCACACTTGAGATCCCGTGACGACTGGTTGTCTTGCAGCTAGCAGCCCTGATAAAACGTTTACATCATCATTATTCTACAATCCTAATATTTGGAACCCGTTGGGATGAGTTCTTATATTATCGTAAACTCTTAAACTGTATTATTTTATTTTATTGTAAGGTGTTCTACCTACTTATAACATTTATGCTGTCCTAATTTCTTCTGTTGGGACACTGACCTTGACTAACCTCTGTGCCGTCTAAACAGCTCACTCATGTCTTCCTTTTTGGGGGTTCCAAGTGTCCAGCTTCCAAGTTCCAGTTACAAGTTTCCAGTACCAAATTCCAAGTTATAGTGTATGGAATAGTTTCAATCTCCGTCTCCGTCTCAACTACCGCTTCGAAGCCGAAGCTGCTACCAGCTCTCAGTGACGGCGGTTCTACCAGCCGCGTGTCCAAGCTAATCCACTGTGGGCTACGACTGTCCTCCGCCCTGGTGCATGAAGATTGCCTACCGAGGACACTTATACTAGCTAAGGCTAGTGTTCCCTACTTTGTATCGAGGTGTGAGGCGGTCGCGAGAATCTTGGCTACGAAATTAAAAGAAGCTACTGGGTTAACTGTTGTTTTCTTCGAACCCCCATTTGTGGCGGGTTAAGGGGGCTTGCCTCTACGCAATATAGAGCAAAAAGTTCTTTTGGTGTGTAATTAAGTATACTCAAATGGAGTATCTATAATCCGTAGGCCAAAATGACCATTCCTTAATGGTAAACTTATTATCGTCATTAATAAAAAAAAAATAAACAAAATACAAAAAAAACTGCAAACACCTAGGGTGCGTTTAGAAGATAGAAAAATCTACGTTTCAAAGTGACATTAAACAACCTTAAAACATATTTATGTTAAGTTAAACTAGGTTCCAAATAAATTCTAAGCATTACGTCATATTATCCTCTTGTGCTTTATTCTATTTTCGTTGTCCTAAGAAAATAGCACAGAATCAGGTCACAGCCTTGTAGAGTATCCAAGCTTTCGTTATTAGATATATATTCTCAGTACAATATACCGAATAGATAGCATTGGTACGTGTGCATTGATACTTATATAGCAAAAATAAATGGTCTTGCTGACCTGTTTCTATCGTGACACATATTTAGTTGAACTGAATTTTAATGTCTTAATATTATTTGTTAGAGTGCAATAGAAATATAGATAAAATTATGAAAATGATTTCAATTGCTATAAAAAAAAACAGATTCGTGAACCAATTCTGGTATCGTAATATAATTTTAATTAATAGTCTGTAGGAAAATACGCGTTGCCAAGGTATCTTTTTTTTAATATTACCAATAGAATAGGTTACTGTAAGACCAATTTTTCTACTTCCTTTGTTCTTCTTCTCCTTTTTATTTAACAACATTTGGGTTAAGACAAAAATAGGTTCAGAGACATAATTTGTGATTTAGAATTACAAAAGCATTTATACAAAATACTTTTTTTTTTTCTATCAATTAGGAATTCATCTACATAATGTAAATTGCGACTAGCAAACTCTAAAAGTTTACAGTTTGTGACAGTTATCCCACCGCGGTAATATTTAAAAAGTACAATAGCTTTTTGGTTACTTGACGTGTCGATCGAATTGCACCGATCGTAGTCATGAGTGCACTGAGAACCAGTAACGGTATTGTACCTTATAAATATTAACACGATTAAGTCCCGAGTTACACATCTAATATGTATCAAAGTCGCAAAAGTTTAAAAACAATTAATCCCACTTCACACATTATCCCCGTACTAACTGAAACATGGTCGCCCTATTCCCGAGGTCGGGTAAAGAAGATTTCGCTGATATATTGCTTATACTCGCAAAGAACAGTCCACACTACGCTATATTCTCGGCAAAGTCGTGAGGTATTCCACTTTGGACCGTGCTCTTAAGTTGCTTCATATGTTAGAAAAATGGTTTTAAAGTCAACATGCGCTGTAGGAACTGGGATACTTTTAAGGTTTTTATTAGAAAGTATGGTTTTAGAGTGAATTATAAATCTTGCTTATTTTAAGCTACGTAGGGGTGTCATATACAAAACAATTTTGCCATTCGAAAACAAACGATTTTATCTATATATATAAAAATAAATCCCTATTTCCCTTGGACACGGTATCACGCGTGAACGGTTAGAGCGATTTCGGTAATTCTTTTTTTATTGTCAGGAGAAGGTTCTTATGAAAGAAAAAATTAAGAAAGTTGCGCGGCAAATTAGAAAATTCAAGAAAACTTAACGACCATATTAACTTTTCTAATGTAACCTTAGCGCTTTTGACAGAACTGTCAGTCGTTTGACAGTTAGCGTGGTTGTTCAATATTCATAGTTAAGACCAGACAATGTCTGTCGGTCAACTAGTAGGTAATAATTTCGCATTGTTCTAGGAATTTATCATAACCATAAACGTACAATAAGTAACAGAAAGTATAAATAGAATAAAAAATCTATGTGTGAATCACACGGCTAATTATTCCGTACCAACACTCCATCAGACCAACATTGCACTTTATTATTTTAAAATGTAAGTTTCTACGAGTACTTATTGAAATATCTTGACAAAATCAACCATCTGTTGTACTCCTTAAATAGTTCTTCTTTTTATTTAAGAGATCATGGCCGTGCTGTTGTTTACTAGGATTAGGGATTAGATTAGGGGACCTTATTGGTTACACTAGTAACCAATAAGGTCCCCGCGAGTACACGTGGTACTTGATTCTAAAAGATCTTAGTACTTATTCTTATAAAAGATATTGGTAATTTATACTAATAAATTACCAATATCTTTTATAAGAATAAGTACTAAGATCTTTTAGAATCAAGTACCACGTGTACTCGCGCGTACACTTTAGAAACCTGAACAAAAATTACACTACATGCACTACTGCAAAGAAGAGCAAGAGCAATATTATATGGGCAAGTAAAACTCGTAAGACGAACCACAGATATGCAAGGACCATATCTATCAATGATGGTTCGCCATAATCAGTGAACATTCAAATCAATAAAGACAAAACTTTAACTCGCGACCTTAAAACTCATACTAATGAATAGTTAGTATAATGACACTACAAGACAGACAGACAAGGAACGTGCTTCTAGTGCTGTTCTGTCGCCAGTAACGAGCCAAACCGTCCCGAACTGGTTGTAACTGGGTCACGATCCACGCAGTTAGCACTTGAATAACAGTTTTTACTAGTTTTTAACAGAATTTATTACCATAAAAGGAGATTTTACTGGAATTTACCGCCCGTTGTGCACTATGCGGTGTGAATTGTAAGGCGAAAGAGCGTTTCAGTGTCCACTGCACATTTATTAATTTTATAATAAAATATAACTTTTATCTTTTTTAAGAGACTTGATACAAAAAAAAAATAATTACGTTAATTGATTCACAGCTAATTTACTTAGTCTTTTGCTATATGTGAGGTTTAAAAAGTCAATGAAAAAAGAAATGAAAAAGATTTGCGTAATTGGCTTTTTTGTAAAAAAATATAATTGATGGATAGTAATTATGTGCTGTATAATAATTGGATATAATATGCAATGCTTAAGCAAAATGCTTAAAATGCTTAACGGACTTGAATTTGAAAATATCAGCAATTTAAAAATATAGCATCCATCGCTCCCTACTAGTACAGAACTAAAAAAAGAAATTAGAACTGAATTAAATAAGATTGGATGGAAGATACAGAGCAGCAGCTGAGTCGCTCTAATGTAAATATTTGTTCCACTAAAATGAAAAGTAATCACACACAAAATATAGATTGTGGTTCTGTGCGGTTCTCCAGAAATATTTTGCCTCGCACAACCAATCTCTGGAACAAATTGTCGCCTGCGGTATTTCCGGACCGATACGACCTTCAAACCTTCAAGAAAAGAGCGTACTCCTATCTCAAAGGCCGGCAATGCACTTGTGACTTTTGAGTTGCAGGTGTCCATGGGCGACGGTAGTCTCTTACCATCAGGTGACCCGTCTGCTCGTTTGCCCCCTATAATATAAAAAAAAGATAACAACTCTTTTTTAGGGTTTCGTTTTTTGAGGTACAAATGGTAAAAACGGAACTCTATTACTAAGACTCCGCTGTCCGTCCGTCTTTCTGTCTGTCTGTCACCAGGCTGTATCTCAAATCGTAATAGGTAGACAGTTGAAATTTTCACAGAATGTGTATACCTGTTGCCGCTATAATAACAAATAATAAAAATAAATTAAAAATTAAAGGGGGCTCTCTTACTAGAGACGTATTTTTTTTGGCTTATAGTATTAAATCTTGTACGATGGTGCGGAATCCTTCATACACGAGTCCGACTTGCACGGCCGTTTTTTTTTTTAAGATCCATTGCAAATCAGCTGAAGATCCCGTGGTTTAAAAGAATTTAGAGGAAAAAATCCCTCTATATTTTTTATCACTATAAATTTCTAATACTTGTTTATAAATAAGAAAAAAGGATGACATCTACCACATACTTATGAAATGTGTATGGTATGATGATAAAAGAACCCAGTTGTTAAGTAAGTTTAAATTAACTCTGAACAATGTTAGCACATAAAATGTTTTATAATTTAATTTTAAGTAGATATAACAGTTCGTAAATACTCGACTTACTAGTAGTTAGCTTAGAATAAAATGCTATGGGATTGAAATCGTCATTTTTATATACAAAAATCCCTTGTCACAAATAAAGAAAAAAAAACTTTGACAACGATTTTTATAAAACTATGCAAATGCATTAGTTCCCAATTGACACTTGTAATCGTACAATGGAAACAGAACAAAGGCTTTACTCTTGCTGTACAAAGCAGCCACCCATTTTCAGCGCAATTGAAGTTTTAACATGTATTATCTACATTCCGTATGGCGGCAAATGTTGGCAAAACATTACAGTGGACCCAAATGGTTTCTCAACTGAGATAAATAATAGAATTTGCAGAGTTTCCTAGTTTATATTCAAAACGGTATTGCAGTGCATTCTAGCAAAACATTGCATTGTTTAAACTATTTTTGGAACTCCGGCCTCCACATGTCGAGTTTAAAAAAGAATAATTTGGATCTATTAAAAATAGTTGCCCCACGTTTGCACCCACTTTGAATTTGTACAATACATTTCCGCATTATGTAACCTTTTTTATCGTGTGGAAACTGCAACGGGTCATAATCACACGGTGTTCCGTCACAAGTGCGTCTATTGCAGAGGACCCGGGTATACCCTAAAAAGGAAGCCTCTGAGAAGTATTGTAGACCTTGGCCATCTTGGATGAGACGGATCACGGCCTGTCGGGGGGTGCGGAAGAATGCAATGGCGATTCTCGCTCCCCTGATCATAGGCAAGAAGCGGAACACCAGTGGTGTAATATTATTTATGTATTTACGGGAATTAACGCGATCACGAAAAGGTACCTCTTAATTGTATATACACAGCCTTAAATGTGAAATATTTTCTTCTTGAGTACAACCACTTTTTTTTTATTGAACTCGTTTCACAATTGGCGACGATATGACGTAACAAACACCAAAAAAAAACGTAAGTTAGCAAGAAGCCTTGTTAAAGGTGGTACCGTATTCAAAATCATGTTTGTAATCAAAGTTGCAAGTGTAAATCGGATGTCTTTTGTGGTCCCTGTGACATTTGTAATCACTCGATGATGTAACAAAACCATTTAAAACTCAAAGCTTTTATCATCGCTATCATTCATCACTCCCCTGTTTTATTAGGTCCAATTTAAATCACATAAAAAGCTCTTCACAGAGTTTAAACGATCACATAAACTTTAAAAACAATCCCATTGAGGTGGAATTGTTTGGGCCTGTTTTGGTCAGGATTTAAGAGGAAAACGGGAATTTTTGCATTAACGACGCCATATTTCGTGGACACCATCTTGTTCAGGAACCCTCTCTGGGTATTTAGAGGCAAGTCACAGGAGGCAGCGGAAATTAAAGATAAACTGATTTATAAATCAATCAACTTTCGCATGATTCTATAAAAAGGCAAAAAGTGGAAAATTCCTTTTGAGACTGGTAAGTAGTCTCATAAAGATAACTAAGCTAGAAATGTCCGTTCCTGAAAAAACGGTAACTAGATATTTACTAGCGTCTACATAACATATGTTATTTATACCTTTGATTATTATAAATATGTATATAATCAAAAATTTATACATACCAAAGCAACGGTTTCGTATGATTAGGAATTACAGGATTAAACGTCAGTACAATACCAACAACAGCCCATTCCAAAGGAATATAAACATAATTTTATTCGTGGGAGAGCCATGCTTCGGCACGTATGGGTCGGCTCGACCGGAGTGATACCACGGCCTCACAGAAAACCGGCAGTGAAGCATTGCTTTTCGCTGAGTGAGTGAGGTTACCGGAGGCCCTAACCCTTCCCTCCCCCCTCTCTCCCCTTCTTCCCCTACTCCCAGCTTAAGGGCCGGCAACGCACTTGTGACTCTTGAGTTGCAGGTACCCATGAGCGGCGGTAGTCATTAAATTTACGGTCAGGTGACCCGTCTGCTCGTATGGCCATAGCATAAAAAAAAAGTTATATAGCAGGGATATTAACAATCCTCTGTAGCAATTTATGATCCACGTTGTTTAAAAATAAATTATAACTAAGAAAAACTAAGAAACACGCTTCAATGGCGGACGAAAATAAAAAGAGTTATAATATCCACAGGCCTTATCATCATACTATCGTTACTAAGTTCAATCTGTTGTACTTGTCAGAACAAGCCCAAACTCGAGGGGTTTACTAGTAGCCACTGAAGAGTTTTACTATCCACGTCCTGGCTCAAGAATCAGATCAGTTCAAGGATACCAAATTATTGTATTGTCATCCAAATTACATAAACAGACAAGCTTAATATCGATATGCCAACTAGAAGTGAGATGCAATTGAATTTAATAATTTGTTTACATTCGCACCCCTAGATCTAAAGGGGGCTAGATCCAAAATTTAAATTTTTGAGTTATGTACACTATCGAATTCCTTATCTCAATACCTAGCGACCAATAAACCAAATTAAAAATATCACCACTACTCGACGCTAGACGCTAAATTTACCAACACGGGCTCAACTCAAAAACTAAACACTGTTAAGCAATAGGGAAGTAACTACAAAAATCCATTTTTCAGGCCCAAAACATGCTTAAAACACAAGATTCCTACAATATCTTGCTTCTAGTTGCATATAAAACTCCAAAACTCCCACACGCGCACATTAGATTTTCGCCTATAAGTAAAGCTTTAAAAGCGTTTTAAAAATGATAAGAAACCTATGTATTATTGAAACTAGCAGCAATAAAAAATATACACATACATTAATCGGGAACAAAGAGGTTACGTATTTTAATATAAACTCGGTCACTAAAATGAAAAGATGATCGAATAAGTAAAAAACAAAATCAATGATTCCTTATAAACCTTTTAAAATTGCCAAACTTTTTAAAAGAGAAGTAGTTAGTAGATGTTAACTAGAATTAGCTCAATTTTATGAAAGCTAGGTTATTGACTCGAGCATTGAAGGTCGCGATCTTACGTAAGCCTACCCACGAGGCCACGACCTATGAATGTACTGACCTTTTGATCTATCAAGCACTGAGATTTCTTTCCATAGATATTACTTGACAATACCTATTTACGTTTATTTATAAAAAGAATATCTAATCTATAGTCATGAAATGTCACGTCTGTAATAAATTTCATGATTCGTATTTGAAATCTTTTTATAATCATTCATTTGATAAACATACGAGACAATATATTTCAACAGCCGTTCTAATATTTATACGTAACTAGCAACAATCATCATCATATTTCAACCAATTTACACAAAACGTTAACAAATTATACACCTAAACCTTCCTTCCTCATGAATCACTCTATCGATTGGTTAAAACTGCATGAAAATCCGTTCAGTAGTTTTTCAGTTTATTGCGAACAGACAGACAGACAGATGCGGCGGGGAGACTTTGTTTTATAATTTCTAATGATAATTTACGATTATATTACTAACTTTCATCGTCCGTGAAATATATTATTATTATTAGCGTTCATAGGCTATGATAACCGCTCACCATCAAGAAGGTCATATACTTGTTTGCCACCGACGTAGTATAAATAAAAATATATATCAATACAAATAAATAAAACTGAAGTGTCTGTTTGTAATGTCAAAATAATAATGGTTTTTAAGCTCATACAATTATTTGCACGATACCCATGCCTTAAATCAGTTTTTAAATTTTTTGTCTTCCTTAAATCAATTTTTTTAATGCTGTGACATGATCAAGTAATTATTTGTTAATCAATTACTTGAGAAATCAATTACTTGCCAAAAAAGAATTTGCTAATTAATTAATTGACAAATGTTTTTTGCCAAAAGAGAAATTTGCGTAAAATAGTTTGCGATGTGATATTTTGGGAAAAGTTTTTTGCTCATACATTAGTAATCTGTCAGGATTTGGAGTCAGTCAAAGTCAGTAGTGAAGCTAGTTGCCTGTTCATTTACGTAGATCCTATGGAGAAGAACAGGCAAGAAACTTCAAGGACACACACACTCTTTTTCAACATGTTTTTTACTATTTTCTGGTTACATTGCTTAGAAGCGTAAATGAAATGTGAGGACAATGTAACATATTATTCTAAGATATAAACGGACCCGCAAATTACTACTATATTTAAGTAATAGCAGGCCGGAGAAGACCAGCCCCGACCAACGGCACCCGTTCACGATCATGACGCAGGCCATCGTTGAGATCAACCTTATTAAAGGGAACCGAACGACCCGACACATACGGCACCATCGGCAGGACTTCTAGGCGAGCATGACATACTCAGAACTGCCAAACAACATAGGAAATTTAACTAAATAAGTGACTACACAGTTCTCAAGATGGTAAGTGGTTTCTCAAGTAAGTAGTTACCAGTTATGGTACATGCATATTCCTTTATATATGTGGTTAATGATCCTGACTGCTAAGCCAGAGGCCGTGGTTTTGATTCCCACCCTGGACAAATAATTGTGTGATGAGCACGATAATTTGTTCTGTGTCTGGGTGTAATTTATCTTTAATATGTATGTATTTAGAAATAAATATAAGTATGTTTATCAGTAGTTTGGTTACCATAGTACAGGCTCTGCCAGGTTTAAGATCAGACGGACGTGTGTGAGATGTGTGGAGTTATTATATTTTTATTATTAATTTATCTAAAACATGTACGTACATTACACTCACTTTTACTAATACATAAGCATGTTTATCAGCAGTCTGGTTACCATAGTACAAGCTCTGTCTAATTGTCGAGTTATTATTATTATACTTCCTTCTATGAATCTCTGTTTACTCGGCGTCTTATATCGACTGCCTATCCACGGAGTTTTGTGTGGTGGAGGTAAGTACTGTACCAATCGGGCGTTTCTGATTCGGCAATAAATATGTTGTGTGTTCTACTTCTTTAATCTTTACTATATTTGGACATTTAAAACCTTGAATAATAATACTAAAATATTCCGATTGAATACAAGGACGCAAAATCCATTTTTAGCGTCTTCTATAATAAGTTTTAAACACACAGAAACTATCCCTCGGTGATAAGGCCTTACGACTATTAGGACAACAAAATAATTACTTTAATTATTTGTTTATTTTTTATGATATAGGGGGCAAACAAGCAGACACTTCACCTGATGGTAAATGACTACCGCCGCCCATGGGCATCTGCAACTCAAGAGTCGCAAGTGCATTGCCGGCCTTTAAGGTTCGAGTAGGGGAAGGGTGGAAGAGGGGGGGAAGGGTTAGGGCCTCCGGTAACCTCACTCCCTCGGCGAAAAGCAATGCAATTCATGGCTTCACTGCCGGTTTTCTGTGAGGCCGCGTGGTATCACTCCGGTCGAGCCGGCGAAGCCCATACGTGCCGAAGCATGGCTCCCACACACTCCCATAATATATCTATATATTAATACGTGAAGCGAAAACTTTGGATCCCTTTTTACGAAAATTGGGCGGACGGAGGAGTATGAAATTTCGCACACTTATAGTTTATACAGAGAAGAAGTGACGAATGCTAAAATTTTTGAACAATATTTGCTACAAAGTTAAAAAAAATGCAAAAACGAGTACATACAGCTATGACTGCAGTATATATTTTGACCTGTCATGGTACAAAAATCTATACAATGACAGGTCAAGTAATATTGGCCAATGAAATAAACCATGGTCGAAATTCGACCACCACGCGATCTCTAGTATACATAATTAGGTATGTTTAATACAAATAAACATCAATATAGAATTGAAAACTCATTTATTTGTTATGTATGTAGTGATTACAAAACCTATTTGCGTAGTTTTAATTAACTATTCTTAAACATGCTTATTACTAAAACTTTCAAGTGAGCTTTATGTATCTCTTCCGCCCTTTCAATATGACATTGATAAGAACAGACTTGCTTGCGTTTATAACTTACACCATTCCTTAAAAAGAGGAACTCAATTAAAATTCCTGAAGCACTTCTATCCCACTTTTATGGCTGTAATTTTGTGAAAAAGACCACTTTACTACATCTTAATGTGACTTCCAAATGATATGTTGATTTTATATTAACTAATTACTTAGTATTCCATCGGTGCTTTTATATAGAGGTGAGATCTTATAAGAAACACGTGCGAGTAATGAAGGTGACACATTATCACTTAGTAAATTAATCTACTCGTAGTTTAGAAAGCTTTCCATCCTACACTAATTTAGTACTTAAGTAGAAGTGTAGGATGCACTGGACGCGTGTTGCTTGTTTCGCTGAGTGAGTGAGGTTACCGGAGGCTCTAACCGTTCCCTCTTCCTCCCTCTCTCCCTCTTATAAAGGATTTAAAATACTGATTAAGTTTTTAGTTGTCTATACTAAATTATTTTTTCACCAGAAACAAAAATAAATAAAATAATTAAATTTTCAGCTCCATTCCGCTCTGGCATACACAGTGGTACGTAACATGATCATAAAGTTCGTTCTTCTCTTGGGAATTAAAAAAAAGAGAAGCACCAACAAATTATTGTGAAATATATTAACATACAAAACGTAAAATTATCCTACGCAATGTTATATATATTCGATATTATACTACATGATATACATAATTATGTACATATATCATACAGTATCTGTCTGTCAGCTCATTTCTGTTTTGAGTCAACAGGAGGGTTTGTACAAGTTTAACGCATGTACATCTATCTGTCTGTATCTCCCTGCCGTACTCGCTTTTGATGTTTTTTATTTTGAAAATTTGATTGATGGTGTTTAATAAACTATTATAATAATAACTTGACACATCTCACCCATCCCATCAGTCTGATCCCAAACTAGGCTGATACTAAATTGCATTATAGACAAATTCGCGGTGTAAGAACCAGATGAAGGTATCTAGAAAAAAGTCAAAAATCGTTTTTTTTTTCATAATACGGGTCACACAGTGCTTCTTTATGCAATGCCAAAACGACGTAATTGTAATGCAATATTTCATAAATTCCAAAATAACAAAAGAGCTAAGGAACAACAAGGAACTAGGTAAATTCTCGGAGTATTTTTGCTCTCCTGTAAAATTAAGAAAATGTAGATACGTTCATCTAGTTCTTATACCGCGAATTACACCCAGACACAAAGAAATGATCCTGCTCATCACAAAATTACTTGACCTCTGGCTCAACACTCAGGATCATTTTATTTTGTTAATTTCTTAAACGTTAAAATGATAACCAACTTATATAATATTGTCAAATAGTATCAAAAGCTTTTTTGAGGATAAACATTTAGTTATTAACATATTCGTATAGAAAACAGAGCTCTTCTGTAGATAACATTAATAAAATTTAAACTAGCTTCTTGACGTAGATTATTAATTATTAACAATCTTTAAAAGGTCTGATAGCGATTAGGGCCTCCAAAATTATCTGGCAGTAGTGAATAGATATATTTATTAATAAATATTAAACATATCGAAAAGTAAATATCATACGTTGAGATTTACTGGCCTAAGTAAGATTGTATGCAGGTTTACCTTTTGAACTAGACAGTACGCATTCTTTCTTAATCATCTACAACAGCACACAGAATATAATTTTACTACATGATCAAATTTGTGATTGAATTACACAATACACAATTAAATCGCCAATTTTCATTCGATTTTATTTTATGCGGTGGTCGGGCGTTTTTAAAAAAAAATACCGTATATCTAATAATTTTATTTTTTAAGAAATGATACTTGTATTGATCCTATAATATTAATTATCTTTATAAATATAACCACGGAACTATTAAAACGCGTTAATACAAAGCTCTATAAAAATGGAACACATCCGTTCAGTATACCGCCTGCAGGCAGTCAGGCGGTCCTAACCACCCAATGACCTTAAATTGGACGATTTTCATCCATACCATTTTAGAATATAGCGTATAGGCTGTAGACCGCCTCTACCATGGCGAGTGTTCCGAAGAGCTCTTCCAATTGATCCCACCCTCTACTTTCCTATCCAGAACAACAAGTGGCGGGCTGAGGTCACTCCCTTACAGTGCAAACAATCCCAACTAGAACCAAACGGTTCAGCACCTTTCTTTGCCGCACCATCTCTCGAGGCCGTCAAGCTGAGGGCGACGATTTTAGTATCATCCGTATCTATAATGGTGGTTCTCAGTCTTTGGACCTCACTCTAGCTTTCCATCAGGCGGTTTGAGGTCATTCTGACGTGCAATAATAAAAAAAAAATACGACATGATTCAATTGAAAACCTAGTCAAAATGTGCGTGAAATTGTTTCGTGTGGACGACGTTTAATTTAACATTTCCCATAATTTCAAATTTAAGGCTGTAACAACTTAACTAATGAACTTTAACTTCATTCGTTGCTAATAGGAAATAAGTGTCTGGTTTCATTATTAAAAAATCCGAACCCTGTCGTGGTATTTGCTGTAGGCAGCAAATACCACGACAGGGTTCGGATTTTTTGTTAGTGGGACGCAATTAACACGGTATGAACGATACCTACATCGTTCATACCGTGTTAATTGCGTCTCACTCCACGTGGTGTAAGCTTTAAGCCCTTTCTCCAATCCGAATGTAGTCTTCAACCTCTGTTGAAATTCGAACGTCTGATATATTTATTACGTGCATAAAGTGTAAATAAATAAAATGTTTTATTTTGCATATTATTATACCAAAGATTAATAGAAAGATATATGAATAGACGGCTCTGTTGGTCTAGTTGTAAGTCATCCTGACTCCTGAGTCGGTCGTGGGTTCGATTCCCACCCAAGACAACTAACTGTGTGATTAACACAATCATTTGTTTTGTGTCTGTATAATATGTATATATTTAGTAACATATAACTATGTTTAGCTGGTTAGCATAGTTCAGGCTTTGCCTAGTTTGAGATCAGCCGGCTGTGGGTGAGGTGTCTCAAGTTATTTATTATATTATATTGTCATATATAATTTTATACCCTCCTCAATCTCATAATTCCCAAAAGCTGTCCTAGTCCAAAACACAGTCATTTTGGATTACTTTTCTATGTTTTGATATTTCTTCAGTTTGGAGTGAAGATTCTAAAATATTTAATCAACCGCGTAAGTCCCGATGCCGTGGGAATATCGGGATAAAAAGTAGCCTATGTGTTAATCCAGGGCTCCAGCTATCTACATACTAAGTTTCATCGCAATCAGTTCAGTAGTTTTTGAGTGAAAGAGCAACAAACATTCATACATCCTATTAGTAGGAAAAAAATAAATGTTTGTTTGCCTGCGGGCGCAATAAAACCAATAGTTTTTATTGCGCCCGGTTTTTATTGCACAAAGGTAATTATGAAAAAAGAAACCAAAAGAGTTATTACGCACACTATTAACTCTTACAAACTATCATTGCCTTCTGCAATAAATATATTTCATTTCAATACATTTTACAAAAAAAAAAATCTCCCTTAATCCCCTCGGAATTTTCTTTAAAAAACATCAACCTTAAAATTCAGTTTAATTGCAAAAGCACTTGAAGAGGTCACGTTAAGTCCCTGATTTTGCCGAAGGGCCCCTAATTTACTGAGGTCGCGGTAATTTTACCGACGAAAACCGATTTCCACGTGTAAAAAATACTGTTTACTTAGGACAGATTGGGTCCAATATTTGATCAAGTACTTAGTCTTGTTGTACGCCACTTCGTATCATAGAAGGTTCTGTTAATATTTTAGTTCTATTCATGAGTGCGAAGACTGGTTTCTATGACTATCAAAATTTTACCTTCCATAATAAAATAGCTGTACTAAGCCTACACTTTCCTTCTACATACTAAAATAAAATGTGATACCGAAACATGAGTGAATAATTGTCTTGGAACAAATATCACAAGTTACACTTCAGACGCTCGTCGGATGGCGTTTACGCAGAAAAAATGTGTTAGCGCAACGATAAATGCTGACCGCGAATTGATTTATTTGATTCACGCCATCTGTGAATTCTGCGCGATACTATTGTACTTTGATATTGGATATATACTAATGATCCAAATGTTAGTCGGGCAACTTTAATAGATTTTTACGATATTTTGGTACAATTTATTTAATTCATTAAATAAATTCATATATGTATAGCGAAAGGAATTTCCTACCGGGTGTCCCAGAGACGCCTCACGTGGTTTTTATACAGTTTCTGTCAAGACAAATACACACTAACAGCTCGATTAATATAATGGGACATAGCTACTATAGGTAGACTGAATCTAAAATATAAATAAATATTATTCAAATGTTATATTTTATCTCTGCTTTGACTGGCCTGTTGGTCTAGTGGTTAGTGGCCCTGACTGCTAAGCCAGAGGTCGTGGGTTCGATTCCCACCCAGGACAAATCATTGTGTGATGACGACCATTTGTTCTGTGTCTGGGTGTAATTTATCTATAATATATAAGTATGTTTATCAGTAGCCTGGTTACCATAGTACAGGCTCTGCCTAGTTTGGGATCAGACGGCCGTGTGTGAGATGTGTGAAGATGTGTGTGTGAATTATTTACGGTATAATATGTCTACATCTCTTCAAGGTTGACCAGTACAGAACACCCTGGGCATTAAGTCCGCCTTTGTGCAAATTTGCATGAAGTTTTAAAGGAATAAATATAATAGGTAGGTATACTTTAAGATAAACACCATTACTATTGTTTAGCAAACTATTTAAATAAAGATATAGACTGGCCTGTTGGTCTAGTGGTTAGTGACCCTGACCGCTATGCTTATAGGTCGTGGGTTCGATTCCCACCTGAGTCTGGGTGTTCTTTGTGTCCGTTATTTCTATGTTTGTAAAGTCCTTCGCGACACAGGAGTAATTCCTAATGCGGGAGTTGCCTTATAAAAAAAAAAAAAAAATACAGAGAAAAACAAAAAATACAGACCAAACTGTTCAACTAAAACGATAAACTTTTACATTGACCCTTTTCAAAATGTTCACATTGCGCTACACCACAAAGTACATACAGAAGTCAACATCTTCAATTTTAGTCAAATATATTTACCAAAGTTACTCACAATTTTTACTTTGAGTCACATCCCTAAACCCTAAAAATTCGGCTGAATTCGACGAAAATCGTCGAGTGTATCAACGCGACGAAACCCCTAGATAACTTTACGACCGAGCGATATATCCGAAATCCATGGTTACACCCTACAACCGTTGCTTATACATAGACATGTGGGCATATAAACTTTGAGATATATTGTTATATGTATAACGGATTAGTGTTAGGATTGTTTTCGGTAAAATGTCGAGGGGAGAAATGATTGAAATTGAGCTAAGCTGCGTTTTCATATTACATATTATATTGAAGTAGTCGTGTGTCTAACCGCAGAAGTTATTCGGTGGACGTGCCACTTATTACATTACAGTATTACGATGAAGGGCGGTGTTGTCAAAAATAGTTGTGGTCTAGTAGGTCTAACAGCTTTTGTTTTAAGAGTAGACCTAAATATAACATTCGTTTAGGTAACCGTCTGTGCTGCTTTGTGAGGTGTGTTGATAAAAGCAAGCGAACGACATTCAAGTAGGGCGTTGTTGCTATAATTAATTCATTTGATTATAATTCATTTAATTTAAGATCGCCTGATAGTCGATACTTAGCAATTATTCATTAAATTTTAAATGATTTGTTTTATTTCATTTACTTTATACTTTCCATACATGGCAGGTCAACATACATACTCGACGCCTTTAGCTGTTTGTAGTTATTTTCACATAATTAATGTAGAAAAAAAATGGTGATTCATTTTTTTTATTGATACACAAAACTCGTCTATGGTCCTGATTCTATTGTACACTCGACTAAACTAAAACCTGACTTAATTTCTTCATATGAAATCAACCTTGTCTTCTTCGTAACAAGGTCTATTTGTTACTGGTACCTATTTCTCAGCGCCACTAAATTTCACTAAAACCTGTCAACATATACTCAACTTTATTTCCACTCAGCGGGAGTCCCTATTTATTCAAATGCCGTATAATTGCCGTATAAAAACTTGTTCAATACGAACTAAGATGACGTTATTTTAATCGACACCTACGAAGACGCTTACTAAAAACACAGAGCAAAAGAGATGGCATTCAACGGATAGCGGCTCTCGCTACGTGGTATTAAAGTTTATTTAAGCGTGTCAGACTTTAGTCGACAAATAAATTACTTATTTCGATAGCGACATATGTTACCTACTTGTTTAAATTTGAAATAAGACCTTGTTTCAAAGTGTACAAGGTTTACATTTTGTATGAAGAAAATTTAATCAATTATAGTCAAGAGAGTAATACAACAGAATTGACACCAATAGCTACAAAACAAAAAAAAATCCGTTGATAAACATAGGACAAAATGGTTCGTAACTGTCTTGTTTAATGATATAGGCGGCAAACGAGCAGATGGGTCCCCTGATGGTAAATGACTACCGCCGCCCATGAGCACCTGGGGGTTAGGGCCTCCGGTAACCTCACTCACTAGGCAAAAAGTAATCAAGAATTGCTTCACTGCCGGTTTTCTGTGAGGCCGTGGTATCACTCCGATCAAGCCGGCCCATACGTGCCGAAGTTTTGCATATTAATACATATATAGATGCATATTTCATTCACGGACACGGATTCAGTGTGTGTGTGTGTGTGTGTGTGTGTATGTTTTTACATCTGAGTTGTTAAATAGGTACACAGCCCGCCCGCTGGGAAGCGGTTAACGAGTGAATATAAATAGTGGCAACATTAATGACTTCACTTCTGCGTTGCTACGCTTATCCTGGATTACTGGTGACTCTGCTCACTAGCAATAAAAAACGGAATTTCGCCAGTAGTGCTTTGTAACTGTGATCTTCTGCAGTTAAGAGGTTCCTTGTTAGTAAATTTTTTTGTGACGAAACACAAACTCGGAAGATTTAGTTCCGAGTTTGTTTTTCATATTTCACAATATACTTCCCACCAAATTTTCAGAAGGTGTGACGTCCTTTTTGATATTAAATTGCCAGTCATCTAGCCTATTTTGTTTTGTTGCTACAATCCACACCGTCGCAAAAAGCAACTAAGTCTACAAAACCTCTAACTCAAGTTTGTAAACAACAAAAAACCAGTAATATATTTCCCGGGAAATGTTAAAGGAACTGCCGAGTAGGCTAAATCGTGGAAATAATTGAATTAAATAAAAACAGTGAGTCGGGGACGCATAAATATGTAGCCGCCATTAATATTTATGCTGTGAACTTTGAGAAATGTTGACGACGAAAAATGGCGGCGAGACCGGTTCGAGGTGGGAAAAACGGATATTTGATAAATTATTTCTATATTTTTAGTTTGCGAAAATATGTTGTGTAATATTAATAGGTGCCGTGATAATTATTCACAATGTTATTCTTGTTTATAAAACTATCTCAATTGATGTTATTATTTATGTTTTATTTATTTATTGTACATAACTATAACGTATGTATGTAAATGTACATATGTTTGCACCCATGTTTTTTTTTTTTTTTTTTTTTTTTTTTTTATTTGGATCGCCAACAAATGATACACATTTCTTACATCTAGATAATAATTTACAGACATGCCTTGTGCTCACTTACTTATAGGCAACCACATCTAACACAGATAAAACCTTCACCACAGGAATTAAATAAACAGTTTTACATGTAAAACATTAAAATAAAATTAAAAAAGAAATAGAAACATTAACCAAAACTATAAATTTAAACCTAGCCCACTATGGTATCATAATCACCGAAGTTTGGAACTCAGGTATTCAGTGACTTTTTTCCTAAATCCAAACAAATTATCACCAACAATATCCAAATCTGCCAGTCGCTGAATACTATTGTACGATTTGGCTATTCTTGCTAAAGGCGAATTAAGACCAATGTTAGTCCTGTATATATGTATGTTTATATATGTATTCGTGTATATTATACATGTATATACTGATATAATATATTATATGATTAAATATTTATGCAATCCATTCACAAAATGCTTATACAAATAACATATCAAAGAAGAGCTAAATAGGGGATTTAGCTCTTCTTTGATATGTTGCTACCACAACCACCCGTGTTAATCAGTACAGTCCTGTCCATCTAAAGGTTGCCTGAAAGATATTGCATAGATATTGCATATTTGCCCATTATGCATTTTATGGTATACAATATCTGTTTCTGTATTTTTGTTTTGTTGGTGTATAATACACACACACAACTAGCTACACGGCCACGCGTTGCTGTGGCGTAATAATTTGCAAAAAAAATATTGTAACTATAAATTGAGATAAAAACTATCATCTATCTCTCAAGTTGGTCCAAACTGGACAATAGTTTAGGAGTTCAACGTGGACAAACAACTTGAGCCGAAATTTTAAAATATGAAGATATAACCGATGTTTTATAAATAAATACATGCAAACCCTGAAAGTAATTCCGCAATTATGGATATTAATAATTCAATCTATACATATATCACTCAATATTTATTATATTTATAGACGCACTTGGCGCCGGGTGGCGTCGCTTAAATAGATATCGCGGAATACCAGTGTTGCAGTTTAATAATCGCAACTTATGCTGAGCAAAGTCCAAATTTTGGCACTGATGTGATGTGTCCCACACACATTTTCACATAACTTGGTAAATTTAATTTATAAAGATATTTAATAGTTTTAAGGTGTATCGCTGCTCACTGACAATACTGGCCTTCATGGAAGCGGTTTCCGCTTGATCAGGCGGAAAATGTGGTATTGCCATTGAGCAGAAATGATATACTCCCAATTTTTATTTTTGTTTTGTTTTTTGTTTTGTATCTTTTTTAGTTATTTTAGTCTACAATATTATGTTCTTGTTTTTATTTATTTTTTATTGTTTTCATGTGAAAATTTAAGTTTGTGTGCCAAAATAAACCTTTTATTCTTTCTTTCTTTCTTTAATCTGTCACGTCGAAATATTAGAAATGCATTGTGTGTGCTTATGATTTAAAGCCGGAAAAATTTAGACAAGTGCATGTGGCCTTGCTTTCTGATGGTTACGTCAAATTAACTTCACCAAATTCATATAATTTATATAGTTACACATTAAAATGATTCCCTATTTCCCTTGGTCACGGCATCACGCGTGAACGGCTAGACCGATTTCGCTAATTATTTTTTTTGTGTTTGTTATTGTTAGGAGAAGGTTCTTATGAAACAAAAAAATAAGAAAGTTACGTAGCAAATTAGAAAATTTAAGAAAACTTGAGGGACTTACGCGGGTGAAACTGCGGCGCACAGATAGTTATAGATAAATTTAGCACTAAGCAAACTTAACTTAGCACTGGAAAAACTTGAACTTAACACTATGAGTCTTTGGTTATTGCTTAATTTTATGAGTCAATGTTAACGGAAACTACCGTTTAAAATACACAATTTATGAAATAGGTTCATTATTTACAAGTTGTTGATACTTGTTTAAACTGATAATATTGTTGACATGAGTTCTGTTTGACCACATTTGAGCATCCTTTGGCCTAACTGTCGAAGGACAAACAAATAAAAAGAGCCGTCACAAAGAAACCTAAGTATTACACGAAATTACTGCAAATATGAAGGAATTTAGGAAGGTTGTAGGTGGAGTGTAGATTGTAGTAGGTAAATGTTAGTAGTATCCACAGAACCCCCTGAAAAATGCAGTTGTTTGTAGTTATGTATGTTTGAATGTGTGGTTATGTATTTAAATACACCTGCATAGTTAAAGAATTCGTGAGTAAAGTGAATTAAACATACAAACCCATAAAATTCTTTCGTAATCCATTTTGTTGACAAATATTTTTGGTATTTTCTACGTTACATATAAGAATCTAGACGGTTTTTCTCATAAAATCAAATATTAAAGTATGTGAGGCAATATTTATTCTGTCTAGACAGTTGTGTGGTTAGTAATAAATACGTAAACAAAGTCTGCGATATGATGACTCATGAGAACTACTTCAATCTGAATTCTTTACATAAAAAATATAAACCAGCCACACTTACGTATATTCTTATGGTACTGGATGACTAATGGCAAGAATCAATAATAAATCCAGTCTTTTACTTAACTAGCTAAGTTATTTCTGGAGTTCTTCACAGAGGGTATAAAAAAATGGTGTAGCCTATTTTAGAGTCATGAACTAGACCCCAAAAATATCGTAAGGCAGTCAAAATTAAAAAAGAAACTTGTTTTTAAAAACTTTGGAAAGAGAGAAGTTGTTATAACTGAAACTATCACTACATATTATAAAACAAAGTCCCCCGCCGCGTCTGTCTGTTTGTCTGTTCGTGATAAACTGAAAAACTACTCAACGGATTTTCATGCGGTTTTCACTAATAGACAGAGTGATTCATGAGGAAGGTTTTAGTGTATAATTTGTACCCGTGCGAAGACGGGGCAGGTTGCTAGTAGGTTATAATTACTATGGTTTTAGATGTTAGATTATCTTGATTTTGCTGGAAATGTTCCTTTAAAAAATAATTACAATTCAATCGTTAAAATTGTCATGAAAATTGATAACACGTTATTTAGTAACTTTTAAATTATACGAGAAAAAACATTCTCCATAGAAATATATTTTTAAACATTATTTTACTCAGGATAGCTAAACTATTTTGGAGCCATACACAACTATCCTAAATTATATCCACACCTTTTTGTAAACGGATGTATATCTCACTCAATAAGCTCCGAGAACGACGTACGTCCTCCAGTTAATGGAACTGTGGCGATCCTAAAGGCGAACAAAAACCATGTTCCCTTTTGAAATCGGTAACAAACAAACCCGCATAAGTCCAACACAATCCTATGTGACCTACAAGCCAAAAATACTCAATAATCCGTATATTATTTTCCGAACCAATTATTCTGAATGCGAATGTCATTCCCATGCAGCGTCAACAGTGACGTGTAACAGGCAGATTAAAGGGAACAGATATCACAACCAGACCGCATATGATATCGATCTTAACCGAGACTATCCGCGATATATATATCAGGGGAACTACAATAAACTGCGTAGTTTTGTTAACTATAAAATTTAATACCCTAACTAATAATTTGCGTGTGTGAGTTTGGAAGTTTGTTGGTACTCAACATCAGTACTGGAATGTTTTATATCATCTTAGTGTATGCTGAGTGTCAACCCGAAATTGAAAAATAGCAACATACTATGCGCAATAATTTGTTTAAAATTATTCTTGAATAAAGAAAAAACCATATGTTGCCACGTCAAGAATGACACGTCATCTACAGTCTACATGCATGCATGACATGTAGCTACACTCATAGACTAAACTAAACACGTAACGTAAACTCGTAACTAAACTCATAGATTAAAAATATGATGTTTGTGAAGTAAGTGATTATTTTCAAGGTGTCTCTTAATTTGATTAGAATATTATGTTGTTTTTAGAGTGTAATTCTTAGATACTCATATATTTATGTATTGCTATTATTTTATTTTAATTATAGACTTCAGCTACATACATTGACTGTCACCACAGAATACAAGCTGTCACTATGTACGCCGCAAATGTACGCTGAGGTTTTTGCAATAAAATTTTATTTTCATTATTTCTTCTTTGTGTCTTTCATTCAGTAAATCAGCAAAAATCGCGAACTGTTGCTAACTCACATATAGCAGAAGATAGATAAGCGTAGTGCTATTATTTTCTACTGGCGAGTAGGCGAGTGGTGGGTCGCCAGACCTCCATGGGAACGTATTAGATTGTTTAATGAGATTGATGTATCTAATTGAGCGTAAATTAAAAACTACTTACATACATACATTCACGTCTGTATCCCTAAGGGAGCAGAGGCGTAATTAAGCACCCACATTTTGCCAACTGTAATTTGGTCCCGTAGCGTTTTGTAAAATTGAAATTTTTTTTTGATTATTTTTTTTTTGTTAAATTGCGTTTTTACAGGAAATACAACTATGCAGTTGAACTTAAAATGCAAAACTGTATCTGTATACAAAATGTCATCAAAACCGTTAGAGCCGTTTCCGAGACATCCGAAATATAAATCAGTTAATATCACTACATATTATAAAACAAAATCCTCCCGCCGCGTCTGTCTGTCTGTCTGTTCGCGATAAACTGAAAAACTACTGTACGGATTTTCATGCGGTTTTCACTAATAGATAGAGTGATTCATGGAGAAACTTTAGGTCATTTGTTAAGATTTTGTGTAAATTGATAGAAATAAGTTGATGATTGTTGAAATGTCTCTGCTACCCGTGCGAAGCCGGGGCGGGTTGCTAGTACATACATACATAAATAAATACATACATACAAGAATTATTCGTTTAAAGTAATAAGATACATACAGACACTCACGCCTGTATCCCCAAAGGGGTATGCATAGGTGTATTAAACATTTTACCAACTATAATTTAATCCCACTCATGGGACTTGGGAGCTCCGAAAGTGCCCGGTTGGCGGCAATAGGCTTGCCCCCTATTACATCAGTGGGACTAAATTATAGTTGGTAAAATGGGAAAACTGGGAGTACCCGTATTGAAAGGGAAAAGTAGGCAGAAGGGAAGGCCGGGTACTCCGAGCCCTATAGTATAAAAGTAAGCTACTTTATATATAGCAGAGTATGAACTAAAAGTGCAAAAATACTTCGCATTCGAGATAGTCGGAAGATTTTTCAGTTTTCTTTCATTCGTGATTCTATTAAAGGTTAAGGAAGCAGAGAAATGTTGACTAAATGATATTAAATTTATTTCAAATCGACTTCTGCTTGCTTATCCCATCTCCGTTTCTAAATCAGCTACGGATATAAGACCTAACGCTCCTTGCATGCAAGCTTGTTACATAATAATTACTTGATCATATTATATGAAATATGATCAAGTAATTATTTGTTAATCAATTACTTGCCAAAAAAGAATTTGCTAATTAATTAATTGACAAATGTTTTTTTGCCAAATGAAAATTTGCGAAAAATAGTTTGCGAAAAATTTTGGGAAAAGTTTTTTGGTCACACATTAGTAAATCCATTCAGCCAATTCTCATCATATAATAGGTGCATTTCTGTAGCGCTATCGTATGCCAGATGCAGGCCATACATAGCAGGCTGTAGCGGGGTAATATTTAGGGTTTTAATAAAACAGCAAATTAACGATGTGGAGACTTGAACTGTGCTTTTGATACAGAAAAAAATGGGACGGGTAACTTAAAGTTAACTCGGAGCTTGTAATTTAATGTCAATCTTGCACTTGCTATAACTAATTGAATAGGCGTTGCGCGAACACAGGCAAAGAATTTGAACCGGATAAAGAAGAAATAAAGTTTATCTTTTATTCAGAAAACTGAAAAATGGACCGTAAAAGTTTCATCGAGGGAATACTTTCCCACATTGATCGCCGAGGAGATATCTACGATGTGGGACAGAGGATCGTTTAGTTTCTTTACTGAGATAATGTGGGTACTAGATACTGCTATATTAGTGTTGTACGTAATAATCTATACAAATAAATAAAATTGGAGTGTCTGTAATATTAAAATAAACGCTTTTTACTATGTATTTATTTGTTGTATGTATGTATTTTACATTTGGATGTATACACGGTACATATATCAAAACAACATTTTTTACAATTTTTGTTTGTCTGTCTGTCTGTCTGTTTGTTTTGGCTAATCTCTGAAATGGCTTGACCGATTTTGACGGAACTTTCACTGGCAGATAGCTGATGTAATAAGGAGTAACTTAGGCTACTTTTATATTAGAAAAAAAAAAGTTTTAGAAAAAAAAAACTACGAACTGAACAATAACTTTTTTGTTAAATACCACGCGGACGAAGTCGCGGGTAACAGTTAGTATATACTAAATAATACAAATAAATAAAATTGAAGTGTCTGTTTGTGATATCAATGTAATAGTTTTTTTAAGCTCATACAGTTATTTGCACGATACCTATGCCTAAAAACCAGTTTTTACAATTTATCTTTACGTCTGTTTGTTCCGGCTAATCTCCTGCACGGGTGGACGGATCTCCACGGATCTTTCACTGGCAGATAGCTAATGTTAAAAGGAGTAACTTAGGCCACTTTTATTTTGGAAAACGAATCAGGGTTCCCCGCAAAATATATTAATATGCACACGCGGGAACTGCTAGTTTCCAATAAATCTGCTAAAAAAATACACATTTATTATCCTAACTAATATTATAAATGCTAATGTGAGTTGGTTTGTTACGCTTTCTCGCCTTAACTACTCAACCGATCATGATGAAATTTTGCAGACGCGCACACAGGGCTAAATAACCTTGTGTCCAGAAATATATACTATTTCCGAAAGATAGCTGAATTGATTGACAAAATCAATATGAACGCGAGCGAAGCCGCGGGACTAAAGGTAGTGTATAAATACATACGTAGTTCAAATTTTAAACTTATTGGCTTACATCCCTAAAACCGATACAAACCTAACCAATGTGTGCCTCTCTGTTAAATCAGTACCGATTAATATTTAACATATCCAAATAACAGATAAACTCGGAGATAGTACTTCACTATTTGCGAATAGATTTTAATCATCTCGTATGTATACATACTTCCTATACGTGCACAATCTTACTCCCGAGGGCACTGTCCTCATCTCAGTTTGAATGTAAACATAGGCGATCTCCTCACTTGCGACAAATCGGTCTATTTATAATTTTAAATACGCTACAGTTTTATAAAGTTATACATTTGGGAGTGAAATTTGAAGGACAGGGAAGAGTATTTTTGTAAGAGAATTAAAAAATATACATGTTCAGAATTTCTAAAACAGGAGTTACCCAGCTACTTTGTAATAAACTTCATAACTGTAAGTTGTGTAGAACCGTGTTTTACACAATAATTTGTGACGCCATCCAAAGGGAGTCAAATATCTGACAATAGTAAGCTGTCAGTCAAAGATCTTTGACTTTTAATATTGCTTTTCACCGAGTGAGTGAGGTTACCGGAGGCCGTAACCCTTCCCTCTCCCCCTCTTCCCCTGCCCACCCTCTCCCCGCATTCTCCCTCTTCCCTCCTTCCCCTACTCCCACCTTAAAGGCCGGCAACGCACTTGTGACTCTTTGAGTTGCAGGTGCCCATGGGCGGCGGTAGTCGCTTACCATAAAGTGACCCGTGCCGCCTATTCCAAAAAAAAAAAAGCTTCTGTCAATTTCACAATCTCCTCTGAAACACCCGACTGCAAGTCCTCTCGAGTCAAGCGAGGCCTTACAATATACAGAATGTTACAGAAAGGTGTGATCATATTTTAAGGTTCAACTTTTATACTTTCGCATTCCATGGTATAATTGTTTTTCCACGGGAATTAACGCGATCACGAAAAGATATTACATACTTCTGAATTGCCTGAAGTTTCGACCAGGTTGCACAGGCCGTGGTCGCAGTCAGCCTGTGACCACGGCCGATAAAGTTGATATTTTGCAAGAGAGAGGGGTGACATGAATGAAACTATGCGTATTACATACCAACGATGTTAATGGAATGGCCAGATTTTTTGAAAGTGCATTATAAATGAAAAAAAAACTAAATCATTGAAATTGTCATCAAATTCATAACAAATGTTGTTTAGAAATTTGCACCTACACCAGAAAAAGTAAGCACTAAAATAAAAAAATAAAAAACATTTTAAATCCCTTCTTTTCAAGCTAAACCAACTATTTATCGGCTACACATAACACTCCTAAAATTTGATCACACCTTTCTGTAACACGCTTTATACACGCAAAAACTATTGAATTCAATATATTAACTTTTCTTAGACCTATCAAAAATGGTTCAGTCTTACGACTACTACAACTTTTTTCAAAGACGGTTCTTCAAGTCTTTCAAGACGAATCACACCGTTAATAAATAGTTTGTACCCTTGTTAACTATACCAACTAAAATAAATACTTGTCTTAAAAGATGGTTTTCGTCGGTAGAGAACTGGATGGAATTCGAACCCATAACGCATTCAAAAACATTATCGCAAATCAAACTACGTTACTTGTCGCAATATTTGCCATTAATTCAAAAGGAAAAATTATACATTAAGTTTAATTTGCTTCCGACAGCGAACACACACAAGTACATCGAACAAATAAAACAACAAAATATTGTTCAAATAGGGGTGGAAATAACAAAACGCGAGTTGTCGAGATTACAGCAACTGGCGAGAAAAGCTCCTAAATCATTACACCAATTATTAAATATTATCGGTATCATTACGCAGAGCTCACTTAATACCACAAGAAAATGGGTTGTAATTACCAAATTTTAGGCAAGTTTAATGTATTAAAATGGTGGTAATAGGAAACCAATTGACCATTAAAGAAACTTTATTAGCTCGGTCATAAAATTGGGTTGCATAAGAATACTCTATGGACATTGTTTCTTCTTTAAAAAAATGTAACTTAAGTATAATAGTATAACTTAATGGGATAACTTAACTAAGATGTGACCGAGTAGGTCAGCACATTACAAAGTTAAGTAATACTAGCCAGGTCAGTCTAGGATGGGTGACAATTCTTAACACATTGAGACCACTCCGTGGCTCGGAGAGCCCGTTAAACTGTCGGTTCCGGGTGCCGTACAAACATATGTATATTTTTCTTTGTATGCAAAATTTCATGATGATCGATTTATGCCACGTTCCTATAATCAAGAAACGACTCGTTTTGCTTACGACGGTAAAATTTCCGTTGAAAATTCAACGAAATTTTACCGTCCGGCGTTCGTACATATAACATTTGCATTTATAATATTAGTTAGGAAAAACTAATGCTTGCCTATAAAATTACCGATTTAAAAAATTCTAGTTCCTAATTATTTCGCAGTTACTTCACTTCACACGTAACGGGGTGTGAATTTAGTCGCAGTCTTGTAGGAAGCCTTATCTAGTAGTATGAAGTCTGAGAGTGATATTTGCTATGCCAACTCATATCCAGCGCTCGCTCGCTACGCACACACGACACAAGACGATCTAATAATAGGTATACCGCACACTCTCGACTCTGTAAACTGTTCGTGAATTGAAAATCTTACCATATACGGTTCTATTTATATTAGGGAACGTACCCATACTACGTGATCCGTTCTGAGGGGGGAGGGGCGGTCTTCAAAATACCACGCTTGGTCACAGGGGGGGGTTAGCGCTTTTTAACTTTCTGTCAGCCAAAAATGATTTAAAACCATATTTATAAATTACTACGTGAAAACTAGAGGGGGAGGGAGGTCTCGGCATATACTACGGGTGGTCACCAAGGGGGGGGGGGGGGGGGAGGAGATGTGTAAAAAACTTACATTTCCTTGTGTGCATTGGTTTTTAATATAGGTACTCTTTAGGAACTTGGACAATGTGGCGCGGCGGTAGAGCATTTGACCGCGACGTCAGATGTAACGCGTTCGATTTTATTTCCATTGTTCTGGGTGTTCTATGTATAATATGTACGTGCAAACATATGTATTTACAAAAGAAAATGTATCTAAGTATGTATATTTCTTGTACTAACTTTTAACAGTGCAACCTGGTCGAAACGTCAGGTATTTCAGAATAGGATCTTTTCGTGATAGCGTTAATTCCCGTAAATACATAATTATATGTATATTTGTGTTCAAGAATCCATAGTACAAGCTATGATTAGTTTTGGTTTAGATAACGATGTGCATCTAATATCTCTCAGAATAATATTATTTAAAAAAATACTTTACACAGTTCTATTCAGAAGCAATTTCTCAAGTCTAAACGAAGGACTTCTTTATGAACATCAAAAGTAATCATAACTTTGATTAAAAAACAGTTCTTTTGCTGATAATTGAAGTAATTTGTAAGCTACTAATTATGTTCTTGGATACCATAAATTCTTAAGACTTTCTAGAATCCAAAAAATACTAATCAACATAATGGCTTACAAAACAACCCTCGTATGTCTCATGAAGTCGAAGCGAAAGAAAAGTTCGCGATTACCGCAAGCCATAAAAACGCAACGCAACACAGAAACGCTAATAAACGCGTTTGTACACATAAAGAGTGCCGTAAAACTTTCACATCTGTGACCTGATAGAATGTAGAAACAGTTTAATCAATATGTTGCCTATCTGTAAGTATTTGACCTTATTAGAATCTTCATAGCTTTATTCTGTAACATTAAGTTCCGGTTCAACTTCTTCATAAAAATATTAAAAACTAGCAACTAGTAAACCGCCCCCGCTCGCACGGGTAGCAGACACATCTTCAACAATCGTCATCATATTTCAATCAGTTTATACAAAACCTTTACAAATTATATACCTAAACCTTCCTCATGAATAGCTCTATCTATTGCAAATATAAATTTTCTAGTTTACCATACGAATAAGGATTTTAAATGTAAACTAAAACATAATGTATATCTGAAAATGGAAAACTTACTTAAATCACTGAAAAAGAGAGAGAGAGGGAGAGACTAGAGTGAATTGAAAACTCCAGTCGTGGGTCAGAGCTGACACACACTTTTTTTTTAAGTGTAAACTTCTTTAGCTACGTTTGCGCACTTTTGCTGATTGCTGAACTCGTGACCGTCACGCTAATAATATATGTATATGTGAGTGTGTGAATGAGAGTTATTTCACAATAGTTTTCCCTACAGTAAAAAGATGCAGATGGTCTAGTCTTTAGTGTTATGTACCATGTCTGTAGTACCCTTTTGTTAGGCATAAGTGTATCGTGTCGACATTGTCTTTGAGAATCTAACCAGTGACCGCCCGAGTGTTATCGATTCGCACTTGATTCATCAATTACGTTTATGCTAAAGATAACAAAATTATATACCGTTTTAAAAGCAAATAAATTTGTGCTAAGAAGCTATCAATTATATATTTAGTACGAATGATTTCACAGAGAAAAAAACACATTGGAGGCATTATCAATCCTTTTAAGCAGTCTTAAGCTTCATCTATATGCTTACCTCAAGCTATAGAGTCAATAGTTTTAAAAGATTTTTATAAAGACCTCATCTTTCAAAAAAATTATAATAAATCATCCTGCTAATCTTACACCTGTTGGTCTAGTGGTTAGTGACCCTGCTGACCTGACTGCTGAGCCAGAGGTGGTGGGTTCGATTACCACCTAGGACAAATAATTGTGTGATGAGCATGATCATTTGTTCTGTGTCTGGCCGTAATTTATCTATAATATGTATGTATTTAGAAATATATAAGTATGTTTATCAGCAGTCTGGTTACCATAGTACAGGCTCTGTCTAGTTTTTGATCAGACGGCCATGTGTAAGATGTATCGAGTTATTATTATTTGTTTATGGTTACTAAAGCAGCCATTAAATTTAACCCTATAAATACTCCTAGCATCGGTGGTGTTAGTGTGGTCAACTTGAACTTTGCAACCATCAGAGCAAAAACTTATGTAAAGTACATGTTGTCTGAGAAACGAAGGGAGTTTGTCCTTAATTCTTTGTACCTTCCATTTCTCAACCACACCCCACTCTTATATCAGTTCTCATAATAACAAATTGAAAAATGAAATGACTTCTAAGGAAACGCTGATGTCTTGCCGTTGCAGCATTGAGCTCATCAAAATCTCATTTAGTACATTATAGAGTGCACAAATAGGAACTAAGCCGACTGATAGTTGGTAACTTACAGCGTACGTTGAATATATTTCATTTTCTTATCGTTTCTTCTGGTGTTATCTAAACGTTTCAACATTTGTAAAATGTGAAAAGTCTGTTCGGAATAATGCAGGCGTTCGTTCATTTATACGTTATATATTTTACTTTTATTTATATATTTTTTAGGAACTTTCTTCCTCGCAATTTGCTCCAAGGGCCTCATTTCGATTGTGGTTACGTCTTGGGCGAATAGTATTCTGCGTGTAAACATATCCACCGGTCTTTTTATTTATATGATAGGGGCAAACGAGCAGACGTTACCTTACCTGATGGTAAGTAATTACCGCCGACAATGGATACCTACAATTCGATAATCACAAGTGCGTTGCCGGCCCTTAAGGTGGGAGTAGTGGAAGGGGGCCACCGGTAAACTCACTCACTCGGCAAAACACAACACAAGTAATGCTGTGAGGCCGTGGTATTACTCCGGTCGAGCCGGCCCATACGTGCCGAAGCATGGCTCTCCCACAATAAAATCTTATGGAATCCAAAGTCAAGGAACACATCAACTTTCCTCTTTCCATTAATTACCCAGCTTATCAAGGATTATACCTACATGGATTATTTGGAACTGTAGGATTGTAGTTATTCCAGCTGACATGATTTATGTTGGACTTCCAGCTGAATTTCAAATGGCAATCAGATTGTTCAAACATAGTGTGTCCATGTGTCAATAAATGCTAACAAACAATGCTGCAAGTTTGCAGTGGACACTGCTAATGATCCCATCAGCATATAAAAGCATGAGTGAGTAGAAAATTCATTATTAAACAGCAAACAGTTTTAGAAAAAGTCAACTGAACAATATCGTTGATCGATTACAAGCTCTAAACGAGTTTGAGATCTCTAGAAGAAGGGTTTTGAATTTAGAATTCTACAAAAACATAAAAAAAAAACAATACACACAGCTCGTGGACGATTCTATATTCGAAACTAATATTATATAGGTAGCCCCAGTTCACGTGTGCGTAACCTCATGATGGGGTAACAAATTGTGGGGCCGAGTCGTTTACAATTTGATTGAATACGTAAGCTCGGTGGCACGTCGACGGTTCAAGGTTCTGGCTTTCAGAAATGTTTCGTTACGTATTCTAACTCTTTTCTCACTATTGAGGTTATTTTATTCGAAAAAGTTTTTATTAGAGGAAGTTGAGAGGCTTTTGATTTCGTTTCCATTGCGTTGTTATTGCTGAGCCGATTAGGGTCAGTCCTCCATTTAGTATGTTTTAAATGAATACTATTTTATACAAGCTGACCCGATAGACGCCCTGTCCAAATTACTAAAATCCCATGCAAAAAAGTGCTTTTAGTTTATCCAGATTTTCGGCAACATTCTAAATTTTTATTTCAAAAATATAGTTTCATTAATATCAGCACTCTCTTAAATATTAGTTTTATTGTTAAATTTTCTAGTGAGTGCGAGTACCAAATAAATGTGTTTTCTTGCTTTCTTTCTTTCTTCTAAACCACACTCTCTATACGCTAGAGGTATTGTTGTTGTTACACGATGAACGGCTTCGCTTTTCAAATATTTTTGATGTGTCTTTATTCTTACATGATACCTCTCAGTAAGCCGAAAATTGGAAGAGGAAGTAATAACATCGAAATCTTTTAGAAGGCGCCGTAACTTTCCAAACATATGACGTGCCGTGTTGGCCAAAAGAGAAGTAATAAAACAATAATAATAACTATAAATTAGAAATTTAAAAAACCGTAGCGTGGAAACAGCGCTAAGCTAAATAAGGAAGTTCTCATAGCGTTCATTGTGGCCAGCCTAGTCATTCACAAACAAAACTCAAGTTACCCTTCGAACGCGAACGCTCTGCATCGAATGATCTGTGATTGGTCCATTTCCGTTGCCAAGGTCTCTGCGGAATTTGATTGACAGATGTGTGTATGACATAAATACAATAAATAATACGAGAGCCTACGACCAAAATTTTTGCCTTATCGATTTACGGTCAAAACAGTATAAAATCGATAGACTCGCGAAATGTCTGACCTGACCGCATTTTCAAAAATGTTTAAATATTTTTACCAAACTGTTTCATTGCATCTGTCTTATGGACATGGTCTTGGTCGTGGGCTCTCGTACTATAATCGTGTGGTGATTTTTGTGTGCTAAAGAAAAATCGGTGTACTTTGAACATTCTATAAGGACGCAGAGGGAGAAAATATTTATAGAAAGAGGGAAAAAGATATTAGAATATTGAAAAGGACTTCATCAATTACAAAAATAAGATCTCAAGGTCACATGTAATTGATAAAAAGCCGGCATTAGAAAGCTTCTTTTATTTATTTCTTAGATTTAAATTTATAAACGATGTGAGTACAAAAAGGACAGTATTCTTCCTCACTGTAATTTTAAGCAGTTTGTAAATCTCAAATAACCATTCTCGTAATTATTGTCCACTGTTCAATCAAAAGTATGAAATAAAACAGCAATGTTCATCAACTGTCATTCCCACCGACGCTATGCTTTGCGTAAAATAGCTGTTGAGCTACTTTACTTCAGGGTTCTTTTAATGAACGTTGTCAATCGCTTAAATATTGTTTAAGAATTGAAATTGCCGATTCTATGTGTCCGGGCTCACCGTGAGACCTTAGTAACGACAAAGCGTAACCTTAAAGTTACTAGAAACATTTTCTCTGTTAATTCAGCACTATTTTTCGTCACCCGGGAGAGATTAAGATTCAATGTCCACCCGTAATAGCTATCTAGAGACTTGTACACATCGACTATAGGGAACGGTGGTAAAATAACTTATACTAGTAACTGAATTTATAACATGTTTATGTAAAAGTGTTAGCAACTTAAAACCTACCTACTTACATCATACGACGCAAAAACGACGGGGTGTTATTTTGATTTTGTTTTTTTTGGCTGAAAGGTGAATTAGTCGGGAGTGTTCTTAGTTATGTTTAATGAAAATCGGTCCAAGATGGCCGCCGCCACAAAATGACGGATTACATATTTTTTCACAACTCCCTCAATATGGGTATCAAATGAAAGGGCTTGACTAGTGGAATACTATACACTATGATAAATATCAAATCCAAGATGACCGTTCATACTATTTTTATTATTTTGAATCGGGAATTTTTAAATTTTAATTTTTTTTGAAATACATTTCATTTGTTATATAAATAAAGTAAAGCACACGTCTCTGCTCAGAAACAGTTGACGGTGGCTATAATATTCTCAGCAAAAGTCTTGGTCTAGCTTTTAAACAGGGAAAAATGTAGATTAATAAATGGGGTTGGCCTAGATCAGTTGGCGGTGTAGTACCACAGATATAGACAGCTGCCACTTAGAGGGAAATACGCAGGAGCCTCGGCATAACGTGTAGCGTTAGCTACCGATCTATGGCAATCACAGTAAAAAGCGCTCTCACAGGTGGTCTTCGCATGAGACCTCTAGTTATATACTTCATTACTTTCTAGTTGAATGCAGAGCTCAGGAATGCGCTAGTGTAAAGGACAGCACTACACTAAAGGCGTGCGAGGCAAGGTTTGCGGGCTGCGGGGGGAGGTTAGGCGGCCTGGTAGGCGAAGTTTGCAGACCGCGGGGGGTGGTGCTCTTGCCCTTCGCCTCAGACCCTGACGGTACGTATATTCCTCTGGTATTGGCATGTTGATGCTCAACCATTAACGATTCATTATGTTGCGAAAGTTATTATTAAAGTAAACAATCTACTAAATGACGCGATGGTATGTGTATTAATAGTTTGTGACGACGTAATCTCATACAACTTGGTGTCTCAAAAAGAAATGAAAAAGCTACTTTTTTTAAGTACATTGCATATTGCTCATATACGTATGTATGTACGTAATTATAGCAAACGGAACTATTTTACTATTATTTTTCTGTTATTCCAAAGGACGCAGTGACGTCATCTGCCGGTGAGTGGTTTGAGTTTAATCAACGAATCATTTGAACTTCCAAAGATAATGTGCACATTAGACATTAATAACTACTTTACCAGTGAAGAAAATCGTTGTGATTCAACTTGAAAACCTGAGTCCTTTATAGTGTTTTTGAAGGTTTAAGAAATCTGCCAACCCGTGCTAGAGCAGCGTGATAAATTATCTAACTTCTTTCATGTCAGTGTAAGAATAATCGAATGTAATATATTGTGAGGAAAAATAACAAGAGACTTTTGAAAAGAATGTTAACTTTTCTCATTTGTGTTAATTTTCAAAAACACTAATTCCGCAATGCTGATATTACAAGAGGTTACTATTTTAATAATAACCAACATCATTTCAGTTGGAGCCTCGGACAAAACTTGTTTAATCATAAAAAAAACTAGGTAAAACTGAGGTTTTATATCTTTTCAATTACACCAGTATACTTGGAACCAGCCAGCACTAAAGTGAAATCAATCCAGACAAATAAAAAGAACATAATTTTTATTCTAAACTTTACCTTCGACATTACTTCTACAAACAGTTGGCTAGTACCTAGGTAAGGCATAACATTGATTGACTGTGGACTTTATAGGCGTACTGTGATGGCTGCGAGCCTTTTTGTGTGTCAATAAAATATGGCCGCACGGCATGTTGGGACCTAAAGGTCACGCGATTCATGAGATTTGTTACGTAATCATTTGATAAGCTGTAAGTTTATTAGCTGGTACGGTACGTAACTTAACGTAAATCATACTCGGTCCTATTATAATGAAAAAATACTGGAAATGTGAGTTGCATGTTACTAAGTCTGTACTTATACCCTCTAACTAACAGAGAATTTGCAAGTAATAAATATAGACCAGTGATAAGTACATTGCTCGATTTGAACTGATTTAATAACTATATTTTTTAATCGTCTTTTTTTATCTTATACTTGTTACTTTTACAAAGTGTGAATTGAATATAAGTTAAATGCTTATGTTAAATAAGAATGGGAGGTGGTCTTTAATAGACTACGGAATAGGTATATTTTTAAGTAGACAAATGTATATGTAAATCATAACGTGGATATACTTGATTAAGGTCTGGTTCGAAAATTCCGGAATCGCGACATTTATAATTAACAAAAATATATCACTGACTTCAAAAATCAATTGTAATAAGCTGATTTCTTCATCCCTTAAGTTTCCATTTAAATGAGACCACCCTTGAGTACAACGAATTCAATTTAAAAAATTATTAATAAAATCGGTTCACAGATGCCGAAAATATCGTGTGTATTTTAACTGACTAGAAAAACAATATTCAGTCGAATTGAGAAAATCCACATTTTTGAAGTCGGTTAAAATTTCAAAGTATAATATAGTTTAACTCTGCCTGTTAGTCTAGTGGTTAGTGATCCTGACTGCTGAGCCAGAGGTCGTGGGTTCGATTCCAACCCAGGACAAATAATTGTGTGATGAGCACGATCATTTGTTCTGTGTCTGGGTGTAATTTATCTATAATAAGTTTGTATTTAGAAATATATAAGTATGTTTATCAGCGATCTGGTTACCATAGTACAGGCTCTGCCTAGTTTAGGATCAGACGGCCCTGTGTGAGATGTGTGAAGTTATTATTATTACTCTCTTTATTCATTTAAAAACCTTTAAAAACCATTTAAAAATAACATTTTTAAATATATAAATAAAAATATATATTTAAAGATATAAAATATAGTAGACCACCGACATCGGGTACAGGGACCAAAAGTTGTGCAGTCAGTCTGGTCCAGCAAATTTCCAATTTGGTAATGAACGCACTACACTACTTACGTCCTATGTGGTTATGGCAATAGGTATATACCTATTGCCATAACCACACAGGACGTAAGTAGTGCAGTGTATGTAGTACAAATGTATTCAATTTTTTGTATACTCTCGCATGACCGCTTAACATATCGCATCGCATCCAATCACCTTCTGTATGAATGACAGGCACCGACCAAATGTTACGCCAAAATTTATGTAACATCATCATCCGGTAAGTGTCCATCACTCACACCAGTTCCCATTTTTGGTAAACCCACCTCTCATTTCTTTAGAACATGCGATTATTATTATTATTTACTTTGGCATTAATTAGCAATAGCCAATAGATGTAGATTAAAAATAAAGCTCGATCAGTTAAGACGCCTATTATGTAATTTATATTCACCTGTAATTATGACAAGTATGAATAGTTACGTACAATAAATATGGATAGATTTTAGTACATCGTCAGCTTCTACTTTTGGCACTAAATCCATCCAATGTCATAAACAAATAGCTATATTATTAGCGATAAGACTGTCCATTGTACGTAATATTACATTAAACCTTAGATCAACTTGTATTTTTTGTAAATCCATTTTGTATACAGGAAAGAATATGCTATTCTACTAATTAAAAAATAGCCCAACAACCATAACCATATCTTAACTGACCAACATTTTAATCCATTGAATAATTAATTGAATCAATCAATTTGGAAAAGATATATTAGGATTGTCCCGATCAAAACCGAATTCAATCAAAATTTAAATTTGGTTCATCCACTAAGCAGTTTCGGAACCAAAGATAAGCCCACACGTAGACGACATGTGAATTTAAAAATGGAACATGTCACTCAACTGTTAAAGGTATCCATTGATGACATTAATCAATGAAGAGAATTCCTAATTTAAACTTTCACGGAAAAAGCGCCAAAGTTTGTTTCCTTTTTTTTTTTTGAAGTGAGAACTTCTTTAGGCACATTGGGCAATTTTGGTATGGGGTAAAAGCACTGGACTCGCGTGACCGTCATGCTCAGATACATATATAGAGATATGTGTAAGTTATGTTTTCACTTCTAACGTGCAGTCCTACGACTGATTTTATTTAGAAATGGCATACCCGTTTGTCTTCCAACTCACCTGATGGATTGTGACGATGAAGACAAAGATGGTACTCGCCTATCCAAGAGAAACCTATTCACTCTACACTTGAACGCTCACGGATTATAATTGATTGGAAAAATAGACCCAGGCAGTTCATTCCACACCTTGGCGACTCGAACCAAAAAGGAGCTGTCAAAGCGTTTAGTTCGACTTTTTGGTGTTTCGATAACGAAGTGATGGAAACTCTGTCTGCGCCTAGTAGTCCGATAAAGGAATGGTGAGGGTTTAATTAATTCGAAGTGAATCCTATAAAAAACCGATAAGCAGGCGACTTTACGACGATGCTCAATTTATTTCCCTATTCGTGAGCACATCGTCATTTATAAACCTACGGGCCCTTCGATCCACAGAGTCCAGAACTTCTAGTTGGTACTTAGCTGAGCCATCACAAAGGTGACTGCAGTACTCCATGCAAGATCGAACTTGGACTATATAAAGATGGAACAGCGGTTCGGAGTTGAAGTACCACCGGAGCTTCGAAATGACTCCCAATTTCTGGGAAGTTGTCTTTGCCATGGACTCGATTTGTTGACCGAAGTTGAGTTTGGACGTGACGGTGATGTCCAGAAGCCTTAGATAGTAAGTAATCGGTAAGGACACACCTTGAAAAGTGGGTGTAAGTTCGAAAGCACTCTTTTTCGTAGAAAAGAGACACGCTTGTGTTTTGGAAGGGTTAAAACTGACAAGATTGGCGTCACTTCAATCAGACACCTGCTGCAATGTCAAATTAACCCGTTCAATCATGGACTCTCTCAGAGACTGGATTTCATGAGGACTTGCTCGCGCATTGGACATATATCTCTTTACAACGGTGCTGTCATAGGCGTAGCCAGGTTGTAGTTCTGTTGTTGAAATATTAGGTAATGAATATTTTTCAGGTGAATTGCTACTAATTTCTTAAACTTTTTTGTTTTTATTTCAACATTTTCTCAAAATGAAGGTTAGTAACAGTTCTGTGTTGAATTTTAAATGGTTAATCATAATAATAACTTGTGAGGTAACACGGCCCTCTGACCCCGAACTAGGCAGAGCCTGTATGTATTCATGTATTCTAGTATCTAGACTGCTGATAAACATACTTATATATTTCTAAATGCATACATATTATAGATCAATTACACCCAGACACAGAACAAATGATCGTGCTCAGCACACAATTATTTGTCCTGGGCGGGAATCGATCCCGCGACCTCTGGCTCAGCAGTCAGGATCACTAACCACTAGACCAACGTAATAATAACTAAGACCAACAGGCCTGTCAACCAGTTGATTCAGTATCAGTTATTGATTCATCATAACCGTATCAAATTAAAGCATACGCAGATGACGCATTGACGCGTGACACATTCTATAATAATTATAATTATATTTATCTTAACATATAAAAATCATTATTTAATTTTTTAGCTATCACTGATCCAATGTCCACCAAAAACACATAGTTGTTGTTCCTAGAAATATCCACAATACACGATTCCTCACATGACTTTATCAGAAGTTATTTTTTTCCAAATTGAAATGAGGGAATCTTGATCTATTCTATGAAAATACTTTATTCCAATGTGTCCACAGGTGGCAAAGATTTAATAATGTTCCTCTTATTTTTCTGGCGACTTTTATTGGATAACCAAATCACCATGAATAATTAAACTTTTGTTACTTAAAATTAGTTTTGGCAAATCGATTGTCCCAGTTATTTTTTAAGGTATAGGGGGGCAAACGAGCGGACGGGTCACCTGATGGTAAATGATTACCGTCATCCATGAGCACCTGCAACTCAAGAGTCACAAGTGCGTTGTCGGCCTTTAAGGTGGGAGTAGCGGAAGGGGGGAAGAGAAGGAGAGGAAAGGGTTAGGGCCTCCGGTAACCTCACTCACTCGGCAAAAATTATTAATTCACTGCTGGTTTTCTGTGAGGCCGTGGTATCACTCCGGTCAAGCCGGCCCATTCGTATCGAAGCATGGCTGTCCCACGAACAAAATGATAACACTGTAATTTTGTAACCAAAAGGTAAAAAAATTATAGAATAAAAATATAATTTTGTTGTCTTCTATTTAAAGCTATCACGTCAAGGTGTGGTGATAACTTTAAATCGAAGACAACACTTAATCCAAATCCTTATTAAAAACTGTCGGAGCGTCTCGAAAACAGTTGATAATTTTTTTATAACTGAGGTTACCGTGTACTATTTAAATTAAGTTATACTGAATAGTTAACTTGGCCAATTACTACAATTTCACGCGGTACGATAATCTTTTACAAATGTCACGTAATACACTTTGAGCCTTAAGTTTTTACAGCAGCGTCTAATATGGCATAACGCCAGTTTGCGTTTCGTTTATCGCTGTTAATGTGGCAGATTAATCATTTTATTTTTTTTAGCTGTCAAGGGTCACGGCTGAATAGGCTGAGTCGGTGATTGTTTTGGCCTTTTCCCGAAAATTGAAGTCGAAAGTAAGTAGTTATTGAAGTGTTGTGTTGCTTCGATTTTTATTTGCGCTATATTTTAGAGTGTGTGCGGAAAGAGAACCGTCGTAGGATTTGAGATTGCAGCAGTGCTAAATTACCTTTTTTGTTATATTGACAACACTGTTAACTATAGTTCGACAGTAAACGAAACTGTACAACACAATAATGACGTAACAGTGTAAAAAGGTAATTTTTAAACACTGCTGCGACCTCAAATCCTACGATCGTTCTCTTTCCGCACAAACTCTATGTGTTAATATATTTTTTTTAATTATGTTTTTTTTGTCTTTATAATTCAGACTCCCACTAATACTGAATGTTTTTGTGGGTATGTGTATTGGTTGGTACATTTGTTACTCCTGCACATTAAACTAGAGCGATTCGGAAGAAATTTGGCACACTAATAAATTATTTTCACTCGACTAAAGTGGAATTGGGGTAAAGGCCCCAGGGGTCTTGCATTAGGATTTTTACTTTTAAAAGTTTTCTAAAATTTAAAGTAACCTTTTTTAGTTTCTACACCATTGAGCCATTAGGATTATACTTCATAAAAGTAATTAAAAATACATACTCAAAACTGATATTACTCCGGTCTTTTTTTTACTTTATTTAAAGAATGTAAAGAAATAAAAATACCATGCCTATGCATTTAGTATACTGAATACGTTGTTTTGAGCTCAATGCTTGGGCGTCATTGAATAACCACGATTGTGGTGTCAGAGACGTCACAGCCGTGTACGGTTCAGATAGGTACATACGGAACCCTCCTCTTAAAGGCGTAGTACGGCTCACCGTGTGGTTTTAGTAGTTTTAGTATAACATGTCTTCACAATATTTTGAGGACACAGGAGCTCTTCAAACAGAAATTAAGAAACTTGAGGAGCAACTGAGAACTATTAGTAGTAAATATGAGATTTCACAAAAACAAAGTAGGGAACAAGTTTTGGCAATAGGTAAACTAGTTAATTCATGCAATTGTAGGAATGATTCATTGTTGTTTTCTGATAACCACAATGAAACCACTAGTTCTTTAGACAGTTTGTCAGTAACATGTGTCAAAAATGTAGTTAATTTCCAGAATAGCAATACAACTATTCAACATCAATTGTACAGTACCAATAGTAATATAATAATGTTTAGCGATGAAATTGGTAAACGTTTAGGTATGTTAATGTCAAACTCAAATCAGGAATATTCATTCAGCAACTTTTGTATGCCAAACCTACGATATAATATGATTCTAGAAAAGGCTATTAGTGCAACTTTTGATACAAATACTAGTCTCATAATTTTGCTGTAAATAAAAAAACATTCATAAAATACTTTGAACAATTATCGGAACTCAATATAAATAAAATAGTACTATTTACACTGCCAATTAACAAAGGGTTGTCTCAACATGAAAAAAATATTAGGATTAATTTAAACATGACTATGTTTAATTTGACAAGCCAAATTAATGGTAGATTTTATAATAAATTTCATTTAATTGACATCAATAGGATTGTCAATGATAATGTTTTTTCGACCACAGATAGTTATTATCTGCATATTATTTTAAAAGACAGATAACTGTTTCGTTATCATATTATTTTAGAATAATAGCAAAGAACTTGGCTAACCTGACAGCTCCTATAGAGCACCCCTTAGAATGTAAGAACACTGTAGCCAAACATTTGGCTTCACATAGTGCTCCTTCTGAGCTAATTAATAATGTCTTTACTAATATTCATTCAGGCAATAGCTTGGCCGCACATTGTGACATAAATTCTTTAAATTAATTGGTAAGACAATAGAGCCTATCTCTTGCATATCAAATCATTTACTCAATAATGGTATTGTTAGTAAAAATATAAAAATAAATAAAAATTGTAGCAATAAAGTAAAAAAGTCAATGACCATAAACATAGTTCATCAAAATATTCAAGGATTATCTAGGAAAGACTTAGAAGTAGAATTATTTTTTGATAAATATAATGTTGATGTGCTCTGTATCACAGAGCATTGGCTACAGACACACCAGTTAATACTAGATAATGAATTTTATTCTTCTAGAAGTGTGTATGTAAGAAAGAAGTCAATTCATGGAGGGTCTTTAATTTTTGTTCGTAATAGTATTAAGTGCAAAAACCGGAAAGATGTTGTAAATTTGTCTGTTGAGCGCACTGTAGAGCTTTCTTGTGTAGAACTGGAACACCATATTATAGTTAGTGTGTATCGGCCACCACAGCGTGACTTTAGCATATTTGAGTTAGTTATGGAAGAAGTTTTGAAGCGTTTATGTGTCAGTAGTAAGGTTTTGGTAGTTTGTGGAGATTTCAATATTAATATATTAGAAAAGTGTCCTATCAGTATAAGATCAGTGAGCCTATTTGAATCATTTGACTTAAATTATTTATTTTATAAGCCAACAAGAATTACTTCTCACTCGGCAACTTGCTTAGATAACATCTTTTGCAATGGGGAATATTTAAATAGGTCAATTTTAAGTGATTTAACATCTGATCACTGTGGGCAATTTGTTACATTTCCTTGTATAAAAGAAAATAGAATAAACAAAACTATATGCAGGCCCATGACTAGTAACCGATTATTGAATTTTAGTAATAACATTAGCGATAAAGTTTCCAATTTAGATTGGACTCAAAGTGATCCATAAGCTTTACGGCGACTTATTCAATATGATAGAAATCGAATTTAACAGTATATTTAAGTCAAAAACAATCATGCAAAGGCCAAAGACGACATTCTGTGATTGGGCAACAACAGGAATATGCAAAAGTAGAGAAAAGCTGTATGATTTATATGCCATGAAACAAAGTAATTTTGACAGAAAATTTCATGAATATGTCAAAAATTACTCAAAGATTTTTAGGAAAACATGTTCTATGGCAAAGTCTTTATACATAAGTAATAAGATTAAGTCTTCAAATAATAAAATAACAGCTACATGGAACATTATTAATAATGAAACTGGACGTAGTAAACCTCGAGATAACAATTTAAAATTAAATATTAATAATAGGTTTATAACAAACAACTTAGACATAGCTGAATCTTTTAATACGTTTTTCACAAATATACCAGTTAGTACAACTAGTACCTTGAATTCTTGTGCGACCAGGTCTGAATTGTTGTTAAGGGCCAATGTAAACAAATGCAAGAATTTATTTAAATTTGAATTCATAAACCCCACAGACATTATGAAAACGTTTAAGTCTCTTAACTCTAAGAATTCAGGGGACTTATGGGGGATTGCTGTTAAATTAATAGAAACTATTATAATTGATATAGCGCCATTTCTAGCTATAACATTCAATCGATGTGTTGATTCTGGTGTTTTTCTTAACCTGATGAAGTATAGCAAAGTAATACCTTTATTCAAGAAGGGTTGTACAACTGAACCAAGTAACTTTAGGCCAATCTCAATCTTGCCGGCTATAAGTAAAATTTTTGAAAAAGTTATCCTGCAACAACTAGAAAGCCATTTTAATCGAAATAATTTATTGCACAAAGAACAATTTAGCTTTACAAAGGGTCGTTCAACAATTGATGCTGGTGCAACTCTTTTGAGACATATATTTAATGCATGGGAGAATTCGCAAGATGTATTTTGCGATCTCTCAAAAGCTTTTGACTGTGTAGAACACTACACGCTTTTTCTTAAACTTAGGCATTATGGTGTTAATGGTATTGCTTTGGAACTAATTGTTTCCTACTTGAAAGATAGAATTCAACATGTAGATGTCAATGGTGCGAGGTCTTCTGGATTACCTGTTACTATGGGCGTTCCTCAGGTCTCTATTCTGGGTCCTCTACTTTTTCTCATATATATAAACGATTTACCTTATTATTTAAAAGATCGCTGTGATATAGTTCTATTTGCTGATGATACGTCACTTATTTTCAAAGTTCATCGTAAAAAAACAGTTTTTGACGATGTGAATAGGGCACTAAATGATGTATTGTATTGGTTTTCAACTAACAATCTCCTACTGAACTCAAATAAAACAAAGTGTGTGAGATTTACTATGCCAAATGTAAAACAGCTAGGCACTAATCTAATTCTAAATAATGAAATCATAAGTATTGTAGACTCAACAGTATTCTTGGGACTTACATTAGACAGTAAACTGCAATGGGGACCCCAGATAGACAGCCTTGCAGGTAGGCTTAGTTCGGCAGCTTACGCAGTATGGAAGGTACGTCAGCTCACTGATAAGGACACAGCTAGGCTAGTTTATTTTAGCTACTTTCACAGCGTCATGTCCTATGGCATACTACTTTGGGGCAAGGCGGCTGATGTTGAAACGATTTTTATTCTTCAAAAACGAGCCATCCGCTCAATATACAATTTAGGTGCTAGAGTCTCTCTTCGAGAGTTGTTTAAGGATATAAGTATTTTAACTGTTGCATCACAGTATATATTTGAAAATATTATGTTTGTTAGGCACAATATCAATGACTATAAGAAAGACAGTGATATACACAATATTAATACAAGAAACAAGTCTAAACTCGTTGCAACCTATCATCGCTTACATAAGGTACACAACTCGTTCGAAGGTCTTGGTATACGTTTTTATAATAAAATTCCTATAAAAGTAATCGACCTTCCTGTAGATAAATTTAAGCGTACTGTAAAAAATCACCTTTTTAGGAAAGCCTACTATACGATCAACGATTATCTAAACGACAAACAGTCTTGGGCTTAAGGTGTCCTTAGGTATATACACACAAACTTCTTTGTCTTATAATTAAGCTAAATTATTAACAAACCATTGTTAGTTGAAAGTAATGCGTGACGATTATTATGGTAATTTTGACTAGTAGTGATTTTTATCAGTATCTCGACTATGGTTCGTCATGCTCACTAAAATGTCATTGCTTGCGGCGTCGTCATGGGGCGGGTCGTTTCTTTCCCTCTGATATGGCGAAGGAGACGATGGCTGGTCCATGCGTAATACTCGGGAACGGGTGCTGCTTGGGGTGACTGGTCGGCCTAGTCAGCGATGCTTTAGCCTATACTATTATTTTGGTTCGTTCAACTGCAACTCTAGCCACTTAATCCAGTCACGAATCAGTTTTAACAGTAGACTTTGTAACTGATGTGCACCTTGAATGATTTCTATGTTTAATAGGTTCGAACCTTCAACGGTATCACTGAGTGATATTTTTTGTTTGTACGTTAGCTTTTGAAGTATTTCAATAAAATGAAATTCAGGTGGCAACAGCTTGCATCATGCTTACCTTTTATGTAACACTAATACCATTGTACCTGAAGATCTGACTTTTAAAAAGAGTGGCCATGAGTTTCTTTGCCAGTATTCTTCTCATAAGGCTCTACGCATTTTGGAAACTGGAAGTTATAGATCGACACAAGCAGGCAGTAGATTTTGGTGTTTTCACCTACTTTACCTCGACAATCCAGTACATGTTGTGGCGTCTGTTAGCGTCGATCTATGATTTTTAACAGTAGCTTCAATTTAACGTTCATAAATGTCACTTAGTGTCTTAATGGAATAAATGATTTTGAATTTTGAATTTTTTGAATTTAGTCGGTTCCATTCCGACACGCCGCCCCACCGAAAACCCCGGTGGGGTGACGGCCCGAGGGGGTTTCTACAAGCACAAAAAAAGGTACATAATTGACGCGAATAAGCCCCCACACGCTCTTAACGCGAAGAAGTCGATTATTTTTTTACAGAATTTTATGAATTATTACTTATTTTTCCATCCTGGACATTTCATGTGTCCCTCAACACAACGACAAAGTATACACTTTGCATGCTATGTGCAAAGTTTCATGATGATCGGTTGAGTAGATAACACGCACGATATCGAAACAAACAAACATTCGCATTTATAATATTAGTTACGAGAAGATAAATTCTTAATCGTGGGAGAGCCATGCTTCGGCACGTATGGGCCGGTTCGACCGGAGTGACACCACGGCCACACAGAAAACCGGCAGTGAAGCAAAGTGTGCATTGCTTTTCACCGAGTAAGTGAGGTTACCGAAAGGCCCTAACCCTTAACCTCTTACACCCTTCCCTCCACCCCTCCCCTCTTCCAACCTTCCCCTAATCCCACCTTAAAGGCCGGCAACTCACTTGTGACTCTCGAGTTGTAGGTGCCCATGGCCGGCGGTAGTCATTTACCATCAGGTGAACATTACACATTACATTTACAGTACATTTTTCCGGCATAAAATGCCTATGTGCTATTCCAGACTATAATCTATCTCTGTGCCAAATTTCATCCAGATCCATTCAGCCATTTTGCGTGAAAGAGTAACAAATATCCATCCATTCATCCATGCTCACAAACTTTCGCCTTTTTAATATTAGTAAGATTATCCCAAATTTTCTATAATATCAAAACTTTGTAATAATATCAATACTCAATACAAATAAATAAAATTGAAGTGTCTGTTTGTAATGTCAAAATAATCTTTTTTAGCTCATACAGTACCATACCTAAAAATCCGTTTTAAACATTTTTGTCTGTCTGTCTGTTTGTTCCGGCTAACCTTCGGAACAGGTAGACCGATTTCCACGGGACTTTCACTAAGAGAAACAAATTGTTTGTAGAAAGAAGATTCCTGTCATTAGTAGAACACAAGTATTGGAAGCAGAGAAGAAGCTTAAATAACATTATTACTGTCATTATGATTATCATCTTGTGCTTGTCTTTGTAATAATATAAAAGACATATTTAAAAAATATAGTTCACCTGTCCTGTCATCAAGATTCGCGACAGCTACCGTATCAGTAATAGAATAATAAATAAAATAAAATAGATAATATTTTTCCTTGTCATATTATACTCTACAAATCATATAATTACCTATTACAGGTACAAGAGATGCCATATAAAAATATATATATATTTCTTTCTTTTGTGCTCAGATAAAGAAAAAGAAGCAATGAAAATCGTTCCAACAAAATATTGAAGCCGGAAAAGTGTGTGAGTGTGCGATATTCATTTACCTACATATTATAAGAGAAGTACAGTTTGTTACATATGACCATCATATTTCAAAATCACTTCATTTTCTTAGCAGGTCACATATTTCTAATATCCTTTTAACTTCCCGGATTAAGCTAAAGCTTGTTTTAAAAGTGGATTTACATCGTATTGTAGTTACGGGTTCGAAAGCGACCACTTGATACTAGTCAGGTTTACTGTCACGAAATCTACGAAATAAAATTTAAATTTTGTTAACACTTTATACTCGTACAGCTCCAGTACCGCAACATTAACCATTAATTAATTCCTGGCACAGTGACCCGCGCCAGAGGCAATGATTTGATCTGTAAATGCAGTCTCCTTATAACAACATAGAATTTCAGTAATCTCGCCTAATAAGAACGCATGTCTTCGTAATATCTTAATTTACAAAGTGGTAACTGGCAATCATCGCACTAAAGCGGGGATAATACACGCAATCGACAAGCGGGAAAACCGCTTGAAACGCGCGGTATCCTTTCTTGTAACATATTGGATCGGTAAGCGCGCTTGCAGCAAGCCACTGATTAATGTATCTTGGTATTCTAATATATGTTGTACAACACAAAACATAATCTTAATCGTAATTAATTAACAGAATTCGTTCTGTGTCGTTTACAGTAAGTGGCGTACATATCTGTATACTGCATTGAAGAAAATTTTTATTATCCCGATGTCGTCTCCTGTTTGTTGGCTTTTAAAATAAACAAAATTTTAGTGGAGACACCTTGTTTTATATCAATAATGTACATTTTTGCAACCACTTGTGTAAATTTATTTATAAGGCTTATTTGGAAATAAAGAATTTTATTTGATTTGATTTTAAGTTCAGTTCAACATTATTACAACGCTCGATTCGATGGGGCCTTTGAGTCTACACCCAGTTTCTACAATAACAAAACTGTTTTCTGTTATTAAAATAGGCGTACAGTGTACACGCAGATCATATAATACCTATTTCTTACTGGTAATCAAACTGATTTCAAGGGTTTTGAACCCTTGAAATCAGTTTTTAAAATCCTTAAAATATGATTTCAAGTGTTCCATCACAGGAATATGTATGTATATTCAATGTAGTTTTGTAAGTTCCTAGAATAAGAGGGTAATAACGTATTTAATTTATTCATTAACCACCATTTCCAGAAGTGAAGTTGAACACGTATTTTATTATTCATATGATAGACATTAAAGTATAATGACTTTTATGCAAATAAATGAATATTTGATCGTATATTTCATCTAAAATAAACCAAAAAAGAATCTTCTAAAGCTGCTATTCTTAACGATTTTTTTTCAGATTTAATTTGTCACAAAACCGATGAAGCCATCGCCTGAATATGTAACAAAGTCCATATTTAGATTCCTATTACTGTTGTTATGTGTCGCGCCAGATTACACCTTAAATATTACTTTTAAGGTTCAAAATCCCACGTTTAAATTTAAGTGCGCTCGTAGCTACTACCATAATAAATTTAAATAATTTAAATTTGTTATAAGAGAAACTGTTATAAAATGGTTGTTTCAGAAATATCATATTTTCCACTAACTAGGAAGGACTACACGTTGTTTCGCTGTTGTAAATTAGCTTTTAGTTTAAAAAGGATTTATTTTCTCAGTTTAATACTTCCATAGTACACAACATGACTACTACCGCGTACTTGGTGTTTGGGTGTGTTTCTGTATGTAAGTTACGTACAGACGTGCTGCCTGGGAATACTGGGAGCATTGCTATTCACCGTACGTGGAAATGCTGAATGGAGGAATTTTATGACGCATTTGGAAACGTTTAGTAACAATAATAACTTGAGACACGGCCGTCTGATCCCAAACTAGGTTGAACCAGACTGCCGATAAACACACTTATTTATTACTAAATACACACATGTTATAGATAAAGCACACCCAGACACAGGACAAATGATCGTGTTTATCACATAATTATTACGACCTCTGCCGCAGTCAGGATCACTATTAGACACGTCCTGTGACCGTTTGTTTAAATTGTTATAATTAAATTGACAACCATCCCACATCCATGTAAATATACCAGGTATTAAGTAAATGCTCCCGTAAACATACAAGAACCATTGCTAGCGATTTAAAAAGCTATTTCAGTTGTTTTTTACATTAGAACTGTAAAAGAACTTCTAACGTATACAAATACATCAATATCTTTTTATTCATTTCATTTATTTATTGAAGTGAAAACTTCTTTAGGCACGTTTGTGCACTTTTGCTACAGGGAAAAAGCACTGCACTCATTACCGTCACGCTAATAATACATATAAAGATCCACTAGAGGGTGCTAATCTAAACATTGAATGTTGTCAGCTCCTTCTTATTAATTAATCTTTAAAAAATGTGTTTTCACTTCTGAAGTGCAGTCCTACGACTGACAGCTTTTTTATTTGTGGAACATAGGTTAGTTTAAAGATCTTAGAAATATGTTAAATCTGCACTACATCCTACCATATTTAATGGTGTACAAATGATTAAACAGTACCCATATGTTCCTTTCCTTTTGTTCCTTTGTAATAAGGGATTTACTTTTGACTTATTTAGCCAGCCATCGTCTCACTTGTCGAAAAGGTAACTAGAAAAGGTTTATACCTAACTTCTGGTAAGGTATACCTTACTTAAAGTTAGGTATAACGAATACTTGGCCGTTTAGCTTAGTACAAAGCTTCCTTAGATGTGTTTATTATAGAGATAGCCTATCTAACAAAGCAACTATGGCGGCCTAGTAACCTCAATGTAATCCAATTCAACAAATCTGGACCGTATCCAGTAAGTTATTGCCGACACTAACGGTACTTTGTATTCTATATGCAAGTAAATACAAGGACTAAATCAGAGTTCTCATGTTTAGTGATGAGGCCCATTAAACATTCCAAATGTTGGCATAAATGGTGGAATGATACATTTATATATACTAGAGATCCCGTCGTGGTCGAATTTCGACCATGGTTTATTTCATTGGCCAATATTACTTGACCTGTCATTGTATAGACTTTTGTACCATGACAGGTCAAAATATATACTGGACACTCATAGCTGTATGTACCCGTTTTTGCATTTTTTTTAACTTTGTAGCAAATATTATTCAAAAATTTTAGCATTCGTCACTTCTTCTCTGTATAAACTATAAGTGTGCGAAATTTCATACCCCTCCGTCCGCCCAATTTTGGTAAAAAGGGATCCAAAGTTTTCGCTTCACGTATTAATATATAGATAAAGACTATACGGTTTTACTCACGTTTGTATTTCGGGGATGCCCGATTAGTCGATGCCGTGACGGTATCAAGCCTGACACCGTCGCAGCAGGACACTTCACTCCTTGGAAACGGGCCCCCGTAGCCGGAGCCGTGGCTTAGCCTCCCTTTCGACACCCAGCCATTATTATAGGCTGACGATAAACGCAGCTGCCATTTTAACGTTCACCAATCTATCGCATCTTCTAGCCTGGGAAACAGCAACCGAGTATTTCTTGGCCAAAATCAAAATGCAACACGTTGACGGCTCAACCGGCCAACTAAAAAAGCGTGTTAAAATCAACTTCAACGAAAAAAAACAGTCTGACGTGTGCATAGCTACTTATTTTTAAACTTAAATCATATATACCATAGATATTCTCCAAAAATCGCGTCAAATAGTGGCACTCGATTGTACATTCTTTAGTGCACGCATTTAATATGCCATTTGTAATAATAAAACAGACCATACAATGAATGTTCCTGTGAATATATGTTGTAATAATTTGATACAAAAACTGTAATAATGTGTATAGTGTCTGTAGTTTATTACTTACGAAAACGGAGCGTATCGTTCGTTACAGTGCCATTGTTATACTTAAAACATTTAAAACTGTCATAAAAATATTTTACTAATCAAAGTACGATATTTCACGCCTTCTTTGCATTGCATAGGATAGTTTTAGCATTTTTCAGCCACACCTAAAACTTCACACCGCTAGAGCGGGCGCGAATCATGTGATAGCTCAACTGCTTATTTCCAACTGCATTTAAGCTCAGTTTAGTTGGTGCCGTTTTTTGAGCGCCAATCAAACATCTATGGAATATATGATGGAAGTATTTAAAGTTATTATTTATGTAGGTAATTTATCGAATAACATGTTCCACCCAGATAATTAATTTTCTATTGAAAAACTTGTGCATTCTCAGACTCACTGAGAAAAGAATCCCTCCATTAAAACTTATAGCCTTACTGCTTGTCTATACCTAATACCTTTCAATAGAATAACCTCACTAGTCTTACAATTAAAACGAATAGTATGTGACCATGAATATATATGTACCATTACTACGTCCATGTCTCAAAGCCAAAAACAAGTTTGAGACAATAAGGGATTGACCTCTTTGCTTCAGATGAGTTGCCAAACGCCAAGTTAATTAAATAGCGATGCGGTTAAGACAACTAGATACCATGCGGGCATAGACAATATAGAAAACTATACTAAGTAAAATAGTTTGGCTATAAAATATACATTTTTTAAGCAATCTCAAAGTCTTGATAATTATCTTACTAATATTATAAACGCGAAAATTTGTGGTGGATGGGTGTTTGTTGCTCTTTCAAGCAAAAACGCCCAAACCAAGTTGTGAACGTTTGAATTTCTAGGTGTAAAGTTAAAGATTTTAAATTGTACATATTTTTTATTTAACTTTTAAACCGACAGTTTTTTTTTTCAAAAAGTCTTTTTGTAACTGCCTGCGAAAGTCGTGCCCTTTCAGTGATTAAAGTAAGTGTTCCATTGTGAGATACATCCTGTATTATGTGCTTCATTTATTTATTATATAGACCAGATTTTCCTTTTTAAGCACCACTCACCCAAGCATTATCAAAAGGTCTTTTTAACAAGCAAAAATAAAGCCAATCATCATCAATTTTGTAAAAATACTTTTAACAGAATAAACTTTACTTTACTTTTGAAAAAATATCACTTTTATAAAATGATAAACACCATAAATAGAACGCAATAATTGAAATTCAGCTATGAACATGTGAAACAAAGTCTATTCGAGTAGACGAAAGTAAAGGAAAGACAGAGCCTCCCCAAGAGAGTCTTGAGCGGCGACTAATGGCCATGAGGTTCTATGCATACAAATAACATCTCCGAAGCAACCTTTGATTAAAAACACGAGACGAACAGTAGGTGTACGGCATTCGGCAATAGAGAGAACTCGTTTTTGGGTTACAACAAAACAGTCGCAGTACAACAACTTCTCGATGTCTTAATTGGTGTTTCTTTTTATTTTTTTATTTATTTGGTTCAGCAACGTCTGTTTATACTTTAAATAATATGACAGAATACATAATAGTACCAGTATAGAAGTCTCACTCCGCCAAAACATTTAAATAAATAGCAACTCTTGTTCCGATACAATAACATCGCACACAATTTTATTCGCTAATTACCTACAGTTATATTCACCTAGACGTTTCCTCTCCTTCTATAGCGTAACTCTAACCTGTTCTGACGACGCTGTGACGTTAGGGTTGTCTTTTTAGAAACGATTAATTAATCTGAATATTTAATTACCAGTAACTTATGTGCCTATTACTCTATTTATATGAACAAATAAACCTAGGATAGGTACTAATATCTTGATAGTGTAGATACGAACGGATAACGCGACGCAGCGCGTGAGTGAACGTCGAACTTTCGTGAGGCCCTACCGGCGCGCGGCAGCCCACTGGATATTGGCACGTTTATTCGACCTCGCCGTGTACTTTTAGTTTTATACCTACACTGTGGAGTGGACCTGGCCTGGTAATAATACATTCACAAAATAAATATAACCATATTGTAACAAACAGTTATAGGTAAACACCTTATGCTAAAGCTTAGTTACCAGTGTACCACCCTATAAAATAATTAATTGACTACAAAAAGTAAACGAATAAAATGTGTGTGTGTGTGTGTGTGTGTGTGTGTGTGTGTGTGTGTGTGTGTGTGTGTGCGTGTGCGTGTGAGTGTGTGTGTGTATTTAAGATTTATATGGTTAAATGGAATTGCTTATTCCGATAGGTTATCAATCATTTGCATCAGACGTGCACAGAGCGGACCAACCTGATCAATTTCATATTCTTAATTCATCTTCTTAATATAAACCTTAAGTATTCCAAATTTCACATTTCTCCGTCCGCAAAATTTGCTTAAAAAGGGGTAAAAGAATTCTTTTCGCGTATTAATATATATAGGATAACATCATATGCAGTTTAGCTATACATAGCTTAACAGAAAGCGACCTTCACCACAAGCCTAAAAGAATAAAAATAGTACTGTGAAGTACTAAATAAGACTTAACCCCGATCAACAAAAAAATAGAACCTATTATACACAGACGCTAGAAGCAATATGCTGCTGTTCTCACGCACCCCCTATAATTCACCCTTCACCACATGGTGCTCAGATTTAGAACAAGCCCCGTGGGCCCCTTCAGCCCCGTTATCCCGTTAGGGTTGTTTATCGAATAATTTTATGAATTTTATACGCGCAGATCGGTTTCAACTTCTTTTTTTATTATACTCTTGCTTCAGTGTTTTTCGATTGTTAATATTTAATAGGTGTATGAAACAGCTACCTGCTATTTCTCGAATAACTGCGTATGTCGTAAAGTGCTATTAAGTGATTAGAAAGTTGATAGCGTTTGTGTGTAGAGGTAGTTTTATACATGGTGTATCTGACAATAGAACATTAACTTAAACCACTAAAATGGCATGACTCTAGAATACATTTACAAAAACAATTTTTGAATAAAAACGATTCGTTTGTAAGTTATGAACGTTTGAATTTCCAGGTATCATAACTCCGTTTCTCATAAAAGCAACTTTTTAAATTTAAGCAACAATTTAAATTGTACATATGTTTTCATTTTGGAATTGTTTTTATGAATTTTCTCTAAAACTGGATACTTTGTGAGTTGATCTATAAAAAAATATTATAGATCAACACAATGGCTTGCTTTGTCGACAGTAAAACAAATAATATATAAAAATAAATAATACCGTTTTGCAAATAGGTAAGATCGCTATCTGCCAGTGTCAATCTATAACCACCCGTTTCCAATTACTTGAGCCTTTTGAGAAAAACTCAGGCAAACAAACTCACGGCCACTCGCTTAAATCACCAGTAGTTTTACAATATGTAGTGAAATAATGTAATACAGCACTGTTTTATCGTGCGCTATTATAAAATTCAAAGTAAGCAATGTGAAGCTATGTATCAACAATATTATAAGTCCCTTGCTTTTAGAGCGTTTGGTGATGTTACTAATACAGGCAACTAGTTTCAACGTTCATAAGTTGCGCTCTATAGTTTGTAATCAAATCCTAGTTATTTCCATTTATAGGACAAACAACAGAGTTTTAACGATACAGGATACATGTAGTCAAGTCTATCAGCTTGTCATGTAGTCAACGAATCAGCCAATGTTTTTATTTTCATGATATAAAGTAGCCTATGTCTTCATATGTTATGCTTCAAGCCCATTGCCTGGATAAATGAGTGGACTTAGGATAGGCAGTTTATTTACAGACAACTGAAACTGCTTACTCATAGTCAAAAGAACGAATAAAACTAGCAGATAACTAAAAGTAACAACAGTAGGGCATTTTGGCAAAAAAGTTACTTCGAAAATACATTGAGGTCGTTTACTTGTATTTGAAAACAGGTGTAGAACATTGACTCAACGGTAACTCAATTTAGTTTAACGGGCGATGTTCCGAACTCCACTCGAGTCATTCTCATTCAGAAAATGTTTCAACACAAAAATAGCTACTCAACTCGCGAGGGCGTCATACAATTTCTTCGACAATTTTCAGGTATTACGTATCTTTTCCAATTTATTCCTCCGTTCACCCCCTGACATGCGGTAATCGACTAACCGCGAGTAGTACATTTGTACCGGTCGTAACCCTGGTTTACGTCAAAACAGAGATAGGTCTGTGAAAAATATGCCTTTTTTAAAATTAAAATGTAAGTGGCTCGCGCTCCAGAGATTTATGATGTTTGCCCTCCGTGTCCGTAAATATTGTGACGTTTACGCTCCCAAAAAAAATAAATTCAAAATGCTTTTTAAATTTTTTAAACAGTGGTTTAGAGGTTGTTTTAATATCTGGCGAGAAATAAATTAGATGCGTTTTATGATTCTATTTTTGAATATAAGCAACATTGAAATTTCTATAAAAATATTTTGAATTTGGAATTCTTATAGCTTCAGCCGACTATTTTAGATTGAATGAACCATCACTCACGTCATTACACGATTTGTGTAAAATGTATGGTAATTACGTGTTTTGTTGATTTTCTCTATACAAAATAGCATTCATTGTGTTTGTAATATAGTGTATGTAATTGACATCTCAGAGATTTCAATTACTACCCTTATGCACTTTATATTTGCTCCTAGCTTTCTTATTGTGCGTTTGGCCTAGAAGATTATTCTAGGCCAATCGCACAATATAGTAAGGGTAAATATTGTAAGACGGTGGCCTTGTACCGACGGTCGTTGTGATGCCACTAATCATACCGGCGCTGTGGGCGTCAAGAACAACAATGAACGAAAATTATGGAGCCTGTGGTAAGCCTTTTGAGACGATCACAGTGTCACATAATTATTCTAACTTTTATACATTACAGTCACTGACGTCATTTAGAAAACATTTTTATGAAGCTGTCGTAGGGCCACGAAACCCAATTATGTAACAATGGCGATTCTCTAGTAAGGGCAGCAGCAGTTTGAGAAAATAAAAATCAAGACCTTTTTCTCTTAAAAGACTAACATGAACATATCTTATATCCAAACATTTTGAGCAAATTCGATTTTCAACTTCAACTTCTATACTTCTTCGGTTTTTCCTTCTCACTTTCGTGACATTCCGTATCATTTGTTGTAAACATAATTACCTATAGGTCTATTCACTGTAAAGTGATTTCAAAACAACGCCGTCTATTATTGAACGCCAAAGAATCCCTATTAGGAACAAACGATACACTGTCCCCCGCCCACAAATCACATCACAACAATGACAAATTCACGAAGATAAACTTTTGTTACAAAAACAAATATTTGTCACCAACATTTAATCCAATAGCCAAGGTATATAGGCCATATTGTTCGTTTATAAAAAGCTCTTGAATCCTATAAAGCATGACGTGACATATGTACAGAAGATTATTAGTTATCAGTCTTTTTGATATATCAATGATAACAAGGAATCAATACTTGAAGTGGTTATTTCTAAATATTTATCATCATTGCCTCACTTAAAGTGGCTAAGGATGTTAAGGAACAGGATCTTATGCCCCATTAACACAAAGGAAGAAGCCTCCGACCACGATGATCATGTCTGACGGACCGCGACCCAACAGTTGATGTTGGGAAGTTATATATATACTTATCTTGGCGAAAACTTTTATTGTGCGAAGCAGAATCAGTAGTTTCATGCAGTACGGCTTTTCTTCGCAAGATGGCGCTCAAGTACGTTTTCAATCTCGCGATCTCTAGCATAACTCGCAATAGCGAGAACCGGTGTCACCAAACTCACACATTTGGAAATGAATTAGTATAATATTCCAACATACACAAAAGTATTAACGTGATTGGTCAATGGTGGTAACCAATAACAATACCGCAATTGGAACACCCAAGCGAATCGCTACGAAGCACATTCTCTTGATTTTTAATCTTCCATCTTTTGAACCTATGTTATTTCCATTCCATCAAACATTGGTGCCAAGGATCATTGTTTGTACCAATGATTAATACTGTAGGGTTGTTGTAAACTATCATATTTCATATTAATCGTCTTTTACACAAAGGATGCCACGTTTCAGAACAATAAAGGTTCCTGTACTAAGTCTGATCTCTATTTGTTACAAATGTTTAGGATGTTTCTGTTGTTAACTGAGATGTTTGCAATTATTCTTACTATCTGTTTGCAGATTCATATAAAATAGTGCCGTGACTGACTGACTGAACTGACTGACAACGTATATCTCACATATGTAACCGAATTGGGAAACGCTATTCAATTTTAACACGTACAACTCTATTTCTGCCGCCATGCCAGAACCTTAACGACTCAATGGGTATAAATAGGATGATTTTTTGGATTCACATTTACCCGATTACAAATAGTAGACGAACATTTTCTTTTTTTTTATATATTATATTATAGAGGGCAAACAAGCAGACTTCTGCCGTAATACCACACTATAAGACGTGCATAGCTATTACTATCGGCTAAAAGTAATCATAAATTATATACATGTATTATTTTCATTTAGCTGTACACAGCGCCTAATAATTATCCAATGGTTGCCTGGAAAATTTGATCTACATAAGATCGCCCGATAAAAGTATATCTATTATTATTACTTCTCCAAGCAGGTAGCAAATAGAAACAAAATCTGCTACGCCCTAACGCCGTCATAAGTAATTCATTCACACCCACACCATTACTATTACAACAAAATATTTAGTCATAAAAATTATTATCAATCACCAGTTTTATTGATAAAATAAATAAATTGTTATGGCTCATCAATTACGAACTCTTCAAACTACAATTCATCATTACATATTCCTGTAACATCTACACATAATTCTGGCAACAGTCCTACCATTTGAAAACTGTCAAGGCCACTAAAACTATACTTCAGCGCGGACATCCGCGGGGGAACGAAACTAATTTTCCGCTCGTCCCGGCCGCATTGTCTCCGTAATGTTCACACAAATCGGGCACGTAACGACTGCAATTTATTACAATAACAGGTGAGCGAATGACCTATTTATTTATTAGAGGAAAGATTCATTTAGTTGTTCGATTGAAAGATGCCTTCATTAATTTCAGTGATTGTTATTTTTTATATAACTGAGGTAACAATTATGATATGTTTCAAGTTTAGCGGTTACTGTAGAGTGCAGCTTATGAACACTTGTGGGCGACCTCCCATGCTCCGTTTTTCATCGCATATAATTTTGAGCTCCAAATATCGTCCTTCTATTTACCTATATTTTAGTGAAGTCCTAAACTAGATTTACCTAATTAAGTCATAAATATTAATATGACTCAACGGCTACATTTGATGCCCTTACACCCAATTAGTTCGGGGTAGGCTCTCAGACTAAGTATGTTAAAGTATCTGACGGCTAGTTGTCAGAACTACTTAGGTTTCTGAATATCTTACTAAAATTATAAACGTGAGAGTTTGTGAGCATGGATAAATGGATGTTTGTTACTCTTTTACACAATAATGGGTGGACAGATTTAGTAGAAATTTTGCGCACAGATAGTTAATGGTTTTTTTTTGGACGTGTGGAAACCCCTTCGGGTGTCAGTCGGAAGAAAAGGCTCCCTGCTGAAGCGCCTCTAGGCGGTAAAGCCAGCACGTGGAGCCTCCAGCCGGGACGACCAACGAGCCATCGTGGCTCGGCGAGTGACCTCAAGCCACTCGCGTACCTGTTCGGGCGACTGTCACTTCCCGCCCGGAACTCAGCCGTCCGCCGATATACTTCGGTGAGCATTTCCGTCTCCAAATCCCACGGGGGAGTTCCGGCCGCCTCCGTTGACACGGTGCGGTATCTGCGTATGGCTCTAACCGGCATAAACCTCTGAGAGCGCCAGAGGCGCGCTCTATGAAGATAGTTTATGACCTGGGTTAACCCAAAGGATACTTTAGTGTATTGGTACTTTTATCTATGTATATTTGAGTGTACGGGCAATTGTATCAATACACTAAACTCTTTACCACGGTTAAAGAAGCTCACATAGGTGAAGTCACGGTCAAAGCTACTCTCCTATAAACTCCTGGTAAAGATATCGAGACCAGAGTCGATGTGTAATACTTGTTTATATTAATAATTTGCCGTTCCCCAATGTTTCAGTCGCGTTTATGGTCACTACTCCGCTCCTAGAAGTCGTAGCGTGATGTTACATAGCCTATAATCTTCCTCAATTAATACTCTATCCAATACAAAAATAATTATTCCAATCTGACTGATAGTTCCAGATTAGCGCGTTTAAACAAACAAGCAATCTAAAAAAAAACCAGCTTTGTTATAATAGTATCTAAAGATATTGGACAAATGACATAATCAGTACATATTATAAAACAAAGTCGCCCGCTGCGTCTGTCTGTCTGTTCACGATAAACTCATAAACTGCTGAACAGATTTTCATGCGGTTTTCACCAATAGATAGAGGGATTTATGAGGAAGGTTTAGATATATAATTTGTTAAGGTTTTGTGTAAATTGGTTAAAATATGATGATAATGGTTGAAGATGTCTCTGCTACCCGAGCGAAGCCGGGGCGGGTTGCTAGTGTATCTTAAATGTCTGTAACTCCAAACTATCGATAGACAACAAGATGCTCGTATATAAAATGATTCTGAAACCCATTTGGACATATGGCATACAGGTGTGGGCTATGCCAGTGCCCCCAACATAATGACTATACAAAGAATACAAAACTACATCCTGAAGCAAATATAGATATTTGAGTTTCATGTACACACACTGTTTCATGTTCACATTTCAATGTACCATGGTTTATAAGAATAACAGAGGACCATGAAACTCTGAACATGCCCGTAATAAACGAAGAAATAGTCAACTCACGGAGTCAACTATATATTGAAACTATCGAAAACACACGAACTGGATAGCAGGACAGCTTTCTATCCCTGAAAGCATACGCCGACTTAAAAGGCGGAGAGATATCTTCGACGATTTGAAATCTGAAACCCTAATCCAGACCATAAAAAAGTAAGGGCTTGCTCTGCTGGGAGCGGAAACCTAAACGACGAAAAGCACTTACCTCATTTGCTTATAGTCAAGATAAAAAAATCAAATGCTTTTAAATACACTAACAAGGTCGTAGATACAAAAAAAATGTGAAAGGTTTCCTAGATTTTTTTTTAAATTAAAGTGCTTTTATGCCATGATACCCTGGTGCTGAACAGATTTGAATTTATTTTTCATAAATCCAGGTTATATCTCGGAGTAATACATATAAGCGTAATGGAAAGAATATCCATGTGGGCGAACACTTACCTATAAAACACGGGGTATAAAAACTTTTAACAACATTGTTTTTAAACTTCCGTGACTTTTATACATATTAGTCGTGTTAGTCGTTGATCGTGATTGCACCGATTGTGGTCACGGGTGGATACTGACCATAATCGGTGCAATTCGGACGAAACATCAGATAACTAAAAAAGATATCCTATCTTAAATATTATTATATTATCAGAATTAAGTTCCGATTTACATGTCTTATAGCATCTTACAAATCGCAATACTGCTACAAAATACCTACTCCGAAGAACCAACATCCTAACTTATAAATAGGAAAGTGAGTTTGTTTATTTGTTTGTCCTTTGTTACACTCTCACTCCTTAACAACCAAACCAATCATCATGAAATTTTGTATACAACGTTTATACAAAATCAGTCTCTGGTACAGAAAAGGAACCTTACCCCCGAAGGGTAATCCCCAAAAGGATGACGAAGGATTCATAAAGATAAAAAGTACTGTTCTCGAGGGATCGAAAAATAAGTTTAACGAGAGCGAAGCCGCGAGCAAAAGCTAGTAAAGGATAGATTACGAAAATATTACATAGTTAAAAGAAAATATAGCAGACATTTTGAATCATTGCCCGGTTCGGCTGGATTATCCAGAATAAATGTGGCTAAAGTGAACTGATGTCCGAGATCACATCTATGATTGAAACCCGTTTAAATCAATAGATTGGTATCATTTCCGCTTCACTAGTCTGCTGGACCAACATGAGCTAGACAGAGATTAAGAGGGAACTTAAGATAAAAGTTTCTAAATCCAGAAACTGTGTCAAATATTTGTGTTAGAAATAGTTTTATCGCCGTTATTATATTGGATAGAATTTGAACCAGAACTTTGAAGAAGAAACTCTTAATTATGACAATATAGCTGTAATAAAGTAGGTAGAATAGTGTAAAATAGGTAAATAAATGTACAGATAATTATAAAATAACAATAAGCAAACAAAATATTAAAACTAAATTAGTTATTACTTAGTGTAAAAACAGTAATTATCACATCACATATAATGTCTAATTAAGAGAACTAAAGATTTGCAGAATACGAGATCAACTCAGTTTGTTAACCAGTGTGCGTTTTTTTAAAACATGCCATTTTACATCCCCGACGCAAAAAGAGGAGTGTTATATGTTTGACGTGTCTGTGTATCTGTGGGTCTTTCTATGGCATCATGGCTCCCAAACGAATGGACCGATTTAAGTGCGTTTTTTTTTTGGTTGAAAGGTGACTTGATCAAGAGTGTTCTTAGATATAATTCAAGAAAATCTGTTCAGTCGTTCGAAGATCATCAACTCTCTTCTAATGGTTGAAAAGATTTTCGAGTCGGGGGTTTTTTAAATTTTATAAATTTATGATTTTAATTTATGCATAAGCTACAACATTATTGTTACATAATGTAAATAACTTTCTTGATGTTTTCCTTTTGATGTGCTTTTAACACATATATGTTTTATGCTTATTGCCGACCTATATATGCATGTATTGTACTCTCTTTTGTAAATAAATTATTATTAATTACTTTGTCAACACAACGTATTAAAACGTAGTCTATTTATTGAAATTTTGTTTAATCAAGCACAACAAACCATGAAATAAATTATTTTTATAAAAAAAATTAAACCGACTTCAAAACCACAAATAGGCACTCAAAAACGAAAAATAAATTATTATAATTATTATAAGTGCTACCCACTATCTATTTGAAGTCGGTGCCAGCCAAGTCTAATAGTAGTAGATAGATACTACCTACAAGTATCTACCTACTTACTGCATACATACATTATAAATATATATAAAATATATAAAAATAATTTATTTTACCCTTTTTAGTGCAAAACAAGTTTTAATTTAATAAATCCATTTACGAAGTTTCGTATCTTTCCTGTTCGCCATTGAGGAGTTCCACTATCCACCTCCTGACTCCATCATCAGATCAGCTCAATAGTACCACATTATTGCATTGTTACTAAACTTACATAAGTATGCAAAATTTTAGCTCAATCGGAAACCCTTAAGTAAGTCAAAATTGACTTCTAAGATTTTATTACATTGTTAGTTAGTTTTTCCTTGATTTCCTTGAGATTCCATCATCAGATCCTGACTTGATGATAATGGGACCACCTCGGGAGTATACCCTTTCGAACTAAAAAAATATATTTTTTTAATCGGTTCACAATTGGCGAAAATATCGATGAACATACACAAAAAAAAAACATACAGACGAACATAGTACCTCCTCCTTTTTGGAAGTCGGTTAAAATACTAGCCTACGCCTGCACCTACATTACCACGTATCCCAGTTCTCTTATGTATATAAGTTGATTCAGAGTATAAGCTATCCGAGTTCTAAATTCCATTCAAACTCACTTACACACATGCTCACAAAATATAAATAATAATAATCAGTCTTTATTATTATTTCTTTTCATATTTGTAGAAATTATAAAGAAGAACATTATCATTACTTAACATCTTAGTTAACAGCATAACGGAACTGACTTGATGGTGTAGGATGTGAATAGGTATTCATACTTCGTATCTCATCGTGTACCTTGTGAATGTGAGAAAATGTGAGATTTATATGATGTTGTGAAACGAATTCGCACATCTAAAGGGAGCTAACTCAAAAAAGCACTTTTTTCAGAAAATGCGAAATACTAATTACTGCGTCCCTGTGCTCTGCAGGAATTTTGAATTTTTATATTTAGCTAGACGAAAGATATTGTAGGAACCTTGTGTTTTTATCATGTTTTGGGGCTGGAAATTGGATTTTTCAAGTTACCACCCTATTGCTTAACAATGTATGTATATAATTATGTATTTACACGGAAATTAACGCGATCATGTGACCACGACCAGTGCAACCTGGTCAAAACGTCAGGCAATTCAGAGGTATGTAATACCTTTTACGAGATCGCGTTAATTCCGCGTTCGGGTTAATTATAACATGGACCGCGAAAGTTTAAAAAGTTAGTACTGTATGTATAATATTTAGTTTATTATTTTGAGTTGAACCCGTGTTGGTGAATTTAGCGTCTAGCGTCGAGTAGTGGTGATATTTTTAAATCTGTTTTATTGATCGGTAGGTATTGAGCAAGGAGTTCGATGGTGTGCATAACTCAACAATTAAAATGTTTGAGTCAGCTTCCTTTAGATCTATTTGCGCGATGTGTCATCTCAATTTTTGATCGTAAATAAATAAAGCCGAGTGTAAATGTATATAGTTATGTAACAAAGTTTTTCAGATAGAAGGAAGGGCCTGATCGCGATATGGCCTCATCAGTGTTATCAGGCATGGCCCAGTTGAGGGCAATTGAGGTCACGTTATCCTATCTACACATACTTCTATATATGTATGTTATACTATATTGAAAGAAGGCTGAGAGTATTGAAATTTGTAGTCGAATATATATATCGAAACACTTTTTAATCTTTTTAAAGGACTTTTTTACGCTCTTCACCGTCGATGACCTTGAAGTGAACTAAACGCTTAAGAGAAACAAAAAACTTTCCAAACGGTTTTATTGCTTATCACACGCGTAATTTTTTTGATTGCCAAACACGTAGAGTAATAATATTCAAGTAAAAGAAAATATGTAATCACAAATTCAAATGAGACCCATTTGAGTTTGTGATTGATTTCTGTCTGCCCTAATTTTGTCGTGTGTTTACATCGGCAAGACAGTCGCGACACGCAACGAGATTGATATATAACGTATAATCCTTCGCTTATTTAGGTGACGTAAATATAGGGCATAATTTGAAGATCGCTTATGACACAGTACATATTGGGGTGAAAAGAGTCCTAAAAGGAGACCACAAATGCGACTGAAGAGTGAGGCCAAGAACACAGGGACAAAGTGGATGGAAGTAGCGCAAGATCGGGTTAGATGTTGCAATCTGAAGGAGGCTTATACCAAACTGGTTGAGCTGAACAGCAGAAAAACATGGAGTCAAGGCCTTTAAATATCAAGAGTTCTAACTAATCCTTTAACGTAACGTAAAAACATCTAAAACCTTCGACGTAGAGCATTCGACTGGAATGTCAAAGGTCGCGGGTTCGGTTCTTGCTCAATGCCATATATTTGTTTACAAAAAATTACTATTTTTGCATTGATCTGGATGTTTCTATATACAATACGTATGTATTTACAAAATTAAGTGTATCTTTGTATGTTTACATGTGTTATAGAACTGTTACAAGTTATGCTTAATTTGGGTCTAGATAGCGCTGTCTAGTAACTCCGGGTATATTAATATTATCAATTGCACTGCATTATTATAATATATATCAGGTTAGGGAACGTACCCATACTACGTGACCCTTCTGAGGGGGGAGGGGGGTCATCAAAATACCACGCTTGGTCACCGGAGGGGGGGAGCTTAGGCTTTCGTCACGTAGTCAATATCCTCTATAATCTATCTCTTTATAAATTACTACTTGAAAACCAGAGGGGGAAGGGGGTCTTGGCATATATTACGGGTGGTCACCGAGGAGGGGGAGGGGTATAAAAAATAGGTTACGTAGTATGGGTACGTTCAATTAAATATTTCAATTTAAAAAAAGTATGGAGATCTTTCAACATTCCGTATTTATAATATCTATCTACTTACTGGTATAATCAATTAACTACTATTATAAATTAACACTACAAAATGAGAATATAACTACTACTTATAATTAATTAAAATTAATTAAAAAATATATATATATATAGACTATTTAATGCATGCGTCAATAAATTCCTCCGCATCGTCGCCTACTGGCAGTGTTCCCAGAAGGCTCGCAAAATTTTGCGGAAGAATACAAAGGTGATTCTAGCTCCCCCGATCATAGGCAAGTAGCGGAACACTGGCAGAGAATGCATAAGGCTTTAAGTCCGTCTCTGTACTCTATGTGCATAAAGTTTTAAATAAAATCAAAATTAAATGTAACCCACACTCCACATGAATATCTATACTAATATTATAAGTGCGAAAGTAACTCTGTCTGTCTGTTTGCTAGTTTTCACGCCCAAGTGCTGAACCAATTTTGATAAATTGTTATATAGATAGAAGGGGCCTTGACGAAGGACACAGGCTACTTTTTGTCACGAAAATAAAAATTCCACCCGGAATAGGAGATACAAGATTGTAGGAGAGAGATTCTACGCTGGCGAAGTCGTAAACTAGTAATGCTGATAAAACTGCGATGAATTGCAGGGTAGAAGTAATTGCCAAGTACAAAAACAAACAGTACTCAGTACCATTGTGCAAATAAACTCAATGCTTTTATTTTTTGAATCTAATTTGGCATTAGCACGTTCAACTCCGTATCCAAAAATGGAGGACGACGTTATCCGTTCACCATCGGCTTATCAGAATTTAATAAACACTTTTGACGCGGACACCAATGAACGCAGCTCGAACGGAAACACCACTAGAAATTGTCGCCCTCTAGCGGGCCAATCAGAAACCGTTGTTTTAATTCGAAATTCAAAGCGAACGGTGTGTAATATGGTTATTAGTTCCTATTGGACAAAAAACACAAGCGATAAAGATGCCTCAGTAAAAGTTGATAACAAAAATGTTTATCAAATAGGATATAGTCACGATGTTCTATGAAAAGGACTAGGAACTAAGGTAGACGTTTATACTCTCAAGAAGTCCCTACAAAATTGAACCTTATTGTGTAAGTAGAAGGTTAAGTTTGCATAGTGCTAATTAAAATAATTATGTTTTAACCTACAAATGAAAAGGATGTTCTCAATTTGACTATTTTTTAGGGTCAACATAATCTCCGTTGATTGTGAATTAAGTTTGATTTATTCTTCATTATACATTAAAAAAAACGGACGAGTCTGACTAGCGCAGCAGTGGCACATATTTGTAAATAGATAGTCCGTTCATACAGCCATATATGCCACAATCAAATTTCATTCAACATAAAAAAAAAAACATTTTTATGTGATTTAATCAAACAATTTTACATAAATTAAACAATTGTTTTCTTTACTTGTGCTGCTAGACATTACTTTTAGCCAACTTTCGTGATTCTAGGTTAGTGTGAAGTACCCTATAGGTTTTGATTGACTTGCGAAATCTTAAAGTATATGGCTTAAATGGGCATTTCTTTTAACGTTGCGTTGACTTAGAAGCTTGACTTTTTACAGCTTCAAGAGACCGCAGACATAAAAATATTTGATGTTAATTTCAACTTGATACCTCTACGCATTCCTGAGAAAATCAGTCTTGTCAGGCAGACGGACAACTAAGTAATCCTATAAGGGTTCCTTTTTTCTTATTAATGTTCCTTTATTCTAAAAATAATAATCAATCAAAAATGAACTGTCTCACAAAGAAACTAGGTTTAGGATACTAGTCCCAAAACAAATATGGTTTATCTTTGTTTTGGAACGCTTTGAACTTCATTTTGTAATTCTGTGTACTTATTTTAAAAGACAGTAATATTCTATTTCTGGATTCGTTGATGTTGTTACGAGTATAATAGTGTGGGTTAAATTAGTTAACCACGATTCCTTCGAAACATAAATAGACATTAGACATATACTCCACATTTATATTGTGGAGCATGTCTAATGTCTCAAGCGTGGTCGTTTTAAGTAAACCTAGCTACGATCTGTAGTAGACAAAGCAAAGAACATCGGTTAGGCGTGGAGCGAAATCAAGACAACTCAAAAAATCAACACTCAAGACCGATCGCGATGGAGATTTACTGTGGACGCCCTCTGCCCCATCCAGGGGACATGGGACATTAAGTCAAGTCACATTTATATTACTTATAAACATTATTTCAACTGAAATTCAGTATGTGTATTTTACAAAATTGATCATCAATTATTCGACATCGTCAATTTAAAAAAAGAATCATAATTAAAATTTGTAGTCCATACACACACAGAGTTGCCTCAACTCTAAACTCCACTTCGCAAACTCAACTAGATTGCTTTGTGAAATGTAAAGTTATTAAATTAAAAAAGACTACACTACACTACTTTTTAATTATTTATTGTCGAGATTATCTTCGTATTGCTTCCAAATCATAACGTCAACTCAGGATTACTACTTACTCACTTGCAATCATGATCACAATGCACTTTATAAAGTTTCTCGAACATTCTAAAGTTTCTCTCTCCTATTCAAGACTCTTAGAAGCTATAAATAATGCCATCTATTAATATGAAAACAGTTGTAATTTTCACAGCAGAGACTGCCTTTTACATAACAATATTATCATTCATATTGGAATTTCTTCCAACTTTTTTTGTTTCTTAATCAATAAAAAAATTGCTTAAATATTCCAGAGCTTATCGAGAACATAAAAAGGTTACAATACTGATCACATTCAATGCTTAAAACAGTTATGTTCTCAGTTGTATCTTAAGAGATACGAGTAATATGTATAGCTTATTCACGGAAACACAAGGCACTATAAATCTGAATAGTAAACAACCGTATAACAAGTTACCTGTCGTAAACTGTAAGCTTAGTTGAGACACATCGATAGCGCCGACCAACATTGCCAACTGACGGACGATTAATTCTACCACTTGAATACGAACAAGGCCGTTGGGATTACTATAACTTGTACCCATATATTCATATATAAATGGAATAGATGTGTTATAAAATATCCTATTTAATTATTAATTTTCATTAGATTAGATAATCCATCGTGGGAGAGTACGTATGGGTCGGCTCGACCGAAGTGATACCACGGCATCTCAGAAAACCTGCGTGAAGCAATCCTTGTATGCCGCCGAGTGAGTAAGATTACCACACGCTCTAAGGGGTCTTCCCCTTCCTATACTCCCACCTTAAAGGATGAGAACGCACTTGTGACTCTTGAGTTGTAGGTGTCCATACCGCCGTAGTCACTTACCATCAGGTGACCCGTCTGCTCGTTTGCCCCCATAAAGAAAAAAACTGTGAGTCGTAGGACCTCAGAAGTGAAAATTTAACTTAAATGTACATCTGAATATATGTATCTAAGCGTGACGGTCACGCGAGTTAAGTGCTTTTTCTCATCTTAAAAGAGCCAAACGTGCCACTCTTCCTCAATCCATCCGTATTAGCAATATACCTTTCGTCCTATGGCCTTCCCTTCTACCTACCTTTCTCTTTTAATTTACTGATACTGTAGTTAAAGATAATATTTTAAATATATTTTGAACTAAAAAAATACACGTGATTTTGGCTAGGGTAGGGAGGTGGGTTAGGCTAAAACCTCACCACTTATCATCAGGGGGAAAAAGTTGTTAAAAAACATCACGTGATTAATGGACGACCCCTTACGTGTGTGGGTCCAAATTATAGTTGGCAAAAAGTGTATGTTTAATATACCTATGCCTACCCCTTCACAGATTTAGGAGTGAGTCTATATATGTCTATAAGTGTGTATATATGTATGTATGTATTAATACTATAACAATTCGCCTCTAGTTTTTGCCATCAGGGTACACTATGGATATAAATTTCTCAATTATCCGTATGTGAGCCCTGAATCGGCATCTATTCACTATTAATTCATTTATAGTAAAATCGTAAAGTATAACTAAGAAATAGAGGTAAAATTCAATATTTTCGGCATTCTAATTATGACAACCCTTAATTTAATGACATACGGTTTGTTTACAAAGATTCCATTTCTAAATTGGCTCAAGTAGAGGTACTGTTATTTGGTTTGGTTTAAAAGGAAGTATTGCAACAGTTTTCATATAAAAAGTACAATATATTAATGCGACAGACAGCCTTCTATGCAGACGATGTCTCAACGCGGAGGAAACGGTCACCCACGTTATCCTGGAGTGCGAGGGAGTGACAACACAACGGTCAAATATCCTCGCGGATGCAAGGTCGCTCCTAGAAGCCAGTGAACGCCACGAGACTTTTGTGCTTCTGGAAGGAGCCTGCCTGGCTCAACTAGCCAGCCATATCTGAACGCATAATGGACCGTTTTAGAAACAGAGCCCTTAATCAATACCAATATGTCTTTGAATGAATGCTCATTATAAGTACGATTGTACCATAACATAGTATTATCGCTAAAACGCTTCTACTACAAAAATGCAATTACTCCGTAAATGATTATTTAAATGATAAATAACCACCTAGATAAATTAAGCTTAATTCTACCATACAATATTAACAATAAAGATACAAATATCCTCCTCTCTTCTAATTCTGATTCTAATTCTGATTCTGATTCTAATTTTAATGCAAAATTTAATCCATTTTTATTCAAATCGTTGACATATTTTAAATGTATTTTGCTGTGCCCGACAGGGTCCATGATATACTAATTACACATTAATGCTGAACCTACAAATAATAATACCTGCAAATAAATGATTGAGTATTAAGTATCTTAATAACCTTTGCAAAACCTGCTATGATAAAATCATTTTATACCACAAGAAAATACTTTAAACTATAAAGGAAGACATAAAATAAACTTCGCAAAATCCGAACAATACAAAAGTAGGTAAACTCTGAGCTAAACAGTTCGCGTAAATTGTACTAATATTATGTGCAAACCCACATAACTTTATGACACAATTCGGAAGCAGTAAAGCCGATAGGTATGACGTAGACATCGCTACGGCGTAGTTACGTAACTGCTACGACGGTGCTACGCACGTTCGTGAGATATGTATTGGATATTAAAGAAAGTGGTTCTTTGGAGTTTTGACAGAATATGATCACTACTTTACAAAGTACTCTTATTTCAAGTACTCTTAACTTAACTAACTCTTATTTCAAGGATAAATACTGAATAAGCTTTTGTTTAATTTAAAGTTAAGTGACCTTAAGATACTGCAGAAACTGTCGTAGCGTTTTATTTTAATGTTTTTAATTTATTTTATTACCGTTAAATTAACATTAAACGTTAATAATTTGAGAACAGTAAGGAATGTCGTCATGCATTAGTATTTCGTACAAGAATGTTAAAAGCCTTTTAATTTTTTTTAAAAAGATCCTAATTTGACTTGATAGTCATATACCTTATTTTAAAGGTATGTATAGTATAAATACACACACATGTTTACAATTGGGTTCTTGAATTTCAACTACTTTTATCCCACTAATATTATAAGTGTGAAAGTTTGGATGGATGGATGGATGTTTGTTACTGTTTCACGCCAAAACTACTGAACCGATTGCGATGAAACTTGGTATGTAGGTAGCTGGAGACCTGAATTAACATATAGGCTACTTTTTATCAAGATATTCCCACGGATCAGGACTTACGCGGGTGAAACCGCGACGCACTGCTAGTTCTACATTTAGAGAAAATTGGTCTATGATAATCTATGACAACGAGAGTTCCATTAATGGTGCAGGCACTTTATTTTGGAGACCAATCCATAGTCACACTGAGTTGCCACTATAGTCTGACTACGGATAATTTTATTTACTGGCAGTCACTTTATGTTCCACAACTATTCCAATGAAAGCACTTTGAACAGTTCAGAGGAATGCGTATTTAATCGCACTGAAACGCTAAGGTCTCTCCGGAACTGTGACAAGGATAAATAGTTATTTATTCAGTTGTACGAAAGTAAATATATTATGTTAGAATAACTCCATACATTCCAATGAACAATGAACCAAATTATCTTTTAAAAAAAGTATAACCGACTTCAATGTGCCTAAATCATGATAAATTGTAATAAGGGGCCATCCATAAATTACGTCACACGAATTTTGGACCCCCACATCTTTATAACAGGTGGTCACATTTATAGAACCCCCCCTTACTGTGAGACGTAACATATTTTGCAATTTTACACCCAGAACTGAAAACTTTTTTAGTATAAATTATTTTTGAAACTTTGCGAAGGGACAAGTATACGTAGCTCTTATCCGAGTCAAAACTTTAGAAGGAATAGCTCTATCTGATTTAGAACCCTCTAAACTGTTAAGTAACCCCACAATGAACGAGCATTAGCAGAAAAGCACTGATTGAAAAATCTCATTTCTGACTACCTTTCGTCACGACACCGGGAGAGCCCTCTTCCATTTTTGAAGTCGGTTAAATATTAATTTTATTTTGAAATTTTTGTGGAAAGTAGATGTATTTTGTTTAAATACAATATGGGTAGGCCAAATAAACGCACTGCTCTAATGAGACAGCGTGGTTTTAGAGGAAACGAAAATATCATCGATTTATAATTTTTTTAGATATTTGTTGATTTTGATAAAATTTAAATGAGACCACCTGGAAAGTATACCTTTTGAAACAAAAAAAAAGATTTTTCCAAATTGGTTCTTGCGTCTTTGAGTAATCGGTGAACATACATAAAAAAAAAAGATTCCGTTGAATTGAGAACCTCCTCCTTTTTTGAAGTTGGTTAAAAAAAGTTGGCTCTATCATTAGAACATCGTTACTGAACCCAATCTGTTGAACTCGTCACAACGAATCATATGAGCCCAAACTCGAGGAGTTCACTAGTAGCCACTGAAGAGTTCCACTATCCACCTCCTGGCTTCATCATCAAATCAGCTCCAAGATGCCAAATCATGGTATTGTCATCCAAACTACATATACATACAAAGTTTCATTTTAGTACGACAGTTAAAATAAGGTTAATATTGAGTTCCAAGATTTGTTGATACATAGTTGATTACAAGTAAATTTAATAAAAGCGTGGTTATGTCGTCACACTGTTTTTTTTATGATTTAGGGGGCAAACGAGCAGACGGGTCACCTGATGGCAAATGACTATCGCCGCCCATGGGCACCTGTAGCTCGAGAGTCACAAGTACGTTGCCGCTCTTTAAGGTTTGCCCCCTAAACCATAAAAAAAAATTAACGAGAGCAAGGCCGCGAGCAAAAGCTAGTGAAGGATAAATAACGAAAATATTTCATAGTTAAAAGAAAATATAGCAGACATTTTGAATCATTAAAAGAAGAGGGGGAGGGGGAGAGGGGCATGTATAAAGAGAATGCTAACTAGACGAAAAATTGTTCACCAATATCTCTGTAATAGTAAATTTTCAGTCACACAGCTTCTCCATTAAAATGTTATGAAAAAACATTTAACATGTTTAAAGACTGAAATTAAATAAACAGTTCCATTTGACTCAGCATTTTCCGAACAACTATTTGACATAGCTTTTAACCTTAAAATTAAATGTACCACTCCGGAGTAGATAACAATAGCCAAAGTGGGTCAGACTCGAACCCGCGACCTTCTCGACTGTCTAGACCATTTGAAAGCTATTGTTAGCTTAGTATTATATAATGTAACTCACAATGATCATCAGTCACTTTGCTATACGAGCTGGTACTTAGGCTTTTTGAGTTTTGGAGTGTTATCGCCACATCAAAAACTCGTATTTATTTTATTAAAAATAGGGGCAAACTATAATAGATTATAAAACAGTTCACTATTTAATCAAAATGAGTTAATAACATTATTATGACTAGTTATACTGGTAGTGCTACGCTATTGGTCGGTTGACAATAGTGGCTTGTTAAATGGACAGGCATGCATTATAAGTTGATAAGAATCACTTGAGTGCTGATTGAGATACGAACAACATAGCAGTTACTTTTATTTAGTGACTTTGATAGTTTATACGTATGTAGGAATAGTGGTGAGATTGTTCTTAAAAAATATAGCCCAATTAAGAGGTACTAAAGATCGCCTGGTGGTCGAAATTCGACAATAATTCATTTTTTTTTTATCTATTAATTTCCAGTGTAAATTGAACTGTCATTGTTAAACATTGCGTACCATGACAGATCCATATAATACACTGGACGTGTGTAGCTTGATGTAGCCATTTCCACGTATTTTTTTTAATTTGCAATACAAAATATTTAAAATTTTAAGGTTCTGCATTTACATGACACTTAAAGCACATACAGCAAAAAAAATTTACTACAATGTCATCTTACGAAGACACACCGAACTACAGAGTAACTACTAATCCTGCATCGCGCTATGAGAGTTTTCGCCCCGATTAGTACATATACAACTTTCCAACATCAACTGTCGGGCCGCGGTCTGCCAGGCATGATCACCTCCCCTGGAAGGAGGATCCTCTCTTTGTGTTGGAGGGACATAACACCCCCTCCTCCACACATACATAAACTTTAAGTACTTCAAATCGCTCGGACGCTCCTCCGGTGGCGAATTTTTCTTATAAATGTGTACAAAGAATTCTCTTCACGTGTTAATTTATAAATAATAATACAGAATCATTTGTAGAAACCCCCTCGGGTTCTCATCGAGCACTCGATTAAGTGGTTGCATAGGAATCGAATCGATTAAAACCACACGGTGTTCTGTCACAGGTGTTCACGGTTTGGGCTCAGGTATAACGTAGGAAGGAGCTCCTAAAACCCCTAACAGACTTGATGTTAAGGATGTGGATTACTTGAATCCCGGTTAGTCAAATTGAAAATTAAAAAAACTGTGTTGACTCTTGATGACACATTCATTGGTCAGTAGCAAAATACCGAGTGACTTGAAAGTTCTTAAAATGACGTAAAAAAGGATGTTAAGGTCCTGCCTGCGGATTGCTTTTATGATTGTAGCAGGCGTGAACACTTGACTATCTATCAATACAAAAGTACACTAGTCACTAAGTCAATTACGTCACTAAGTCACTAACACAATTATGTTCCAACGACTCAATGATTTTTGATAGAAGTAGCTTTCATATAAAACCAAATCAAATAACAAAAAAAATCTAATCCAGAACCTCAGACGACGGTTGCATGCATCACATACTGCGCCATTAAAGGCAAGGTAATAGAGCCAACATTTTAACTTACATTTTAAATAAAACACAGGCCATTTGCTCATTTAAAATATGTCCGCCTGTGTGCATAAATATGAGGGATCTGAAAACATATATCATCATCAAGTTGTTTGTTATTCTTGGTTTTCCTCTATCCCTTTAGGAGGGAAAAAAATATGAACCCTATCTATATGGCCACCAAACAAGTGGAGTCACGTTATGTGTGTTTTTTGTACCGATGAAACCACTAAGTATAGTAAACGTCCGTTTCGGGCAAAGCCTGACCAGTTTAAGCTCGAAAAGGGCCCTTTATCATAGAGTGAAGCAACCTTTAATAACCATGTATATAACTTACTTAAGTATAATATTATTCTTAAATACATATACACTCGACAACATGTAGTCATAACCCAACTTACGAGTATGTCGAATATTATAATCTCGCAGTAATTTAACTTGAATATCGGTGAACCCATGTCTTACAAGATCCTATTTTATAAGAATATGATAAAAATCCTCCTCAGATCAGGATCGGGCCAAACGTCAGGACGTATAACGTATTTGAATAATATGCTGACTGACTGTTGGAAACGTTTTTAATTATTTTAATAGTTTGGGTACGTATAAAATATTAAATGTGATATACGAGCACAAATGACGTTTCTAAATTGACTAAAATCGGTTGTATTGACTTGGGGACATGTTGCTTTCGGGCGCATCGGAAGAGAAAAAAAATATGTAAAACAATATTTTAGCGTGTAAATACTGCTGATCTAGTTCCGCTGGTTCAGGACAATGAACATTCCGAGAATGTGGATTATCAAGGAATTGCTTCATGGCTCCAGTTGAACGAGTCTATTTGAAAGCAATCAATAAAAACACAATGAAGTAGCCTTCAAATCACATCACAAAATGAACTATATGTCATTCAGATTTTTAGACCCCAAAAAAAATTACAGTGCATTTCTGTAACCTATTAAAAGTCAGAACACGTTTTTCGCTCTAATAAGCCCTGCGTAGAAGCTCTCGAATGCTATTAAAATACTAAAATCTACGCTCTATAGTCAGGTGGTACGTGACCGAATAAGGTTTAATTGTATGTCTATGTGTGCACATGAGACTTTTAGCTGCCTATATGTTATTAGTTAATGCACGCAGCTGTCGAACAATTTCGTGGTGTATTAATAAATAAATATAATGTAGGTATTTAACAAATGCCTCATTGCTGCAATGAGTGCTATGTTTACGTGCGGTTATGAGGTCCCAGCTCGGATATGGAAAATTGTTACTGGAAATATGCCCAGTATATGATAATAGGTTCGCTTCAGTAGAACAGATTCAGTAGCACCAATATTATATCTAACGATATGTAAGTGTGAATTAAACAGCTACCTGCCACTTCGGCGTTCGTAAAAATAATATTTATTTTTTGGTGTTTATCATGATTCATAACATCTTGCCGTAAGTCTATATAATGAGATGAGAAAGCGAATTATTGATACTAATCACGCACGAACGTACAACCTTTCATACAACCGCTACAACCAGATTAGTGAATATTTTCCTTCCTGATGCTACTTCGGAAATGTTCGCAAGGAAAGTATGCGAGGAACAGTAGCAGACTGCTTTAATCTTTTTATACAAATTCAACGAATATTTCAAAGGAAATTCTTAATACGATTAACAGTTTAGTTGGATATGTAATTTAATTAGTCATCTCGTAGAGTTTTGAGCGTTTGCTTCCCGTATGAATCATCTGTTTGTGTCGCAAATGTACTGTATGTCAGTTAATCATACTTTTGTCAAATACTCGCTCAAAGGATCGATTCATGAATAAAGAAGTTAGTACATTTTAATATCACTGATGTGGCAAACAAAGTTAGTAGCGGTGACATAGATTTTAGCTCTCACAAAAACAACTGATGACCTGGAAAAAGAACTGATGTAGAAACGTTATTATATTTTTCATTCCAATAACTTATGTCATGACTTACTCAAAGAAATAAATGTCTGCACATTATAAAACATTTTTTTATTATTGTTCTTGTGAGAACTGTGTAGACTGTTATTAAGTTATTTTCCTATGTTGCCTGGCAGTTCTGAATGTGTCATGCTCGCCTTGAAATCCTGCCGATGCGATGGTAGCGTATGTGTCAGGTCGTTAGGCTCCCTTCAATATGGCTGAGCATGACGACGGCTGACGCGTGCGTCATGTTCCGGACGTGACACATACGTAGTAGAGACTTTAATAAAGTAGTAGTATGCACGACTGTTTATATATTAAAACAATGTGTTACATTGTCCCCACATTTAATTTGCACTTATAAGCAATGTAACCAGAAAACTATAAAAATAACATGTTGAAAAAGAGTGGCTTTGGACTTTCTTGCCTGTTTTTCTAACCTAAAAAAGCATTTTTTTGTGCATGTGGAAACCCCCTCGGGCCGGCACCCCACCGGTGTTTTCGGTGGGGCGGTGTGTCGGAATCGAACCGACTAAAACCACACGGTGTGCCGTACTGCACTTTAAATAAGAGGGATCCGGGAACCTAACTAACCTAACGATACTCCATACATCTAAATATGTTAAGGCATTTAGAAGTAATGGTGAAAAAAAAGTCCCATATATACATACATGAACATTGAAAACATTACCCTCCTTTTTTTGCCCTCGTGTGAAAATAGGACTATGCCAATAGTGCTGGTTAACAGCCGTCAATTGTAGGGTGGAGGTACTTCCTCAATTGAGCGGCTCCCTCATTCGTCCCTCCCACTAAGTTCTCGATCCTATTCACCAGCAAAGATAAAATAAATCTGTGTATTACGGCAGTAGTAGAAAACCACCGTCTTCTGACGGTTTAAGGTTCTTGAAAAGTCGTCTCACTATTAAAGTAACTTTTATAATAGAACCTCCTACAGAAAGTCTTAAGCCTAAAAAACTATAAATAATTGCATCTGCCATCTGGTGAATAACGTCATACTCCTCTCAGTATCTGTAACTTCCCTCCGTAAAAGTACAAGCGGTAAGCGTGGTAGTCAAGTAATTAGTTAATTACCACGTGTAATGAATTTAATTTACTTTAGATTCCCTTTATTTTCATTCCATACGATCCACTGCAGCGTGATACAACTACAAAACTACAAAGGTCATTGATTCGTACCCACCGCACCAACTTAAGAATAAATATCAACGATTCACCGCGCTTGCTCTCGAAACGAAATATACTAACATTTTCGACACGCCAATTAACCGGATAGCCACCCTGCTCCCTCAATGCACCCCACTCTATCTACTCGAATGTAAACTTTCCTATCTAGAATTTAGGTCTCAAATTTGCATGTTGAACAGTAGATGAAAGAGATCGTATCGGCAAAAATACGAGGTCTGATCGGTAAATCGACGCGGTTGTCGAGGGCACAGACTGTTGTAATAGGCTATTCTGAATAGGTTTTTTTTGTGAATAGGCCATAATATTGCGAAGTTTCAGTACTATGATGGCAAGAGGAGTATTGGTTAATTCCCCAGAGAGAATTATAAAATCCAGAACGTTCCAATCGTAACTCGAACTACGTGTAATTTCGACGACAGCTTGTGTGCGTGCGTATATGCGCTGAAAGAGTAGCTACGTGTTTTAAGTCATTTAACTCTCTAACCCTTTGTATACTTCTTTTATTACCCACTCACATAAATGGATGATGAACACACGTTGAGGCACAAGTATTTGAGACCCTTAGGCTGCGTTTCCACCAGAGACGTGCGAGGTAGCTGAGCGGTGCGAGGATGCGTAACGAAGCTGAGAAACGATGTGAGCGTTTCCACCAGAGATGTGCTAGGTCGCTGAGCGGTTCGAGGATGTGTAGCGTGCTCTTTTCAGATGTGAGCAAGCGGGGTAAGGTGCGTTGGGAGAGGCTGCTGCTGCTGCTTGCGTCTCAATTCAGTTCAAAGACTATAATAAAATATTGTGGCATCGGGACCTTCTGCACTACATTCAACCTCCTTCTATTGGAACGAAAACTCCTTGACAAGGCACGGAGGTCCTGGCTGATATCCAAACTCGAATCAAGAATAATTGTTCTTTTCTAGAAAAAGATAATGTAATTCAAAAATAGGGAAGAGCGGAGAGTCAGGACCATCTTTTCCAACACTACAATATAGGATATAGACAGGCAGCTCTACTTTTTTTATTGAAAGCACAAAACGCTACCTGGTATCCAGATATTGGCAGATGGTTCCGTACAATACACATCGACTTCTAAAAAACACCGTCTCGTGGCTGCTAGCAGTTTCTCGCTCGCATCCATCCCTCACTTGTTTTGTACGTACAAAAATCTGAGCTAAGCGAGGCTAGGTTAATGAAGCGATTCTATTAGTTCTTAACAAACATATCCCTCGCTACGCATCTTCGCACATCTTTGGTGGAAACGCAGCCTTACCCCCGCTCGGGACTTAATTGATTCTAAGCCAGACGCGGTGACCTCATTTTAACGGTTCGAGAGATCACAATTCAATAATTTAGATAATAATCATAGCTTATTACTAGTTGATATTCGACTTTATACTGGTTTTTTTTTTCAGAATTCAATACCTAATAAAGATTAAATAAAATTACTTGTTGCATTGTATTCTGATAAAGATAAAAGTAATCTCATAGTCAATTGAAATGTGTAATTTTTTCAGAACATTCATACATCTGACTTACGGAATTGGCATTTTTTACTCAAATGAAAAAAACATTTACGGAATAAATTCACCTTTAATACATTCGTGTCGTTGCGGCAACCCACATTGGGCACTTTGGGTACGGGTAGGAACAGCTGATTTCTGTAGAGTATAGAACGTTCGGAAACCTATGTGGAATTTATACTGATATCGTAAAGAAGAAAAGATGACAAGCTATGCGTTTTCCTTGCGCTACCAGTAACAGCAACTCCTTGATTGTTTTTTAGACTTTCGCGACTATACATATTAGAGGTGTAAATTGAGAATTAATCGTGATAATAATTAGAAGGTAAAATATCTTTTTTGGTTACCCGACGTTTCGATCGACTTGCACCGATCGTGGTCACGAGTGGACTAGTGAGGTAAAGGTATTGTTTTACGTTTTACACATCTAACTCCTTGATTTTACATTATTCGCAACCTGATATTGATGTACAAGCAAGTTTTTTTTGTATACCACCTCTAATGCAAACAAACACGTGTGTGCTTCAAAGCCTTCATGTCCCTAACAACTCTAACAAACCATGTTTGTCTATCAATCAATTATAAGTGATACACTCTACTTACACTCTTTCAACTCACACTTGTACACTTACCCAAACACATCTGCACACACACACACATACTTTCACATTTATGCACAAAAACAAAATGTAAATTTTGAGAGTAATTTTATGTACAATCACAATTTTTATTCCTTTAGCATTATAATTTTACTGTATAAATTGAAGTCAGAGAGCCACAAAACAATTTAGTTTATATTGTAGGGCCATCAAAATTGTTTAAAATATTCTTGGTTGTTAGGCAATAAAGAATTTTGTCATTACAATATCCAAAGCTACTTTGTATTCAAGCTTTACACAAAACCAACGAATGTCAATTAAGTGAGAGAGCGTCTCACGTTTGCAATATTCGAGAAGTTACTCGTAACTGTCAGTTAAGATTGGAGTGTAATTACAATGTGTCATACATTTTTGAGCAAATAATTATGGCACAGACTAATTAATTGGTTTCAGTAAGTCGAGGTTGGTATGCTAGACAAAATTACGACCGGAATCAAAAATCATTTTAACTAAAATTTTTATTATATTTTAACTATTTACATATGGGCTAAGATTCAAGTGATTCCGGTGTAATCTGCTTAGATATAATTTTTGTCATATTTATTTTATTTGACATTTATATATATACATTTGTGTACAAGTTAATTAAAATTACTTTAAGAATATATGTACTATTATATCCAACTACCTTATATAAACTGGTGAAGCATTAGAAAGTGTTCAAGCTAAATGTTATAGATACGTTAAGTTCATATTATTTAAATCGAATTTCTGGTCGCGCACTTTACTGCAGCAATAGCAAGCAGACTAATAGCAATTATTCAAGTCTACATTTTACGACCACAAATAGTAAACATCGTAGTCGAAGATCGACCAAAATTCATTAAATGTTGAATGTTTTGCAAAATTTTATTGACGTTTATTTAAGTCAAGCTATTAATTTCCAGTATAATATCGAGTGTCTTTGAATGTCGACAAGGCTATCATGATAGATCAACATATAAACTGGACTTATGTAGCTTATTGTAACCGCTTTAATAATTTTCAAATTTATAACACATATTATTTAAATATTGTAGCATTCGCTACTTATTGTACATGTAGTTTATATGTAGAATAAATGAGAATATCAAGTATTCCAAATTTCACATTCCTCCGTGCGCGAAATATGCTTAAAACGATGTACAAACAATTCTCTTCATGTATTAATAAATATATATAATAGCGCAAATCCTTGTTGTATTTCTAATAATAAAAACAAATTCGATCAATATAAATGTACAAGGAAAGTAAAGTACTCACGAAGAAGGTATCCCTCCAACGAACACGTCAGAGTTGGTGTTGAACTTGCCAAAGGCGAACTCTTTGCCACGTGACGTTTTGTTCTGTGTGTTGCCATCTATCGTGAGGGACGTGAGCTCGTCCCGGCGAGCAACCTGTAGCAAAAAAGATAAATCAATAACAGTTAAAAGGAAGAGTGCCCGAGGCTTCTATCGGCGAAATTGAAAATAGTCTATGGTACTTCTGGATAAAGTAGATTTGTAATGGTGAATTAAATATTAAAATCAGTTCTATAGTATCGGAGTTTACCGACTACAAACATAGAAATGTTTTTTCTTTATAATATAAGTTTAGATGGTATAAATAGTAATAGTACCTTAGTGTATTTATAGAGCCTGGGTGAAAACATTCATTGCCCTCAGAGTGCATTGACATTCAGTTTTTCATTTGAATACAAAAACACGTTTAAATAACACTCTTATATATTATTATATACATACATATTTTCAGATAAATTTGAGTCTATCTGCCATCACCAAAATACTAGGGCGCTACATTAATTTTGTCGTACTTTGTGAAATATTTTCGTAGAAATCTGCACTAGCAGAAATACAGGCCTTAATACGTGTAAACCAGGTACTGAACACATTTCCCTAGTATTTCTTTGGAACACAGCTGCATATCACCTCAAAAGCTCCTATAAGCTCCTCATCGCTCGAACGCTTGAGTCTCTTCAGTTGTTTTTTTCACACGTGAATATTGCAAAGTCGCATAGCGTTAAATCCAGACTGTAAGTTGGTGTGCCAGCAAATAGATTCCAGTTTGGTGCAAAAATTCCGTAGTTTTTTCCACCTAATTCATCAAACATTATCGTGGGAGATCCATGCTTCGCCATGCCATGTACGCTTGACCGGAGTGACCTCGGCCTCACAGAAAACCGCCAGTGAAGCAAAACTTGTGTGTGTGACTGTGTGTGAGTTTTTTGTTTAGTTAAGCCACACAAAATAATTACGCGAATGTCATCGCGAGAAAAACCTGCCATTTTCATTTAGTAAATTAATTTAAAAATCGAACAAACGATTCCTTGCCCCGAAATTTGTTTTTCTTATTTTTTTTTTTAGGCTTAGAGTTTATGGATATATCTTCAAGTCACAATATTATGATATCTAGTTTGCATACGATAATACTTATGTAGCGCCCTACACACGATGGCAGGTAACTTAAAAAACGTTTGCGATGCATTTCGTAGATAAACAGTTCGTTTCGTAGGTAAAATACCTTCCCATTTCAGTCAGTTTATTTTATACTAAAATTGACTCTTTTTAATATGACATTACAATTCTTACAAAGAAAAAAAATCCACCAGAACGAAGTCAGAGCTTTTCTACGGAATATCCTTATTTCCTCAGACAACTGTGGCAACTTCCGCAGAAAAAAGACAGCTTACTAGAAACAAGCTATGCTTTTACTTCAACACTATTTAATACAAGGCTATATCTTTTTAAGAAAAGAAGAAAATACTATGTTATAACGCAACAGTCATTTCTAGAGCCTAAAAAAAACACTCATGTAAACAGCAACTAAAATACATAAGTCTCACATAATACGGTCAGACTGGGCTATGATTTTTGGAAGTATGAAATGTTACAAATATTTTTATTAAAATAATGTACGAGTTTGTTATTTTTATTGTACATGAATAGCCTTCTGATGCTTTTAAGCTTACTTACTTGTGGACCAAATTTAATTACGATGAATTCATTTATAACTTACTAGCTGCGCCCCGCGGTTTCACCCACGTAAGTCCAGGTGCCGTAGGAATATCGGGATAAAAAGTATACTATGTGTTAATCCAGGTTTCTAGCTGTCTACACGCCAAGTTTCATCGCAATCGGTTTTGTAGTTTTTGCGTGAAAGAGTATCAAACATCCATACATCCACACCTCCTCGGAAACTTTCACGTTTATAATTTTAGTAGGATTTAGAGTTTAGAGTATTCAGTATCATTCTCATACCTCTTGTTAACTATCCTTGCAAAGCATATGATTATTCGGATCTGCCGGCATTAAAGTCAAATAGGTACTCATGGAATTAGTGAAATAAACACTATCTGGCAAACGCGTCACCCTGTTGGAATTACTGCCTTAATGATGTTTCATTACAGTGTTGGGTCAAGTGTAAACAGGACGAACTTCAGCTTGATGATATTCGCCGGAAGTCCACTTACAGTAAGATAATTGGGAAATTCTACTGGATATTACGTGGCGTTATGTTGATCGACAATATTGTTTATGTCTACATCATCATTATGTTGAAATAGTGAGGAATACTGTCTTTATGATACGGGTACACGGGGCCCGTGCCCGGGGCCCTCATCCTCACGGGGGCCCCGAAAGTCTTCATTTAAGGCAATATTAAAGAATTGGGGGATTCCGCTAGCGTATTTTGCTATGAATAGGGGTATCTTAACCTAATAAAACTAGAAGAACTATCCAAATCGTGAAGTTGCTACAAAAAATATTAATTTGTAAATAGTACAATTCTAGTAGAGCACGTTCATGTTCACAGCACAAAAGAGTAAAAAAATTAACCAGGGACAACAATCTCACAAGAACAAGTAACAATTTGACTATTATCTCTATAGATGGTGAATTCCTTAAAAAATAGTGTTTAGGATATTTTTTTTTTTATGGCATAGGGGGCAAACGAGCAGCATGACTACCGCCGCCCATGGGCACCTGTAACTCGAGAGTCACAAGTGCGTTGCCGCCCTTTAAAATGGGAGTAGGAGAAGAGGGGAAGGGGGGAAAGAGTGGGAAGAGGGGAGAGGGGAAGGACGGGAATAGGGAAAAGGGAAGGGTTAGGGCCTCCGGTAACCTCACTCATGCGGCGAAATGCAATGCAAGCATTGCTTGACTACCGGTTTTCTGTGTGGTATCGAGCGGAGTCGAGCCGGCCCATACGTGCCGAAGCATGGCTCTCCCACATATTGGACATAATAGATTTTACACAATAGAAATCCTATAAGAAACTATTTTCTTAAGGGATTTCTGTTGCGAGAAATCTTATCTAATTAACTACATGTATATAAATGATTCACATCAATTAACCAGAGTCAATAACTTTAAGAACAAAGCTTATAAAAGTTTTTGTTAATCAGTATTTTTACTTTACAACAGGTCCCCAGTTTTTTATGTACAAAAGGGCCCCGGCATGGCTTACGACGCGGCGACGGTCTTGATTGTGAGGGAATTCTTTTGTTGTAGATACAGGTCGATGAATTTTCCGCCCGTTTAAATATCCTCAAACTTTTCTTAACGGCTATATGCCAAACGAATTAGTTCTTCTAAGGCTGAACCACACCACAAAATACTTTAAGAATGTTTACTTTTACCCATTTTTTTGCTATGGTTACTTCACTGAAGTAGAAAACTATAGGAGGATTTGGGGACGTGTGAGTTCATTTCATAGTCCGAGTTCTCGTATTAATTATTAAGCGCTGTCTTTGGATGTGCCGCCATACGGAAATTCATTTCAATGAATTATTATTTGTATTGACGTCATCAGCCCTAAAATTAATTGCCTCACCAGAAACAGCGCTTGTCGGATATCACTGCTAAATAAACTGCTTATAAAGTATTGGTTCCTGCAGATATTTTGTAGGACTCTGTTTATCGTCATTTTTTGATCGTAAGACAGGGAATACGTTGTACTTGTAAAAAATATTAGTCACTGTTGTGTGACGCTGGACAGATTGGATTTTTGCAATAGTTTGGAATTAAAAATAGCGTTTGCTCTGATTTTGATAGAACAATTATCATGATTACATAGTAAAATTTTAAATAAGTTTTCAAAACAAGTAGAAACAAATGAAGATGATAAATTCAAACAATATACTTTAGGTTTAAAACAGGCTGTCGTTCCCCGCGTTAATTATCACTGTTCCGCTCCTAAGGGTTTAATCTTCCTCAATAAATATTCTATTTAATAACTCTTTTTGTATAGGATAAAGTATTATTATAGTCACAAATCCGACCGACCCTTTGGTCGATAGTATCAGAACAGTCAAGCCCAAGAAGCTAGTAAAGATAACGAAAGTGACTCTTGGCTTCATTGGCCCTTTCCTTGAAAATGAAGTTTTATGAGCGAAAGATTACAGCAATCTAATTTGACATCATCAGCGTCTATAAATAAATAAAATAAATAAAGTGATTGATGTGCAGATGACAAATACATATCATTTGTTTACATAACACAGGTTCAGAGGATGTTACCGAAATGTTCACAAGGTACACTGTAGTATAACCATATGAAGTGTGCACATATATTAAGAATATTAAGATTTATAGACAGTTGTTTTCTTACTAAGATATAATATTGTCATTGAAAGTGCAGGTTCATTTCACATTAATCAAATTTGAATTAATAAGTTACAATAATAATGAGTTATAATGATAATTCTAATTAATAAGTTTCAATAATAATAAGTTATATTAATAATTTGAATTAATAAGTTACTAAATAATGTCATGTAAAGAGCTTATTACAATTGATCAAGATTTATGTGGGAATCGAACCCATATAATTATATCAGATTAGATTGTAAATCCTTACCTGCACTTTATGCCAATGTCCATCGTTGAGGTTATTTCCAACAGTAATGATCTGAGCACCTCCCCCCAAATTATATCTCAACCTCAACGCTCCATTCACAAGCTTCAGCTCAAAAAAGTCGTAAGTCCCTCCATCATCCGTATACAAAAGTAAACCATTTGATTGGTCAGTTTTGAATTCTAGTTCGAGCGTCCCGTTCAAACCGACGTTCCATTTGCGGAACTGTGAATAGGGGTTTTGTTTATCAAGGACGAATGCGAGGTTCCTGTTGAAGGAGAGGGACAGAAGACAGAAGAGTATATAGCGCATCGTGGTGACGTCTTCTGACGATATCGTAGACACACGTCACCAAACTACGCCGGATGTGTGACTCCTTCTGCGTTTCATTTCTTGTGTCTGTAACAAAGAAAAAAAGCTTTAAAAGTGCTCCAATTTAAATGCAAATTTAGTAGAAGTATTGTAACGTGTAAACAAGTAAACCTCAACCTTATTCCATATTGAATAGAATTCAAATGAGATTATTTTAGGAGGACTTTTTGTTATTATTCAAACTCTTTTTTTTATGCATTATAAAAGTACCTAACAAGGGAACAGGCTGCCAAAGGTTGAGCGGTAACCTGTTAACAGTGCGAATATAACACTCACAATACCAATGTCATATGGTGTCACCCGCACTTCGACAATTTTAATTCAAATCTACTACAAATCAAGTTACGGTAGATTTTGAGTCTGCAGTGCTCTTAAAACCCGTCGAGCAATTACGACCACAAATTTAGTTGCCAGTTTTTAAGCTAAGACTTATGCCGCGTTCCAATAAACAAGATACGATTCGTTTTGCTGACGGACGGTAACATTTTCATTGAAAATTCAACGAAAACAAAACGAATTGTTTCTTGTTTATTGGAACGCGGCATTAAAGATTTGAAAATCGAACTACAGATTTGAGACTGCAGTAGTTTTGAAAAAAAAAACTAAATCGTACGATTTTAAAAGGTGTAGTAATTTTCGTATCCGTAAATCGGATGGTTTTATGAGTCTATACAAACTACTACAAAATTTATATATTATTTATTCTGTAAGTATTATGAAGCTACATTAAAAAAAAATCGACCTGAAAAAGTGATCAAAACAATAGACAATCTCCAACAAAAATAATACGCTATAAGCCGCGATGCTGCAAAATAAATGTAAGTTGTAGACACGGAGTATCTAGTGCAGGTAAAAGCCACTTGGATATCACAAAAGAGCTGCAGATGGCGAAGAAAGTAGGCCGACAGTGGGAATTTAGATGCACAAACATTTGAAGGTGGCATTTATAAGAAATTTGTCATAGAGGTACGCTGCCCTGCTAATTGTACTTGCAGTAATCGACATTTTTGTAATTTTCACTTTTTTTGCAAAAATGACATCTTAAGGGGTTAATCTATGCATAAAAAAATTATTCTCATGATTTTTTTTATTATAAACAGGTTTTTTATTTAACGAGAAACGCAGCACTTGCACAAAAACATTGCTTTTGTTAACAAGATCTGCAGCATTCAGCATGTGCTAGAAGGTTGTGCAGTACTTGATACGTTTACTGTAGCTTAGTTTAGCATATAACTTCTTTTGAAACGAATACTAACTAAAGCCAAACGCAGTATTGTACAATAATGCGTTTGAGTGTAGCGAGCATAACAAAGAGCCACTCTTGCGCTGCTAAAACTAAATACAGTATTAGTTTACAGTGCCACGTTTCGATGGCATTCGCGGACTGATTTTGCAGTAATAATCGCTGTCTGCGTGATATAGATTATTATAATAGGTACTGTTCATGTGTGAAAACTTGTAATTGGCCTTTTGCTACTATGTTTTTACTTATAAGAATTACTGGCTGTAAGTTTTCCTAAAATAATAAAATAAAATAAAATAAAATAAACAGAAATACTGCATTTGGCCTTAGTGATACTGTAAAGCTCACAAGCCCAGATGGGAAATGAAAATGCAGTACTGTGCATTTTATCCAAATGAGACATTAAAGTAAAGAAATAAATATGTCAATAGAAAGCTTGATTTTTTCTATTTTTTTAAGTACACTTCAAAAGTTATATAACATAGACTTGTTGCTAAGATTTCAAAAAATACGTTTACCGCGTTTATCTCCAAACCACCATTTTGCAACTACTGCCTTTGCAATAAGAAGGGCAGTACGCTCTTTTGGAGAATTGTTGCAGCTCTAATACTGTAATGTTTATGGCAGTCTTACAAAGGTCTCAACTGCTTAAAAGCCTACCAAAAGATAAAAACAAGATTAAATAAAAACCTTACGCAATATATTGAGTGCATAGTGGCTATTTATGTAACACTTGAAATAAATTTTAGTCCCTATTTCCATTTTGTAATTTACGGCGGCCCATTTTTTTAAATAAAACTCGACGTCACCGCAGGGTTTAAATAAACTGACAGATACAGCTTTGATTAAAATCCATCCGGCCGTAAAGATTACATAGATCTCGCGCTAATACACAGGTTGCACAGGCATTCTAATATGTACCAAATCACTTCGCGATAGAACGCTTTTTACGGTGATTGTCATTGATAAATAATAAGTTCCCGCAAGAATTGTGTACACCCGTTATTGACTTGCAATACGCGTGTGTTCTCAAAGCATATGTATTTTGCATTAGAACTAGACAAGGTACAAAGGTTAACAAAAACCTCTCTGAAAAAGTATGAAGTAACAATTGTGTTTTCTAATGAAAATAAAACTATTATTATAGTTTCATGGTCGTTTGGAACTAAATTTGAGTGAATTGTTAATTGGTAAATTGGAGTTAATTAGCCAATTTTAGGTTAAGTCTATTGGTTAATTATATTGTTAGTACATGGTTATTTACAGGAGCTCTTGTGGTCTTGGGCTGGATTCTGGGGACCCAGTCCGTCAAATTGTTATTGAATTTATCTGTTTAGGAATTCGTGCCGTGCCTGGGAGACGGTAATTAACTTAACCCTTACATAAAAAAATCAAGCGTAATGTAACGGACTCGTTAAGGTAAATCAGAGTGGACCATTGAAATTAAAATTCTCCAATGGGTTGGTAGTAAATGTATTGACACTTACTACCAACCCATTGGAGAATTTATCTATCTCCTTCTTCCATCATCGTAATTCGAAGTCAATTCCTGAAGTCTCCATCTCAATAAAAAAATAAAAAAAAACTTTAACGTGCGAGTAGCAAGTAGATAGTTCATCAATCTCGGGAAACGGCACTCCCCAAAGACGTAAAGACAAACATAGTTTTCCGTTCTAAAAATATCCCCCCCATACATCGATATACATCACAATCAATTTTCCAAGCGTAATATACCTATAAGTTTGTAATTGCAAAAAAAAAAATTATGTCATATAATAATAATTTATTTCAAGCATAAGATATTGAGTCTGTGCGGAAAGACAACCGTCGTAGGATTTGAGGTCGTAGCAGTGCTAAATTACCTTTTTACACTGTTACGTCATTATTGTTTACTGTATTGTACAGTATTGTTTACTGTCGAACTATAATGACGTAACAGTGTTGTCAACATAACAAAAAAGGTAATTTGCTTCGTGCTTGCTTGCTGCTGCGACCTTAAATCCTACGACGGTTCTTTTTCCGCACAGATTGACAAAAAGACAAATTGACGACTTTTAGATTTTTTCCTTTACTTGTGATGAGACCCTGCTTCTCGCCCAATTTCATGATTGTAGGTCAATGGGAAGTACACCCTGTACAGGAAGGAAACCCTGTAGGTTTTGATTACCTGCGAAGTGTTAAAATTGGTTAAATATAAACCTTAAATGGCCGTATCTTTTGATTGCGTTGACTTAGAAGCTTAATTTTTTACAGCTTCAAGGGACCGCAGACATAAGTATTTGATGTTAATTTCAACTCAACCTCAACCCCAACCTAAGAAAACGAGTCTTGACTGACAGACAGACCGACAACGAAGTGATCCTAAAGAGGTTCCTTTTTGTGGTTCTTTATACGTGCAAAGAGTTAAAATAAACATGAAATATGTAAAAGGTTGAGCATTAGTTTAAAAATTCATATACTCACATTCCACAAACATACATATACACACAATTACAGATGAACTGAATTCGCAACCGAAGCGTGTAAAAGCCGAAAGCACCTAATAAATTATGGCTCGTCCAAAATTTCGTGACTGAGTGGATCGTTCTACGCGGGAAGCGCCCAGTCATCCCAACAGCGCTCGAGCGAAAAGTTGGCAACGGCCCCGACCAGTTTTTACCGGATCATGTCGGTTTTTACCAGTTCCAAAGTATTTTTCATGTTCCGAGACAGTTTTTCCAACTCCTACCGAGATGACATACTCTTGTAAGTCTGCTTGTTGACATTGAGTTTCTTTTTTCTTTTTTTAATTTCTTCTAAGTTACGCTTGGACTGGTTTTAATTAATTGTCTGGGTAATAATTGACGGCCATTTCTTTTCTGCGGATATAAAAAGTTCATGGAATTGCAGCTAGATTCAACAAATTCTTTTCTAAAGCTAAATGCTTGTACACTATCAGAATTGCATATCTTAGGCACACCATTCGTGTGGAGATATGAAATGGACCACAACTTGACGTTCCTAATACCATACTTTCTTGGAGATCTTCGTGTACGTAAATATTTTTAAATCGCTTGAGGAAAAATGAACACAACTCTGTGTAATTGAAGTGGAAACATATAACTATAAACTTAATTTATTAACTTTTGAGGAAAAAACTGCTCGTCAAGTTTGACGAAATTTACTTTATAATTTTAAAGCAAATGCTTGGTGAGTACGGTCGATCGACATCCCCTTAAACTTCACTTTGAAACAACCGTCGGCCTTCGGTCATGGAGTGTCACAATGTTTTTATATTTACAAATGTCATTATTTTAGTGCAAGTTTCAAAGTAGTGTAAATTTTAGTATTCTATAGTAGATTAAAAGTATAATATTTATCTATCTATAGTAATATATAAAGCTGAAGAGTTTCATTGTTTATTTGCTTGAACGCGCTAATCTAAGGAACTACTGGTCCGATTTGAAAAATTCTTTCAGTGTTAGATAGCCCATTTATCGAGGAAGGCTATAGGTTATTTATCATCACGCTAAGACCAATAGGAGCGGAGAAGTGACCATAAACGCAGGTGAAACTACGGGGACGGCTAGTAATAAATATATTGAACAAGTTCGAAAAACTTCTTCCTATTTTACACAAGCTGTAAATTACAGCGTACATTGTTGTAACTGCATTCATAAATATTATTTGTGACGGCGCAGCGGTGCAATTTGAATTTAGAATTTAACTTTCTTTTTTAACATTTAATTCAAAATTCCTATTACAAAAATGGACTCGTAGTAAGTAGGTGCAGTTACATTAATGAGATACCGTCATCACTTTGTAAAAATAAGATGATATGAATATATGTCTAATAAAAAAACGTGGAGTATTTTATATTTACTGTGAGTGAAATCAAACAAACACATTAATTTTATGTCCAATTGGAAATGGATAGATTAGTAGACAGGCATAGTAAGAAGAAGATTAAAGACTCACGAGTCATAGCCACAAAGTTCATTTTGCAAAAACAATTTTTGAAGTGAAAACTTCTTTAGGCACGTTGTGCACTTTTGCAATGGGGAAAAACACTAAACTCGCACTGTCACGGTAATAATACATATATAATTCCACTAGAGGGCGCCAATCTAAACATTGAGTTCTGTCAGCTCCTTATTAATTAATATTTAAAAATATAATTAGTTCAATAAAGTTAAAGCTAAAGATGACATATGTGTCAGTTATGTTTTCACTTCTGACGTGCAGTCCTACAACTGACAGTTTTTTTTACGTTCGTATACAGAGAGCACTGACACTGAATTTAACATTTAACTACAAAAGCATATATGTAACTTCTTAAAAATATCCTTAATAAAAATATATATGGGTCAACTTGAGAACCTCCTTCGATTTTACGTCGGTTAAAAAACTGGAGTGGACCTTAAAAATTAGAAAGATTCATTATATCTATACGTCCTTAATGCATCTATACAAGCTTGGAATACTTTGCGTCCCTAAGGAGTTTTTATAGCGTTCAACTTAGCTAAATTTCTATAGACCGGGGGCCAATAATGTGGGATATGGACAAGCGTACAAGGGAAACGTGACGTGCTTCTGCCAAGGGACCTCCTTTTTTATGCTTCAATATTATGAGTCAAACAAATAATAATTTATGCATTAACGTTTAGGTCACGTGGCGCTTGTAAAACATTAATGCCACAATACTGCCGTGGTAATCGAGAGAGCAGTAAGCAGAAGTTCTGACTTACTGCTCTCTCGATTATCACGACAGAATACAAATTGAATTATAATTTGTGTTGATAAATCGCACACCTAGATCTAAAGGGACTTTTTTCAGAAAAGGCGAAAAACTAACTGTGCACTGCAGGAATTTTGGAGTTGTAAATGCAGCAGGAAGAAAGATATTGTCGGAATTTTGTGTTTCAATCATGTTTTGGGCCTGAAAATTGGATTTTTGTAGTTATTTAGTTTTTGTATTGAGCCCATGTTGATGAATTTACTGTCTAGCTTCGAGTAGTGGTGATATTTTTAAATTTTATTTATTGGTCGGCAGGTATTGAGATAAGGACTTCGATGGTGTGCATAACTCAAAAAAATATTATTTTTAGTTAGCTCCCTTTAGATCTAGGTGTGCGAAATGTAATGTTTTTTTTTTTCTGTCTAAGAAACATACAACTCCCGCATTAGGAATATTCCTGTGTCGCGGGGGCTTCACAAACATTCAAACAACGGACACAAAGAACACCCAGACTCGGGACAAATATTTGTGGATCATACAAATGTTTGTCCCGTGTGGGATTTGAACCCACAACACTCGGCGCGGCGTAGTGGGGAGGTGACCACATAAACCATTGTACCATTCGTGTACCTCTGTGTCATCTAGCAAAGAAACGAAAAGAAAAGAAGCAAAGAAGGAAGAAGAAGAACTACATAGTAACTACTAATCCTGTTATGTATTTATACGGGAATTAACGCGATCACGAAATAGATACACATACCTTTGACCTGTGACCACGGCCAGTGCCGACATGTTTACAGTCAAACACTATCCTATAGTTGTATGGTGACAACTGGTTGTTGTACGGTGAGAACTGTTAGTTGTGTGGTGAAAAATCATTTTTTTTTCTATGCTCACTAAAATATAGCAACTCCATTAGGAATTCCATTGATCCGACGGATCTTTTTGCGGCCAAAGTACTGTTTTCATTGACGATCTAAGCTGTATATAAAATTGAAATTACACTAAAGAAATTGTATTAATTTGGAAATTTCACTCTCAAGAAATATTCTGTAAATATTATTTCATCTCCATTTGTTGACTGAATTTGAATTCAGTGTGATCAGCTGCCGATAGGGTAAGGCACTGGCCGGTTGCTATCCAATTTATTTTCCTTTGAGTACATAAAGAATATATTTTTAGTTATTAGAGGTTGATCGATATGATAATAGCTTTTTATAATCAGATTTTTTTGTACTGTGTGCCATTTTTTCTCACTTTTCTTTGTTTAAAATTCAAGTATATCAAGTGGGGAACGCGTGGCTGAAACACGCGAATAAAAGTAATAAATTTTTTTAACATTTTTTACTAAAAGGACAACCAATCTAATTATCCTGGTATGTGATCACTCTTGGCGGTCAGCTACAGATGTTGGGAAGTTATATCTAATAACTTAAAATGAGTAATTCTTGAATATAGATATGTTATGGACCAGGTGATTAATAGAGTATTATTCATAATGTCCAATATGAGTGGACAAAATTATAAAAACCATTGAAATAAACAAATTGACCGGGCTTTGTGAATAATGTCCACCACCTTTGGGCATAGTAATAAAAATACGCGTTCTATTTACTTATTTTAATGATAACATAACCTATTACTATAAAATCAATATGGTAGGTGAGTACTAATACTATTTATGTAGTCATAAAAAACAAGTATTCTTTTTTTAAGCTTATTCAGACTTCTGTTTAACAAGAATAAAGCTGAATACTTGTGACAATAAACAATGTGACAAAAAACATAAAATTTTCAACATAAGTTACAAGGAAAATAATACTGCATAAGTACAGTATTATTTTCCTTGTAACTACAACCAGTTGTCACCATACAACTATAGGATAGTGTTTGACTGTAAACATGTCGGTATAAAAATATCTTAGGTATCATACGCACAGATTTGCCAGTTAAAAATCGTAATGCTTCGAGTGTCACCAATGGTTTTCCAACCTTAAGTCTGCCGTAATAGAAACTTTGTTGTAAGGTATACTACACTGTTGTAAAACCGTCACCCTGAAGGTCTACTCAACATTTTAGTTTTTCAAAAAAGTTACCAACTTCACGATAGTGATAAAAATGGTTTTTACATACTACTTTGAGTACGTTTGTAGAATTTGAGGTTAGTTGACGGTATGTATTATTTATTATGATATTTAAATAAACTTTATTTAACTAGATAAAAGTATAAATTCTTACGTGCGTACGTAAGTAACTTGTACCTTTAATACAGTATTCTGCATTCTTTTTTTTCTGTGGTAATAAATAGCATGTTATTATTCTCTATATATTTTTAAAGTAATTACGTTCGTGAATGAAAGTGTCATAATTTCCAGCGTAATCATTGGTCTACGCAAATGTCTGACTAACGTTTATTTTTCACGTTCGTTTCGTTTGTTCTTGTTTAAAAAGTTTTTTTTTCTGTCTGTGTTACGAGAATATTAATAAATTTTAATATTTTTTTGATCTTGTGATAGTCTCTTATAACACAAATGTCCCAAAACAAAAGTTAGAGAAAAGGAACGGTGAAAACGTATCACTATCCAACACCTGGCCAGCACTCAATTATAGTTATAGCTGTACACTGGAGCCAACGAATTGGAAGTAACGTGTGGGTTCGGTTGGGTCTACCCATTTCAGCCCATCATTCTGTAAAGACTTAACTCTCTTGTACCTTGTTACACTTGTGCCCTTTTAGTCTTCATATATACCCGTTAGTGAAGACACAATTTCATACTTACTTAGATAAGGTTGGGTCCTCACTACGTATAAAATATCAGTGTATGGAAAGGATAGATCGAAAATGTGTTTTCTTGTTATATGATAGATCCCTACGTACTTGTACAGTGTAACCTTGCTTTAAGGCAAATATCCGATTTTTTGCACTTTTAAATAACTTTAAAATAAAAATCACCTTAAATATGTATATAATTATTTTCATTTAAGAATTTAATTTGTAAATATGTCAAAATATATACTCGTATTTATATGCTTACACGTATTCCAAATAACTTGCAGCGAGTTAGACTTTAAGTAGTCGGACATAAAGTCTTGACGGGTTGTCGATGTAATTAATAGACTTCGCAATGACGACTAGGGGCTACTTCTATTTATAGACTAGGTATTGATCTGGATAGACTATAGGGATAGACTCTGGAAGTGCTCGAGGGGAAAGGACAGCTTTTCATTTTTATTTATTGAAGGTGGTTAGGTGGCGTTCTCTTTACTGACAAAAAAACCAACAAGCAAACGCCACTATATAATCTTTCATATGAGTTTTGTGACGTTTAGTATTTGAAGTCACTTGAGATGATAAAATCGAACTAAAAATATCGATTGAATAATCTAAGCGATTTAATTTATATTGAAGAAAATATCGATTTTATGCACAAATAAAACAGATTTATTATTTTATATCATCAATTAAGTAAGTGGGGTAGGATAATTCATTGCGGAGAAAATATTTTTAAATATGATTTAAACAAAAAAATCAGTCACAGGTCTTCCTTTGATTACTTCTAATTTAAAGTCGATAGGTGATTAATTTCGGTGAAAGAAACACCATATTTTCCCCGAGTAATTCGAGAGAGGATGTCTCTTCATATATCCAACGCTAAAAACGAAAGAGGGAAAAAGCGCCTTTGTGAATAACCTTCTTTAGTTTTTTGATATGACCATAAATCACTGAAAAAGAAAAATCAACAATAACTCATGAAGACCCATAACAGCAATATTGCTCTTAGCAATTAGCATAACAGGGACCGGCATGCATACCTATATGCTCAGACGCGATGACGTGTCATTTGACGAAATGAGTGTTGCCATTATACTTAGTTAAATAATATAGCTTTAGTCACGAAAATTCTTAAAATTTACAAATTTCTTGTCAAATTACATAGACTTAATTCAAATTGTTCTTAATATTAAAATATTTGGAAAACGGTTATGAATATGATAAAAATATTTCCTCAATTATAACAGTTTTATTGTATCAATCTCTATGAAGACCCTTTTCAAGTCATATATTAATCTAATAATATATAATATAATAATATATTGATTTTTACATAAATATATTGAATAAAAAAATTAAAATATTAATTTTAAAAATCTACTAAAACAACGTCGATATTTTACAAAACGTATCACAAAGACACATCAAATAGAATTATTCATAATTCCAATAGATTAACGAAACACGTTGTCATTTCATTTGGAACACTCGGAGCGAGATTCCGTTGTCAAATTCGGAGTTACGGTTGACAACGTTGAGTGACAGTCTGCTCTCAGCGCTGTCACTAGCCACACTTCAACCTTTTGTAAATTCTTTACTATAATGGCATACTGCAACTAAATTGTTAGTATTTGGACATACATTTCAAGTGAAAAGATTTAGTGTTAAAATTACAATACAACAAAATGAGATTAGTGAAATATAACGTTATAAAGACCTTCGACAATTATCTGCCGCAACTCAATGATTTCGAAATAGCACATGAAAACGTTCCATCACTTAGTCAAGGTGAGTTTCTTGTTAAAGCTGAGTATATAAGCGTGGATCCATACCTACGATCCTTTGCGCATCGTCGAAAAGTGCCTTATGAACAATTCGGCTTTCAAGTTGGCAAAGTTATCGAAAGCCAGAACCCCGAATATCCGGAGAATATGTACGTTGTTTCACATTCCGGATGGCGTGAATACTCAGTCCTGAATGGCAATCCCGACGACATATTTAGTTTAAAACCTTACGAGCCTCAAATTGGTGAATTACCCCTATCTCTGTCACTTGGAGCGCTAGGAATGCCCGGTATGACAGCTTACCTCGGCATGGTGGAAATATGTAAGCCGAAAAAGGGAGAAGTGGTATGCGTAACGAGTGCGGCTGGGGCCGTCGGTTCAATAGCCGGCCAAATAGCAAAAATTAAGGGCGCCACAGTCATTGGGTTCGCTGGAACCGACGAAAAAGTGCAAATGCTGCTTGAACAACTAAACTTCGACCATGCGTTCAACTATAAAAAGGAAAAAGATATCATGGGAACTATACGATCCACAGTGGGAGGTATAGACTGTTTTTTCGACAACGTGGGAGGAGATTTAGCTATGTCGATATTGAAATGTATGAAGGAGGGAGGTCGCGTTGCAGAGTGCGGTTCTATAAGCACGTACGGAAGATCGCTGCCTAACAAAAAGCCGGCTTTACCTGGCTCTGTGAAGATTCAGTCATTTAGCTTTGCACAATGGGATTGGGCGCAACAGAGCGCCGCCTTACAACACCTTCGCCACTGGATAGAAAAAGGTGCCATTAAGGCGAAGGAGACCGTTGCAAATGGTTTTGAAGTACTTCCAGATACATTCATTGCTATGCTGAAAGGTGACAACATCGGAAAGTCTGTTGTTAAAGTCTAATCTTTATGTTATAGCAATTAGGTTCAAAATGTTTACTCGGAATTGACATGATACTTTTAAAATGTAAAGGTGTTGGAGGCATTCAAAAGGTTGGGAAAACACAATGAACACACACATAGAAGTATGTGTGTGTTCTTTGTGTTTGAGTTTCTATTCAATGTAGATCGATTCCATTGTTTGTTTTCTATATGACAATAACTAATTTTAAATAAGATAACATTAATCATCGCCATCAGGCTATCCCCGTCCACTGCAATAAATAACATTAACATTACTATTAACAGCAAACAGTTGATAAAAAAATATTTATTTTTGTGTATTAAAAATTTACAATAAAGATTTCATTAATACTTGTATCACTTCACTTTCCCTGTGCTATTGACCTGTTTAATAATACTCTTATTGTACACCGAAGCAATATTTCTACGTAAGTACATACATTTTTTCATGAATGAAACATGAACAATAGGAGACCTTGCTTGAAAACTGGAAGCAATCTCTTCCAGGTAAGTTTTACATCAACGTTAATTGAAGTGTTCATTATTATTATATTAATATTAAGAGTTTTGGTGTATAACAGATATTTGATTTTTTTATATAAGCATTGTACATAAGGCGAGGCCAAGGTCTGCAGGGATTCCTAAGAATTACCTTAAGCTCCACGTGAAGAAACAACGGGTACTTAGTCGTGTTCGATTCCAACATAACACATCACCCCGGGTAGTTGATGAAGTGTTTTAACACGTCACAAAACAGCTCCCTGCTCGAATTCGATGGCTTGAATAGTCCAGTAACTCCAATCTTTAAATGACTGCAGTAATCATTCGAGCGTACTCCTGTTTTTAAAACGCTGATTTTGATGGACCTGTTGTTGTAGTGGTTAATAATAGTGACTGATGAGCCAGAGGAGGGTTCCTACCCAGGACAAACAATTGTGTGATGAGCATGATCATTTGTTCTGTGTATGGGTGTAATTCATCTATAATATGTATTTAGTAATATATTAGTATGTTTATCAGCACTCTGGTTACCATAGTACAGGTTCTGCCTAGTTTGGGATCAGACGGCCGTGTGTGAGGTGTGTAAAGTAAAATAGGTTAGGTTATAGTTTCACTCGAAGTATACATTATTGCAGGATTTTTAACCCCCGACACAAAAAGAGGGGTGTTATAAGTTTGACGTGTCTGTGTACCTGTGTATCTGTGCCTGCGTGTCTGTCTGTGGATCGTAGCTCCTAAAGGGATAAACCGATTTGAGTGCGGTTTTTTTTTTGTTTGAAAGTTGACTTGATCGAGAGTGTTCTTAGATAAAATTCAAGAAAATCTGTTCAGCCGTTCGAAGATCATCAGCTCTTTTTAGGGGGTATTTAAAATTTTTAATTTATGATTATTGTCAATCAATTCTGGCATCCCTTGGGAACAATACTTTTTTCTGAATAAAAGATATCCTTTGTCCTTTTCGATATCCTTGAGAAGGTCTATGCAAAATTTCATGACGATCGGTTTCATAGTTAATGCGTAAAAGCCTAAAAAACAAACTTACATTCACATTTATATCATTAGTTAGAAAGTTAGGATTTTATGTATCTCGTACAAAACTATTTTAGCTTCGGTACAGCTTTTGCAATTCATTTATGCTCATTTCCAGATGCACACACAGAAAATTCATATTATAATTCAAGGTAACTACGAAAAAAAAACGCTACAAAGTCATATAATATACCTCAGTATTGTCCACTCATTTCTCACCGTCCCATAACTACCAATGTGACTAAGCCATTTTATTATCCTTCACCATCTTTATTATCCACAAATCCTAAATAATGTTCACTGTTTCTGGCACAAAAATAATATCAGTCCTTCCCACACTCGAGTAATGAGACACATTTAGTTCAGGATAAGCCGCCTCTGAGCGATGGGAACTAATTCTTTGAGTCGATACTCTTCTCTTTCCAAAGAAAACTTCTTTTTCAAGGATCCTAAATCGTTTAGCGATGTTAGTCCTCTTTTTAATAATCAAACACGTGAAATAATGGCGTGGATGTCTAAAATTTAAGAAAATAATAATTCCAGTTTTTTTTTGTGAATTAATAATTTTGATAATAGAAAAAACTTCCCCAAACCGTTCAAGGCGATGAACAAGAATCTTTTATATTATTTAACCTTTTTAATACTAAAAAGTTTGCATGCATGCACACCTGTCCTTATTGACATTATTGATACGTTGCGCGACCGATAGAGCTTCTGGGGACCTTAATCGCCAGCATTAATATAGCACTACTCTAGCAGTTCTGATAAACCTTGTCGCTGGTTACTCCGTCAGTCACATTCAACCGAAATCCCTGCCCTACCTCCTACAAAGCATTCTCCTTGTTACCTCAGTACCAAAGTTTACAGAGAAATAAAAATATTTCGTTTGAAACTTAAAAATAAAAGTAATTTTTACAGAATCTATGATAACCCAATTCACAGTAAAAGAACGTGACAGCTATGTTCACGATGTTCGCGTCTCAACTTAGAAATATGTTTGAAACTTACAGCAAAATCCTATCAACTTGAGCCCACAAAGAGTTTAATGACATTAAAAGTCGTAACGAGGCTAATTGGCACAGCCGGCCGACTGTTTGTTCTCTTTTGTAACTTACTGATGATAACACAGCTTCAGAATACCTCATAATGTAACTGAATATTTGGAACTTGGATGAATACATTAAACCACATAACTTGTTCTTGTAATGTAAAGCGTGTATGGAATGACATATGGGCTATATTTTTCAAATAAAGAGAAATTTTAATGGCCCGTTAGGATGCATTTTATTTGTATTTCGAATTAACTTTTACCAGCACCTTCATCCGTGTAAAAAAAGTATTTTTCGGTCCCACGGGAACAAAGAAAAGTACCTATCTTTTTTGTGGATTAAAGGTACCCTATATATTAGCCCTTTTTTGTACCCTACGCAACGCAACGTTGAGTAGTTAACCGTGAAGTTACGAATTTATGATTACGTCAATGCATTCCACAAACACAAGAATCAAAGTATATTATTTATCCAAATTGAAATCTTTGAATGTCAAAATTACATTCATTTTTAATATCCAGCGTAAAAGAAAGCTTTGTATATCAAGTCTTATGCAGTAAGTACCCACTAGAATTACTTCAACAGTTGTGAGATTACGAGGTTACGACTGTTCTCCTTGCTTGCAACTTTTTTATTTTCTGAATAGTAAACCTCTTTGTTTTCAGACGCTTTCCGCCATTGTTTGAGTGTACGTGTTTACTTTTTCATTTTTCAACCGGACAAAATTGTCTGTATACAAAGAAAGCTGTTGTAGATTCTTATATTTCCTTTTATAATGCTAAATTTTAAAAGAGAAGGCTCCGAATTATGTTATACAGTTGCCATTAATCCAGAAGTAAGGGAATTCATAACTATGGTGGCCAATGTGGAGCGACATTCGTACCGTTCGAGTATTTGACCGCCGCGCAGGGGTCGCGGGTTCGATGTACGTTCTTTGTAAATACTTAAATGTATGAATATGATTATCTGCGTAGGTGATGTTCAGTAGCCTTAAGAAATAGTCTATCAAATGCAGAAACATTTATTCAAATCTGAAATGTTCCAGATATTACCGCGTTACAGGAAAAAACTTTTCACGAAGAACAATTGGGTAGATGGCTATGTTCAAAATAAATTATTTCGCCAAATCAGGCAATAAAATTAATTAAAATACGCGCGACTTCGTCTGCGTTTGAAAATTTTCCGCCTTTTCGCAACATTTCTCATTGATACTCCGTTCCTATTGGTCGTAGCGTGATGTTATATAGCCTATAGCCTTCCTCGATAAATGGGCTGTCCAACACTAAAAGAATTTATAAAGTCGGATCAGTAGTACCGGAGGTTACCCCGAACATCCAAACTCACAAACTTTACCTTTTTATAATGTTAGTATAGAATGATAGATTATATTAATACGCGAAGAGAATTATTTGTACGTGAAATTTGGAATACTTAAAGATTGTTTATAGCTGAAGTGCAGAAAGCTACTATTTTTTTTTAACTACCTGAAAACGGCTCCATCAAGTCACACGCGTCCGTATATTATAATGTGTTGACCTGCCATGATAAGTAAGTCTATGCAATGAGAGTTCAAGTTATATTGGCCAATGAAATAAACCATTTTCGAAATTCGACCACCAGGCGATCTCTAATGTATATAGATTAGTATATAACTAGCAACCCACCCCGGTTTCGCACGGGTAGTAGAGACATTTTGAACAATCATCATCATATTTAACCAATCATATTACACAAAACTTTAACAAATTATACACCTAAACCTTCCTCGTGAATCATTCTGTCTATTGGTGAAAACCGCATGAAAATCCGTCCAGTAGTTTTTCAGTTTATCGCGAACAGACAGACAGACAGACAAACAGACGCATCGGGAGACTTCGTTTTATAATATGTAGTAATGTAGTTATATGTAGGTACCTATTTGTTACAGTGTAATTGGCGTAAAGTGCCTTCACAAAGATATTATACCTACACGTTAACGTTATTGAGAATTCCACACTATTGCAGCCGGCGGCCATGTCACAGATTCCTCGAACCCTCGAACACGCTCGGAATGCACCAAATAATCCGCACAAATGTTTCAAACAATTCTGCAAATGCACGAAATTATATCGTGACTGCACGACATGATTTTGCTCTTAATTATTCAATCAATTCAAATCAATTCATTGATTTTAGTAAAACGTTTGAAATATTTACATAATTACACTCAATTCGGCGACTTAATAAAACATAGAATTTTAATAATGACTGCTACAACCCGATGCATTTTATGATTATTTAAGCTATCACTTAGTTTAAATTTTCTGTAAAAAAGTACGACATTAATTTTAATATAGCCTAAAGTCTTCAGGTGGACTAGATTTTGAAAGATTTTAAATCATGTATATTTTTTATATTGGAATTTTTGATTCCGTTACTAAGAAAAGCCATAAAAACTAACTTCGAAAACTTATTTTTGGAATTTGGAACGTTTTTATGGCTTTTCTCACTAACACCTTAACTTTACACATTCCACCTGCTTTTATGGGAAACGGAGGTAAAAATACCTGGAAATTCAAACGGTCATAACTTGTGAACGGTTAGTTTTTTTTCAAAAATAATTTTTGTAACATGCTGGAGTCATTTCAATGATTTAAGTAAGTGTTCCATTGTCATATACACCCAGTTAAAAGTGTAAGTTAGGTTATAACTTAGACAAGAATATTATTATTACTTACGTATTACTGATACATATATCACTACATATTATAAAACAAAGTCCCCCGCCGCGTCTGTCTGTCTATCTGTCTGTTCGCAATAAACTGAAAAACTACTGAACGGATTTTACTTACTTACTACTTCACTGAACGGACAGAGTGACTCATTAGGAAGGTTTAAATGTACAATTTGTATCCGTGCGAAGCCGGGGCGGGTTGCTAGTTACATATATGTAAAGGAATATCAATCGCCACTCAAGAAACTTTATTGCCCAAACAGTTGCTGTTGATCCATGCATCCATTGCCATTTAATTTTGTTTTGTGGAAAGGATTGCGAGAGATGTCCCCACATTAGATGGACCGACAATAATGCTCAAAGTGGCAGTAGGGACAGGGAAGGAGTCCCAATCGAAAGGTTTCTCAGGTCTTCTCAGGTTTTCACAAAAAGGAGGGGTCTTAAAAGTGTCTAAATTATTTTGGTGTTGTTTAGAAATGCATGTATGCTTCGAAAAGACTTATTTTCAAGAACATGTTTTCCTGTTTATTACAATTTTATCGATTTATTTTTAAAGATTTTTTTTTGGTTTGACAACTATTTACCGTCTACTCATAACGATGTTAACATAGGTATGACCCATAAATAAAATTATATTCTACGTTTTATGGTATCATGAAACCTTCCTTCAAATATATATTTAATGTTTCAATCAGTTATAAAAGTCATAACAAACTTCCCAATAATATTTATTTACTGTAGTTGCCAGGGTGAAATAACTCAACATTTATTTAACATTGTGTTGTTGTCTTTGTTCCCAGTCTCAACATCTGGCAGTTCTCTCACTGAAGTTGTGGGAATCAACAAGAGTTGTAGATAACAACCAATTGAAGTGCGTTGCGTAATCGTGTTTTGTGTGAGTGCTAATTTATGAGACCTTTGGCTAATGTTCAGTAACCCGTTCACGTACTTTTGATAATGAAAGCTGCCATTGTTATATATTTTAAAGGAAATTTATTGTTTATGTTTACTGTTCACTGAATTTTTGTATATACTGCCTTAATATTTGATGTATATTTGAATTCTCAGAGTTTTTTTAACAAAGGCTTTTTGTAATGTAGTATAATAACTGTCTTTTAAAAAAGTATCACCGACTTCAACGTGCCTAAATGATGATAAATTGAAATAAGCTGTATTTTTCATCTCTTAATTTGCCATCCTTAGAAGTGTAATATTTTGTAGCCTTGAGTAAATCTTATTCAATTAACAAATGCACTATAAAAATACCCAAATCGCTGCAAGAGTGCCTATAAAATTTTAAGAGTTCCCTCGATTTCTCCAGCATCCCATCATCAGATCCTGAACTGATGACCATGGGACCACCTGGGAAGCCCCTTACCCTTTTAAACAAAAGAAGAATTTTCCAAATCGGTCCAGGCGTCTTTGAGTAATCGAGGAACATACATAAAAAAAGATTCCGACGAATTGAGAACCCCCTCCTTTATTTGAAGTTTGTTAAAAATAATATCACTACATATTATAAAACAAAGTTCCCCGCCGCGTCTGTCTGTCTGTCTGTTCGCGATAAACTGAAAAACTACCGAATGGATTTTCATGCGGTTTTCACTAATAGACAGTGATTCATGAGGAAGGTTTTGATATATAATTTGTACCCGTGCGAAGCCGGAGCGGGTTGCTAGTTAATGCATAATTCAGTTCTACGTCACCACTTACAATTTTATTTTTTTTATCCAAGTACTTAAACTTAGGTATGTAAATGTCATTAAGGTACAACATTCAATAAAATTTATCTAAAATGAACGCAAGTTGATAAAAATCGGTCTAAGTCAAGCATTATATACATATTTACGATCATAATAGCTGAGACATAGGTACTAACAATCTAACACAATAGGAAACTTAAGGACATGGAATAAAAAACTTTTTATTTATTTTTTTGGCTAATGCTAATACGGCTATTTTATTACTTTTAGTACTTTATTTTCTGCTGCTTACTGAAATCACTGAGCAAGCGAAGCGAGCTAATAATATGGATTTTATCAAACTAGACTTGTAATTTTCCCCTTCAAACTGTTTGACGAAAGATGTCATATGTGATTTCGTTGAATAGTCCATGAAGAGAAGTGGTACTGTAGTGTATGTAGGGTAGAACTAAATAATAGTTATAAGCACTATCTCACGCTTACACTAGAGATCACAGGTTAGTCAGTACCGTCCTGCATGAGCCACAGGCCAGTGTAGACGTGTCAGCTTGCGTATCTATAGTAAGTGGGCGAGCCAGTGATGTGTTCATATGCACGCGGGGTATATTGTATAAAGGGATACGCTATAGGTACAATATTCAAAAACCCCACAGATATAATTCTCTCGTTTAATTTTTCACTTCTGCAATACCCCTAGTGTTAGTATTAAGCACAATTGAATTCTAATACCATCTTGTTCATTTATATTTATATATTCTTAATAATCTGTTAAGAAGGTCATCTAGGATCTTGAGGGGGAACTGATCGCGATTGAACATACGAACATAAAAACACGAAATACCCCTCCTTAATGTTTATTCCATTCATTTCCTAATCTGAATTCGGCGGTCATTACTTGAAATCTGAATTTTGTCTGTACAACCTACTTAAATATACGCATTTAAAAAATTTAAATTAAATAAAGGAATTCATTCGGTAACGTAATGGCTTAGGCGTCGGACTTGCGATCAAGTGGTTGCGGGTTCGAACCCCACCCAGTGCACTACGGTCGTGAACCTACTCCTAACACAAGCGTTAAGCTTAGCTGGAGGGGTTAACAAGAATACTAGTAATGTGTGACCCACGTTACTAGTAATCTCTAAAAAAAAAAACCTTACCTACCTAAACAGTCGCTAGAAGAGCTAACATAATCCTATCTTTCATAACATCAATCATTGTTTTTTTTTATAAATTAGTAGTCCTACGAATCATCATTGCCACCCAAACCCACAATTTCCTGAACTAATACCAATATCCCATTAAGTACAACAAATGAACATACCAGCGGTCGACACGTATTTGCACCAATAAAGCTATCGAGGCGGGCGTCCTTGAGACGACCAATGAAAGCCTTGCTTGGACGCCCTTCAACCCAAGGTCCAATATTACAACTTTACGATCAGTTAACTATTTACACTTTAAGCATTTAAATGAGGTTTTTTCTGTAAAAGTGTAGGTAAAAAATCGAGTAAAAGCGATGAAATTGTTGAGGTAATGCAGAATAGAAAGCCCCTTGCACACGACACAACTTTAAACACAATTTGACTAGATTTTCAATCAAATTTTATCGTGTGGAGTCAAATTGTCCACTTTAACGTCATTGGGTTGACGGTACTGCCTGACTAAGTCAATTGATCATGTCAAATGTCGGGTGAATCTGTTCGTATGGTCGCTTATTGACCAATTTCGTAATTTTTGTCTGCTTGCAAGTGGCATACTGAGCGGACGTGTTCCGAGGTTTTTTTACAGTGGTATGTTATTAATGCGTTTTATCAGTTTGGTGGTTATATTATTAAGGAGATTTACATTATGAGATCAATACTGGTAGCATTTCTTCAAAAGAAAAACTATTAGGTGATATGGGAACTTTTCTTACAAACGGCGATTTCGTTGTGTACAATAGTCAAATTGTATCTTGTGGAAGCCGTTTAAGATGAAAAGCAGAAAAATATCCCTTCCATTTAATAAAATAGATTAGAATAATCTTTATTGCTTAAATTATGTACAAAGGTTATTATTTGTTGAAGTGTCAACTATGATCCATGTTGGATGTGCAATATCCTTGTACATCATCTCCAATATATAAAAATCTCGTGTCACGGTGTTTGAGGTCGAACTCCTCCGAAACGTCAGGACCGATTTAATGATTTTTTTTGTAAATTTGGTAGGTATGAGAATAGGTCACAAAGTATTTTTCACCCTCTTGCCCGGGTGGGTGCGGTGGGTTAAACATGAAAAAAATAAGAGAGGCATTGCAACACCGGGTGCAGCTAGTCCATATAATATAAAAATCAATGCCACTTTTCGTTGTAATTTTATAACTCAAGAACGGGCTCACCTATCCAATCCAAATGTTTAGGCTTTGTTCGGACTATTTAGTAGATGGTTTATGTGAAGTTTGCACAAAAAGGAAAACTTGACGGGGGACTTACGCGGGTGAAACCGCGGGGCGCAGCTAGTAATTTATAAATTTTACATGCATACGTCCATTATTGTTAATGTTGCAATAAACAGTATAAATAAAACATAGAGTATGAAATTAACTAAAAATTGTAAGATAAGAGAACAAATTAAAAATGATAACAATTATAAATTGTGTGTGTGTGTAAAATAAACAAAAATTGCCAAGAATTATACAAATTATAATTTAATTGTTATTAATGTCACATATATTCCAGAAATTCCTTTAAGTATATTGTAAAATACATTTTGCATTAGCCATTTTTAAGCACTGCTTTAAAAGCCTTTCTATTCAATTTTTTGATGTATTGCAGTTACATAGATACTCTTATAGTAAATCATATTGTTGATACGAGGAAGATATAGATCGTATTTGTATTCTCTACGAATATTGGCTTTTGTTTCACATTTTAATTCAAAGTATTCTAAATGATCTCTTACAAACAAACACAATTCGAGTATATAAATACCTGTAATGATGAGAAAACATTTATCTCTAAAAATAGTTCTCAAGGAATCCGTCGAATGTAAATTATACAAAGTTCCCAGACACCATTCCTTTCAAAAGTCGATTGTATATTTGTTGAATTCCCCCAATAAATAACGCCATAGGCTAGCAGCGGATAAACATAGCCAAAGTAAGCCGACCTGGTGGTGGTAATGGACGATTGGATGATTTATAGTAAAGCGTCACCATATTATGACTTTTGAAATATAGTGGGCAATATTTTAGTTACCATAAAATAGAAATGTGTAAACATTATGTTTTTAAACGGGAATTAACGCGATCACGAAAAGGTATTACATACCTCTGAATTGCCTGACGTTTCGACCAGGTTGCACTGGCTATATACAATACTAACAATGTCCCTATTCTCTAAACAAACCGATGTGCCGATACATGGTGAAACCAAAATATCTAAAATATCGAACATGTGCGGGTGGATAAAGAACTTTCTACCTCACGACCTCGACGACGGAGGGCGTGCACCGCTGAGCCAGTCAGCCTGTGACCACGGCCAGTGCAACCTGGTCGAAACGTCAGGTAATTCAGAGGTATGTAATACCTTTTCGTGATCGCGTTAATTTCCGTTTAAATACATAATGATATCATGGAACGCGAAAGTTTAAAAGTTGGTAAATAAAACATTTTTGTTAAAGAAAGTTAAAATATTCAATTGAATATTACCTGTACTAGAAAGCAAGCTCGGTAAGCGTTGCGATGCCTTGGCATCTCCATATTTCTTCCAAAGGACCTCTAGCAACCCTATTTACAAGCAAGAATGCAATACTCTGAAAATATATACCTAATACTTTAATACATCGTTGTAGCGGTACGAATTTAAAGAAGAAAATCTCTTTCTACCCGACCTGCAGTTATGCCGGTCACGGCATAACTGCAGTAACTTTCTGATGGTATCAACAGTTTATACTGCGTGTTACAAAAAGTGTGATCATATTTTAGGGTCGTATAGTAGACCCCGGTTCTGACGTAAAGCGCTAACGGTCGTGGGAAATTTTGTGATTTTTCACACAAAAATCATGTTCTCAAATGGACAAATTGAACTTAGAAATTATCCGATAAAGTTAATATTTTATAAGAGAAAGGGCTGAGTAGAATGAAACTATAGGTACTTAATAGCAGGTATTTTAATGGAATGTCCTATTTTGTCCAAATGTTGTCCATAAAAAAAAATAAAGCAAACAATTGACATTAACATAAAAATTCATGTAATATTTTGTTTAGAAAAATGTATATTATAGGTACGGAAAGTTTAGTAGGAAAAGCATTTTTCGTCATTTCTTTCAGGATTGCTAAACTATTTTACGTCTACATATAACGCTCCTAAAATATGACCACACCGTTCTGTAACACCCTGCATATTGAAACAAAAAGAAATTCAATGCTCAGAGTTACCATTGTACCATCTGTATATAATATATACAGTAAATGTACGGCTCATTAGAATTTAAAAAAAGAACTGACCTTTAGAAGTTGAACGGAGAATTCCAGAGGTCAACCTTCATCAACCCTAGGTCTTGGTATTAACCTATAAAAAGCTATTACATATAAATAGATCTCGTAATTGCCCTCCTGCAGAGGATTCTACATGTAAGCACTCGTTGGATGGTAAGGTTTTGCAGACCATCAAACAGTGCAAGCTTGCATATCTAGGCTACGTGCTTAGGTACGCCAAATATGAGTTTCTGCAACTAATTATGAGAGGAAAAAGTAGCCGGAAAGAGGAGTCCTGGTCGTAGAAAGAGTCATAGTTCAGATGGATATTGGATATATATCCGTTAATGGACACATGTAGAGTGCGGCTGAAGTTTTTCGCCTCGCTAAAGACAAAGCCAAATATGTACAGCTGACTGCCAATCTCCATTCATTGGACAACGCACCTTAAGAAGAAGAAAAAGGCTGGTAAGCGATTACAGAAGCCTATAAGCATCTGTATATACAAAAACGAATCGAAACTTGAGAAAGACTTAACCGATTTCATTCATGTTTTTGAAGTGATAACTTCTTATGGGATGGTAAACCGGTTCGTTACGTAACGCGTTACGGCGCCAGTCTGTCTGGCTTCCCTATCTCTCACGCATACGGCAGTGGTAGACAGGCTCCTCTCTCACTCTAAGCCACAGCGCTAGCCGTATTTCGGATACACGCTTCCCCCTCTCTCTACTCGGTGTTTAGTGTGCGATAGACATATACTGTTGACAGTGAGTATATAACATACACAAAATTCTAGTGTACATATTCAAGAATTATAACTAAGAATAAAATATATTTTATAATCAATAAAAGATTTTATTAATAAATAAGTTTTCCTTACATTATCATATTAATATACATAAAATTTAAGTAATAACCTAAGCTATTCTCAAGTTAAACAATTTCAATATTAAATACTTCAACTTAGATTAGTTTAAGTTATCACTTCTGTCGGGCGTCCCGAGACGCACACGGTTTTTTTTATGTCTTCTAACACTTTGTAGAAGGTTCTTGCGGAACGAAAAATAAGAAAATTGAGCAGAAAAACGGTTCACACGAATGAAGTCGCAGGCAACTGCTAGTTGGCAATAAAAGAGGTACAATAAAGGTAACTAAAGTTAACAGCAGCATTAATAGTCGAGCGGTTTAGCTTATGGCATCTCATACCAGAGTAAAGTTGACGGTTAATGGACCTGTTAGGCTAGTGGTTAGTAATCTTTTATTCCTTTTTTTTTGTAGGATGAAAGTATTACTCTAACTGCGAATAACTTCCGTGAGTTGTATATATAGTTTTTAAAGACTAGCTATTCCCCGCGCGTCTTCCCTCGCGTGTACATATTTATATATTTTGTGTGGAAAGTAGTCTAAATTACTCAATATAACACCAGCTATCTACCAGTGAGTCTCGTGGAAATCGGTTTAGCCGTTCCAGAAATTATCCGGAACAAACAGACACACACACAAACATTTTAAAAGTGTTTGTTGTGTTATAAGTACCTATTGTGTAAACATTGGGATGCGTTAAGTAAAATGCTGTTACTATGACATTACAAACAGACACTACAATTTTATTTATTTGTATGTACTTATATAGAAATACGATTTTACTCATGTGTGAGTTTCAAAGCCTGATTATCATTGATCAAACCTTAATCAAACCCGAATCTATTTGGGCTTCCCAATACACACGTGAGTACAACCGCATATCTTTAAAGAAAATGGATGGAAGTATCGCCCAAGCCATTCAACACTAGAATACGATTCAATAGATTTAAAACTTTTATTATTATCCCTTCGATCTTTGTAATTATTCGCACATGTAAAATCTAACCGAAGTAACATTTTACTTAAATCAACAGAATGTACCCGCTAGATAATATATTCTAGTACAACAAGTAAAGTCGACCCTTTGTTTTTTCAAAGCTCACCCACATACCGCCCACACTCTACTTCCAAAGTCAGGAGTTACATATACCCTTTGAAATGAAGTAGGTGTACGACTTGGTAACCTTTTGTTACAAAACAGTTCTACTTGCTTTTTTACGCAGCCTCACTTGTGGTTTATGTATCTGTGTACCAAAGTTCATCCGAATCTATTCACCAATTAGGACATACTTAAAAAAATTATTCATTAGGACTATCATTATGTATTTAAACTACAACAACAACTAAACAGGCTGACTGTGACCACGGCCAGTGTAACCTGGTCGAAACGTCAGGCAATTCAGAGGTATGTAATACCTTTTCGTGATCGCGTTAATTCCCGTTTAAATACATAAATATATCATGGAACTCGAAAGTTTGAAAGTTCAAAAAAAAATCATTAGGACTATTCGGTTGATACTCACTATAGTAATAGCTGGATTTTCGTTTTAACTAACACTAAATAGATATTTATTTATTTGAATTTTATGCACATCTGCTACAAAGCTAGACGGGCTTACTGCCTAAGGCATTCTCTACCAGTCATTCCAAATTTAATTATGTTGATAAATGTTAAATAAATGGAAAATAAACGCAGGTTTGGCCAAACTAAAATATTTCGAGGTTCAAAAAAATTCATGTGTATTACGCTCTTTTAGTCTCGAGACATCGATATCGCAGAATCTTGTTCTTTTGTTTCTTTGTTTTTTTAATTAATGAAAAAACAACGAACATTCGTTGTTTTTTCATTAATTGAAAAAACAAAGAAGACCTCAGCCAGACATAACCCTCTTCTACAGAACTGATTTACATCGAACAGCTGGTACTAACATATACCACACTGTACCACTTCTTCATTAATATACGAATATCATTATATATACCTACGTTATATTGTGACTTTACTGTTGCTTTCCTAGTGAGTAATTGATATGTTAATAAAATATCATGTGGTACGTCATGATATTATATCACGAAAATTACTTTTTCCTTACTATACAAAAATGCATAAGGTCATTACGTCGACTGCGAACGACACATTCCAACTTCCTAAACAATATTATAAATGCGAAAATGACTTTGTTTGTTTGTTTGTTACGCGTTCATGCCTTAACTAATCAACCGATCATGATAAAATTTTGCTTACACCTTGTCAGGGGTACATAAAAGGACATACAATACTTTTTATTCAGAAAAAAACACGTACTGTTCTCGAGGGATAGCAGGAAAAACATTCAGCAAAAGCTGGTAATATTATGTATAAATGCAAATGTAAGTTTGTTTTTTTTTTATAATAATAACTCCACACATCTCACACACGGCCGTCTGATCCCAAACTAGGCAAAGCCAGTACTGTGGTAACCAGACTGCTGATAAACATACTTTTATATTTCTAAATAGATACATATTATAGATAAATTACACCCAGACACAGAACAAATTATCGCGCTCGTCACACAATTATTTGTCCTGGGTGGGAATCGATCCCACGACCTCTGACTTAGCAGTCAGGGTCACTAACTACTAGACCAACAGGCCAGTCATTTTATTACGCCTTCACACCTTAATTACTCAATTCAATTCAATTTTTAAATATGGCAAACGGTGCCAATGTCGACAATTCTGCCGCAATATAATTTGTACGATGGAAATGCGTGTGTTTATAAGGGACATAAATATCAACGCCCAGAAATAACAGTCTGAATGGGACCTTGTTGTTACTATTAATACACTGAAACGAACAGACAAGTACAGTTAAATAAATGAATAATACATACCTAATTGTTAAATAGTTGGTAGTTAATACATATTGATTAAAATTACTGTACCACACCAACACTCAATGAGACAAATGATATTTTGATAGCGCCTTAATTACTGAACCGACCAACATAAAAAAGTTCATACACGTTGTCACGGATACAGAAAATGACATAGGATACATAAAAAAAATACTGTACCTGTTTTTTTTTATGAGATAGGGGGCAAACGAGCAGACGGGTCACCTGATAATAAATGACTACCGCCGCCCATGGGCACATACAACTCAAGAGTCACAAGTTCGCTGCCGGTTTTTAATGTGGGAGTAGGGGCAGGGGGGAGAGGGAAGGGTTATAGTGTCCGGGAACCTCACTCACTCGGTGAAAAGCAATGCAAACATAGCTTCACTGCCGGTTTTCTGTGAGGCCATGGTATCATTCGGTTGAGCCGGCCCATACGTGCCGAAGCATGGCTCTCCCACGGACAAACGAAATGGTGTTTCATAAACTAAAGCTTCAAACTATTTATTGTGGATCATAGGTACAGGCAGCGGCGAATGTACACATTTGCCGCCAGTAGGCTATTAAAATTTTGCCGCCCCTACCGGTTGGTCTATCTAATTCGATAGGCCAGAACAAGACATAAAAAAAAGGTGTGTGTCAGCTCCGACGCACGACTGGAGTTTACAATTTCTCTTTCTCTCTCTCTCTCTCTCCCCCTCTCTCTCTCTCCCTCTCTCTCTCTCTTCTATATGTATATATACGTCATTTCTAGACGCTGTATAGTATATATTCCATATACATATTTATAACAAAAAGTTAAATACACATATTACATGCGTCTTTCTTTAAGGAGTAAACTCCAATAAAGCACAAAAAGCACAACAAAGCGTTAAAGCGTTACGCTGCCCTACGATCACTAAATTTTACTCTTCATATTTTTTTCATACCGGGCGCCTTATATAAAAAACGATTCTTAAGGAGTAAACTCCAAAAATAATGTAGCGCCAAATTTGACGCCCCTAATATCTACCGCCGTAGGCTTCAGCCTACTCAGCCTGCTGGTAAATCCGCCACTGGGTAAAAGTAAAAGATGGTTACATTATGTTTACATCAGCTATGTCCTGCCATTTGGCATACAAAATAGAAGTAGGTTAAAATTGATTTCCAATATTTGTTTATAGTGACACTAGTGAAAAGTGATTTAAAAAAAAACTGGAACACTTCGATATTATTTGTATCTCTTGCATCTATCACAATATTATCATCCAACCTCTTCCTATCTCATTCTCAAAACACCAGACACTGCCCCATACTCCTCTTAATGACGTTAACTCTCAATCCTATGATTGCGTTGTGCGAAAAGACCGCCAATTGTACCAATTACTTACAGTTTTAAGTTCTCTATTGTATTATTTACCTGGTATACAATAAAGAGATGTATTATTATTATTATTAAATTCTTGACAGACGTGATAACTTCCATTGAAATCCCAACAAACAGAGATGACAAACTAACATACATATTTTGTTACAATTGACGCTCCTATCATTGGCTACGACTGTCTGCAAATAAATATCACTTAGATAAGTGTACAGAATTCAGTCATCGAAGTCAGCTTCTGTCTCGCACCCGGCCTGGTCATAAACGTACATAAGCTCACATGTACTATCGTCATACTTCTAACCAACTTCTGAATACTCGGCGCTAATGAACTCCTATGAACTGCGCTACGTCTTTAAACTAGTGAAACTTTAGTCAGGCGCGAACCGTAAATCACTCATTTATCTAAGGTGGTTGTAATACTCGCTAATGTCTGACAATCATGATCAATGCTCCACCGCTACGGTCCGTAGCATGGAGCATTGATTTCCCACGATTCGATGTCCACTCAGTGCAATTTTGCATTAGTATGGGTGATTCTGTGTGTTATAATTATAACTTGAGACACCTCACACACGGCCGTATGATTCCAAACTAGGCAGAGCCTGTACTATGGTAATCAGACTACTGATACACATACTTATATATTACTAAATGTATACATAATCATAGAAAATTACAGCCAGACACGGGACAAAATAATGATCGTGCTTATCACACAATTATTTGGCCTGGGTGGGAATTGAACCCACGACCTCTCGTTCAGCAGGCTTCTGGCTTCTCGCCATTTTTTATTTCTGTTTTAATGACTGAAAAAATACATGGATTAAGTCGCAACTTATTATTATTTTAGTCGGTTAAGGAAAGCCGTTAAATTTATGTGGTTGTAATAAACCTGTTCCTTATACGATATAATTATGACTGCTATAAGGGTTGTATAACGTTATGGCGCATTGTAGTATCACCTACTTTTATATGGTGCGACGTTTATGACCAGGTCGGGCGCGAGGCAGGAGTTGACTTCGATGACTGAATCCTATACTCTTGTTCAGTTTATTACTACTGAACTAAGTGATATTTACTTGCAGATAGTCGTAGCCAATGATGGGATCGAAACAAAATAAAGATGATGAGATAACACACTAACATACTGTTAGTGTGTTATCTCATCACATGAAAATGGCTGTAGGAATTTCAATGGAACTGTTCAACACGTTTGGCATGTTATAATGAAATGTAAATAGTTATTGTGTCGCGGGGAACTTTACAAACAATCAACAAACATGCACAAAGGACACCCAGACTAGAAACAATTATTTATAGATCACACAATTTTTTTTCCCATGTAGGAATCGAACCCACAAAACTTGACGCGGCGTAGTGATGAATCTAGTGTCTACTATCTTCGATTTTTTCATTAGTCTAATTATAAACTTGAATTTCAATCATTTTCATTACTTTACTACAAATATAATTAAATATAGACAAAAGGCTTTTTATACTGATTTAGAAATAGTTAATACCGATTTTTTAAGATGCAGTAGAAACATTTTGCCATCACTACATATCTACAATAGAACATAAATATTTTATTGTATATTTAAAAAAAAACCTTTAAAAATAAATACTACATGTACAGTAAAAAACGACTAAAAAACTATATATTTTCCTAACAGCGGGCTTTAAAGTTTGGTTTTACAAACTCTGGCACAATTACATTCTCAAGCATTTAATCAATTTTAATCAAATTACTTTTTTCTTATAGTTTTATCTACCCTCAGTTTTTACGCACTAATAATAAGTCCCTGAAACTTAAACATTTGTGAAGTTTAATTATTTTTCGTAATAACTGGCATAAATTGATTAAATTTCTGCTAAGAGACTGTAATTTAACATTACGAAAACAAAGGCTCTAATTTATTATTAAACTTTAAACGGTTTTGCTGTAGAAATGTTTCGGGATCATTTGTTAATATCGTTTGTCCTCGGCGTCTATGAACCTATCTCCTGTGCCTGCTTATACCACATTGTTAAAAAAAACACATGCCAATCCTCTGTGTCTCTCTGCCTTTATATAGTTCTGGCAACCCCATCCTACAGAAATACAACACCTATAACTGCTGTTTAACCGCGTACTAGACACATTTCAAAATATTAATAGTCTTCCATATATAAGTAGTCTAGTCCCTTTTTGGCTGTTAAAGTTACCCGCCACTAGCAAACTGTCGCTCAGTAAATTATTCCTAAGGTTTATTTTAGGCCCCAACACTTAACTCCCAGGCCTTGTCTACGGACTCAGGGGTTTATCTTTTAAATTTAAATTCAAAAACTTTCGTTGCCGTATTCGGGACAAAGATTCGCGTGTGCAATTCTATCAAAGATGTTAAAGCTTATTTATTTTATACTTTATGTCCTTCTAAAAAAGGAGTAAGTTTTTAATTCGACAGTAGTTTTTTTTTAAATCTTCGCCAATAGTTTTCAGATTGTATGTAATGAGTCTGTTTTTATTGTAATGGTTAAATAAATTAAAAACGTAAAACCAACTTCAAAGGTTGGCATAATAGTTAAAGAAAGTTTAAGAAACGAGAATTTTTATTTGGATAATATCTACTTTTTTTAAACTATCTCGAGTAAAAGTATATTAGTTGTGGCCCTCTCAAATATTCAAACATACGAAGTGGTTTTTAACTTTTGTAAAAGGTGGTATTATGATGGCCGACTATATTCTCAAAAAATTCAAAGAAAACCTGAGGTTGCTAGGTTTATATAGGTAAAAGGAAAAACGTGGATTAAGTAAGATTAAGGAGGGAAGAATTAACTATTTAGAGAAGATTTATACGATACGGCATAGCAAAATAGAAAACTGGTTCGGTCAATATGTTTGATCATTTAGTATGGATGTACACTTTTTATATTATTGAAAAAGAAAAAAGCACACGGCAGCACTGACAATTTCTATACACACTCACAACAACAGGACGACGTCTACTGTTTCCCAATGCAGTGACCGTGTAGGTGTCGTGGATGAGTCTCACATTTAGCGAGTTTATGTTAGGCCCTACATAATATAATCTTTACTAATATAATAAAGCTGAAAAGTTTATTTGTTTGTTTAAACGTGTTAATCTCCAGAACTACCAGTTAGATTGAATAATTTGCGTGGGTTTGTAACATCGCGCTACGACTCTTAGGAGAGGAGCAAAAACGCAGGTGAAACGTGGAGTATGGCTAGTATTGTAATATAATAAATATGGACAAATCTATTGCCGTGGACTATGCACAATTCCACATGCAACTGCAACTGAAAATATCATAATGCCGCCCAATCTAGGAATCAACTCTAGAACCTCAGCACGATTTTTCTCTAAGGAAATAAAGACTGATTTGATTTGATTTGCAGTAAACACTACGCTAGAGTCAGTTAAATTAAATACTCAAGTTGAACTGGAAATATCGGATGCATTATGTAGAGGAATAGATGTAATGTCCTTCTAACGCATTGGGAATTCTCCTACCAGGCGAGGTAATCATGCCTGGTGGGTTGCGACTCAAGCTGTACCCGGCATGCATATTTTGGGCCAGAAACCATAGCGGGCGATCCCTGCCAAAGTTTCATCACAATCTGATCAATGGTTTTGAAACGCATAGAGGACAAATATACAAACATTGATTTTTATAGATAGAAGATGATCAGCCAGATGATGATTACATGGCGCGACGCAGAATTAAGAAATACTTACAGTGATTTTCGCTAGAGGGCGCTAGGTATGGCTCCACACATCTTGTTATTAAACAGGTACCAAAACAAGCACATGGCCAGGCCGTTATATACTTGTCTTAAATTACATAACATTTATTTCAGGAAGGGTCAATGTACATAGTTACACACACGGACATACGAGACGTGAACTATAACCCTTTATATCCGTCCTAATCCTTTGTTCCTTACTTATTGAGTAAAGACTTACAAGAAACTGCTTACGAAAGCGCCAAGGTGCAGGCGTCATAATGTTATGTTACGATCAATGAATAAACGAAACACTTATTTTACAAAGGACTAGTTTTTACGATTTCTCGTGTGTGGACTAAAAACTTTCATATTAGTTAACTCAAAGGAACTTCGTATCCGAACGTATTTTATCAAGGCAGAGTCTGTTGTCATCAAGTCGTAAAAAAAAAATCAAGTCGCAATTTTGCACAAACGCAGTGTTGTAACTGCATCGAGTATTGTGGGTTTCTGATGGGTATCTTATTCATATTTGTGTGATTATAATACATAAGTTGTTCTGAGTCTGGGTGTCATTTGTGTCAGTTAGTTGTAGATATACTTTTTTTATAGAACTAACCAGTGAAGAAGCACATGGTCTACTTAATGGTAAGCTTTTAGCGATGCAAAAAACATTGGTAATTAATATTGATGCCACTTATGCTTTGTGCGTGGCTAACGTCGTGCGTTCCATGAAGATCTGGTGAACCTACTCAAATCGACTTCGGGCGCTTCGAATTCTTATTAACATGTACTGCACACTCCTTAATATTTTTTTAGTTTAGCTTCTTAATGCTAAAGTGCTGTGGGACACAGAGATATATTACTAGTGCATGAGTTGTTTCTTTTAAAAGGGCTTCAGCGTATATGTACCTACATATCTATGTAATGTTACTGAGAAGTAAGATTAGTGAGGCCGGAGACTCAGTTTTGCGAGTCTAAGGGATAGCCCAATAAAATGCAAGAACGATCGTTTTGATAACGTAATATAAATATTTCAATACTAGCAACCTGCCCCGGCTTCGCACGGGTAGCAAAGCATAAATTGTATTTTCCGACATCTATAACAATCATCGTCACATTTCAGGCATTTTACACAAAACTTTATTAAATTATACACCTAAACCTTGACCAACCGTGTTACAAAGTGAATTTTCAATAGAGAATCGTTTATTACACGAAACTATACTTTATTTTTTTCGTTTTTTTTTCACTAGAGTCATTTAAATGTGTATGTATGTGTATTGATGTGTGTTATAGTTTAATAAAAACTTTCATGAGTTGTATTCATATTAATTAAGGATATACGGTTTTTCACCGTGGGAGAGCCATGCTACGTATGGGCCGGCTCGGACGGAGTGATACCACGGCATCACAGAAAATTGGCAGTGAAGCAATGCTTGTTTCTGTTTCGTAGAGTGAGTGAGGTTACCAGAGGCCCGAACCTCCTCCCCTCCTTCCCTCCCTTCCCCTATTCCTTTCCCTACTGCTACTATAAAGGTCGGCAACGCAACTTGAGTTGCAAGTGTCCATGGGCGGCGGTAGCCACTTACCATCAAGTGATCCGTTTGCTCGTTTGCCCCCTATATCATAAAAAAAAACTCTTTCTTGTCGTGCACCTACAATCAACGCGGTAGGAAGCTTCAACCCTTGATAGAGGCCCCCGTCGGGTCCGAAACTAGTCGGGTATCCCCGAAATACACACGTAAGTAATACCTTATATCCTTAATTAATTTATAGTCTAGGTCACAACTTAGGAACGGGAACTCTTCAATAATGTAAATATAAAATATGCGCAGTATTTGCAACGACAGATACCTAGGAAAATTAATTGAATAGATCCTTGAATAAAAAACCGTCATGTGAAACTTTTTGCATATAGGTTTACACACGCTTCGTCAAGAACATTTATGTCTCTGAATATGTAAACTAGTTTATTTATTTATTTATTTATTTATTTACAGAAAAATACATATTGTTTACAGATAATCCTTACACAATAGTATATAAGTACTTAGTAATGTCTATAACAAGTAGCTGGGTTGCAAAATAGGTACATTAGCTAGGTAACAGAACTAGGAATCGTCAGTGTCTCGAGGTAACGCCCTGCTGCCTTCGTAAACAGATATTCAGAACATATGAATATGTCTAAGGTCTGATCAAAAATCTTAATCAAAATTTCGTTGATGTATCTAACAGCACGCGATAGTTGCTATATTAAACGATAACTCCTATACCTTATATTACCTTATACAAATACGAATTACATGCACGAACTTTACGCTCGTGTATGTAATTATTTTTATTTATTTTCTAGTATAACCTTTTGTCGGGGGTTGAGTGGTAAATCGTCTAGGGCATACCTCAACTCCCGACTATAGGCTATAGTTGACATAAACCGTGTGATTTTTAATCGGTTCAAGTCAGACGTAACCACGTCATCGTGCAATCGATGAAGTAGTACCCGTAGGGGTTTCCAAACGTAAAAAAAAGAACGTGAAACCTACATTGAATTATTTTCATAAAATATGTAAAAGTTTGAAGAATTAATCTCAATGCTACGAAAGTGTATATCGTCGGCGTAATTACTGGTACTGGTAAAATAGACAAGTTTCTTCGTTAGTTACAACTTAAAACAAAGGTAAAGTCCAACTAAAATTAACCCTTTTAATGTCAACCCTACTGAACGATCCCCAACACCCTGATTACTTTGACCTCAGGCGACAGAGCCCTTTTTGCCTCCTTGTCAAATAATGGCTTATTTCACTAGCATTCTGTGATTAGTTTTTAATTACCGAAAATATATTTAACAGTGGGTGACTTGACAGCCTTGTTGGGTACATGATATAAAACACGTTTGCGTGTGACTGTGAGGTTGGATTCCCGGGTTAAGTAAATTTATTATTGGGTTTTGTCAGAGTCTGAACACATGCCTTGTAGAAGACAAAGATCTTGCCCCTTACTTTATAAAATAAAAAAAAAACTGAGAACTGTAGAGGTTACAAAAATAGGTAAACAACCTTAGATACAAAAACTGAGAAAACTAGTAGCAAAGATATTTATATCTTTTTAATATTAGACCTGACAAGGGTTGGCACCTTTCTTTGGAAAAATAAATTTATACAATACATATAGTATTTTTTTCGACAACAAAAAATATAGTATTATTGGAAAATTCAGGAACAAAATAGTACCGCCTTTAATCGTGTCCAGCTTTTCCAGAGACTTTTCTCGCGTTTTAGTAAATTTTGTTAAACCGGATGGTCGTCTAAAAAATATTTTTCTGTCCCTCGGGGACAGATTATTTTTCCTATCTGCCCTAATGCTATTAATGCTATTACCCTATATGATTTTCTGTGCCATTGACAACGTGTGTACCAAATTTCATAATGATATGTTGGGTAGGTAAGGCGTAAAAGCGTTCCAGTGTGTTCCCGTTACATTTTTTTTGTGGTATAGCCGGCAAACGAGCAGACGGGTCACCTGATGATAAATGACTACCGCCACCCATAGGTACCTGCAACTCAAGAGTCACAAGTGCGTTGCCAGCCTTTAAGGTAAGAGGTACGGGAAGGGGAGAAGGAAAGGGTTAGGACCTCCGGTAACTTCACTCGCCCGGCAAAAGCAATGCAAGTATTACTTCACTGCCGGTTTTCTGTGAGGCCGTGGTATCACTGCCAAAGCATGGCTCTCCCACGAACAAAAAATCAATAAAAATATAGTAGTTTTTTTTGTACTATGTTATTATTCTAAAATATGTAGTCAAATAAATCAAAATTTATACATTATAGTACGGGTGGCAGCCCTAAACCTGACGTACTTAGTAGTATAGTACTAAAAATATATGTGTCTATGTGGCTCAATTAATAGTGAACACATGCGCGTTCTATGTAACGTTGTGTCACTCGTACACTGTAAGCGAATTTATGACAATCATAAGAAATCGTGCTCTGGTGCCTTGTGTTTAGGCACATATAAGATAGCGCGTGCGATCTCAAGGTACATTAATCTTGTAGTAGCTTGTCGACCCATGATCAGTATTGACGTATTTCATTTGTACCGAAAATTGTAATGTACATATTTAAAATTTTAAATGGCTTACACACCATCCCGTAAAGTATTCAATAATATATATTTTTTTTATGGTATAGAGGGCAAACGAGCAGACGGGTCACCTGATGGTTAAGGACTACCGCCGCCCATGAGCACCTGCAACTCAAGAGTCACAAGTGCGTTGCCGCTGGTTGCCGGCCTTTAAGGAGGGGAGAGAAGGAAGGTTTAGGGCCTCCGGTAACCTCATTACCTCGGCGAAAAGCAATGCAAGTATTGCTTCTCTGCCGGTTTTCTGTGAGGCCATGGTATCACTTCGGTCGAGCCGGCTCATACGTGCCGAAGCATGGCTCTCCCACGAACAAAATGTTGTATTATTGAATCCTTACGGTCGATCCTATTCATAATTACATAACACTTACGTCTACGACATTGGGTTATTACAACATACGTTTTCTAATGTCGTTTCTGGTAACAAGAGTGACTGATAACTGACGAGTTATGAAGTGCTTACCTTTGAACCATAAGTCATAGGTAAGCTTGATTGAGACCTGTGGTTCAGTTATTTTCCTTCAATATTTACATTCAATGTAATTTTAGACACAGACAAAATTTACTTAAATAATTTTGTTTGAGTAGGTATATCTCGTCGTATTGGGCTATCGATACTGTATATTCACGAATCCAATTACTCTTAAGTTCTTAGTTATTGTTAAGATCTGTGTTCAAAATATAACATTATACTCATTAATGATAACACAATGTTTAATTGTGTTGACTGATACATTACTTTATTAAGATTATGTTTGCACAAGCACTTTAGTAAAAATGTTAAATATAATTACAGTATAAGCTAAGCACAGGGCAGACGGCAGTCTATACCGATATAAAAATAATGAAATTCTTTTTTTTCACTACTACTACCAAACCAAGTGACACAAAAACAATTTTATAAAAAAAATATGCACTGAAAATTAAACTGAAAGTTATTAAATGTCACATTTTACGCTTTTATTTAAGTATATAACTAACATAATTACATATCATATCCCAAAAAGCCGTGACATGTACTATCGATAACCGCGGGGTCAATACCTTCTTGCAATGATTGTTTGCGTATTATGCCATAAATATTTTTCCCCAAAATTAAAACAAATACTACTAATAACAGTTACCTTCCCTATTCAACCGTTTCATACATGCATTTAATTCCTAGTTCAATATATTATAACCTACACAAAAACGCGTTAATAAACGATAAAACTGTCCGTTTAAAAGAATAATCAATAAACCAAACGTATAAAGTACAACAACACGAGTCTAACAAAACATTTTGACGCATCTACAACATAACGCACCAAATAATGTAGGAAAACATAAAAAACACTGAAAAAATACGACATCAGAACACTTTAGCGTAGCGTGTGTACTGAGGAGGCTATATGCTTACCTATGAAATGTTGATCGAGTCTAGCGTTTGCACAGAGTCTATAACAAATGAAAGAAACACTTTACACCAGATGTTTTATGTTATATAACTAATATAACACAGAAGTCACTGTTATAGTTTGTTGTTTAATGTTCGATTATGTAATTGTTAGTGATGGTTGCATGGCGCGGCCAGGGCGCGCGAGGTCCGACTGCAGATAGAAATGGCGGACGGGTGCGCGCGCCGCCCGCCCTGGGGTAAATGTGTGGTTTCACTGTGACGACAATAACCTATTGTTGTAGGTTCAGCGAGTGGAATGACGACTTGTCGATTTGAAGATGCACTTTAAAGTCAAGTATCGCTTTATCGAATGGTAAGAATTATATATAAATTTAACTGCTTGGACTTCCAATATATTCGGATGGCAAGAACCAGTTTGAGTCACAAGTACGCGACCCTGACGTTCTCAATTTTTCCATTTTTCATTCCCAAAGTGTCCGGTTGACGACAATAGGCTTGCCCCTATTACGTCAGTGGGACCAAATTATTGTTGGCAAAATATAGGTGATTAATACGTCTCTGCCTACCTATTCGAGGACAAAGGCGTGATTGTATGATGATGATGATGATAAATAGAATAGGATTATAGTTATTGCTGAACCGTAAAGCGAGCGTTTACAACTTAGTGTAGCGAATTTAATTCGTTATAGATCATGAGGAATTTATTACCAACATGTAACTAATATTTCTTTAAAAATGATAGTTAGTCCTCTAAATTTGTGATAGATTTAATTTTGTGATAAATTCGTCGTTACAATGATATAAATAAAATTATAGACTCATGCTGACATATCGATCACCGACTCCAAACATAAGGAAACATGTTATATTAGCTGGTATTTCTTGAGGTATACAAACGCTATCGATTTTCCATGGATTCCTTTTAAACAGCCATGCAGGGACTTTAAATAACACACAAATTTAAATGTTTCTTTTAAGAAATTTTATGATTCTTCTAAATCTCGTCTAATATACAACACGATATAATTTTTAAATCGTTTGTTACGACGAATCGCAACCATGAGACTCCCCCTTAATCTAGACAAAAGGCTCGCACTTTGTAACGTTCAGCGTTACCCTGTACCGATGACACAACTTATCAAAACGTCTGCATTTGTACTGTGTCCATCACCGCTTTTCAACACACGTGCTTACATTTTTTAAACTATAAGGTTCATAAGGTTCAATGAACACCAACCATAGAAATGTCGTCTTATAGTATTATATTTTTAGTACTATCGGCCAAGTCGTAATGAAAAAAAATGTTGATTTTCACGAGTGAAGTCCCGCATTCATGTGCAGTAAGAAATTGAGTAGCGAACTTTACAATGAACCAATAAACATATAAATGCGAAAAAGTCGGCCATTTTTCCTTTTTCTGTTTTGACATAAAATTGTGGGTATTAAGAATTGGTGAGTAATAAATTGTTCCTAAACTGATGTCATTCACCCTTCTTTACACAACCACAATACTACTAGTCGTAGTTTAAATGATTACTTCAAAACTGCAAACTGGCAAGTCGAGTGCTGTGGTTTAAATGAGATAAACTATAGTCAGTGGAAATCGTTTTTAACCGACTTCAGAAAGGTGGAAGTTCTCAGTTCGACAGCTTTTTGAAGTGAAAACTTCTTTAGCGGCGTTGTGCACTTTTTGGAATGGGTGGATGGGAAAAAATGTTAAACACGCGTCAGGACAACGCCGAGTTTCTTATATTTAAAAAAAAGATAACATTCGAAATTCAAACATTTATGAGCGGCCCGGAGCGCAGAACTTCCAGCGTACCCTGTACCCATGTATACATTTAGATAATTATGTTATAACCTACTTTTTATTTTTAAATTAATTATATATATACAGATGTGTGTGTATGTATGTATATGCAAATACATTGTGAAGTTATGTTTTCACTTCTGACGTGCAACCCTACGACTGACTGCTTTCTTTGTGTACGTTACGCGATATCTTCGCCATTTGTGAACCGATTTCAATCATTCTTTTTTTAATTGGTTGTACTTAAAATTTGTCTCATTTAAATTTGAATATAATATTCCACCTTTAAGGGTAGAAACTTAAGGGATGAGGAATACAGCTTATTACTATTTATCATGATTTATACTTTTGGTGATACTTTTTGAAGTGAAAACTTCTTTATGCACGTTTGTGCACTTTTGTTATGAGGAAAAAGCACTGAACTCGTGACTGTCACTAATAATACATATGTAGATCCAGTAGAGGGCGCTAGTCTAAACATTGAGTTCTGTCAGCTCCTTATTAATTAAAGTCACTAACCTGCTTAACTGACGCTTTAAGTTCGTCGTTTCGTAAAAGTTTTCACTTTTGTCGGCAGTCCCATGACTGCCTATTTTTTTTAAACTTAATTATCAGCAGGAAGGTCGGGACCAAAAGAACACCGACACTGCTGTTCCAGGGAAAATTAAACTGTCTTAGAAATCACAAGAAATTTCATCAGGAGTAAATTTGATGAGTTTGTAGTACCATATCTTGTTGTACGATTAATAAATAAATGGTGGTCGAATTTCGACCATTATTTATTAACTTAAAATGTTTTGTTTTGTACTGATAATCAGTTTAAATTAACCTGTCATTGTATACATTGTACCATGAAAGATCAACATATCACTACATATTATAAAACAAAGTACCCCGCCGCGTCTGTCTGTCTGTTCGCGATGAACTGAAAAACTACAGAACGGATTTTCATCCGGTTTTCACGAATAGATAGAGCGATTCGTGAGGAAGGTTTAGATGTATAATTTGTTATGGTTTTATGTAAACTGGTTGAAATATGATGATGATTGTTGATTTGTCTCTGTTACCCGTGCGAAGCCGGGGCGGGTTGCTAGTATCCTACTAATCCCACTAATATTTGGATTTGGAAGTGGATTTCCCACTAAAGTTTGGATGGATGTTTGTTACTCTTTCACTTTTTATCCCGATATTCCCATGGGATCGGGACTTACGCGGGTGTATTATAAATGTGAAAGTTCGGATGGATGGATGTTTGTTACTCTTTCACGCAAAAACCACTGAACTGATTGCAATGAAACTTGGTATGTAGATAGCTGGAGACGTGACGTGACATAGGCTACTTTTTATCCCGATATTCCCACGGGATCGGGACTTACGTGGGTGAAACCGCGGGGCGCTGCTAGTACTCCATAAGTTTTAAATTTATAACACATTAACAAAAATCCCTCAAATTTGCCGCCCCTACAATCTGCCGCCCTAGGCTTCAGCCTACTCAGCCTGCTGGTAAATCCGCCACTGAATCATACTTTTCTGTATAAAAATGAATCCATATTTGCCTTATATCCCTATTTCATCACCGGTGAACGGCTTTTTTGTGTTTTTTATTGTCAGAAGTAGGTTCTTATGAACGAAAAAATTAGGAAAGTTGCGCGGAAAATTCGAAAATTTAAGAAAACTTAACGAGAGACTTACGCGGGTGAAACCGCGGGGCGCAGCTAGTTTAATAATAAATACATACATAGATACAATAAATGATCGTGTGCATCACTCATTTATTTGTCCTGGGTGGGAATCGAACCCTCTGGCGCACCAGTCAGGATCGCTAAATACTAGACGAAGAGGCCTGTCAGTCAAGTATTTAACCCATTCTTTCCGAGGCATTCGTTTGCGCTTAAGTTTGCGTGCGATCATGATTACATGAGTTTGATTTCTGTATGTGACAAATTGTTATTGCTGTTTCAAGGAAGATGACAAAAGGCTTGCATGGGTTAAAAAAATATAGCTGCAGAAAAGTTAAGCGACCAGTTGATCTAGTATAAGTATGTATGGAATACCAAAATTGACAACATCTAGACACCAGTGTATAGCAAATATAAAATTGCTGGATGCATATCTATGATTCGATAAATCCCTTGTGCTGTATAGCCTTCTGGTTGCATCGTGACTGCATTCGATGTGAATCTTTGTTACTTATAGAATCTCAGACTTAAGCGGGTCTTTCGGGATTAGCCAATAGATATTTGTGTGTAGTATCTATCTCACTTGGGTACACATAAACGTTTTTTTTTTCATCAAACACTTAAGGCATTGAAATTTCCACTACGACGACTCTTTCATTCAACATTAAAAATGAATATGGCATTTCTATATATTATGCCAACTAACTTTCACTCTCGACATCGCCCGCGTGTATCTCGGTTCCCGGTTTAGTCCAGAATCCAATATATCTGAGATTTATTCTGATTCAGCGTGAAGGAATAACAAACATTCTAACTCACTCCCACACGCAAACTTTGACTGAAATTAACCTATTTAAAACAAAATAGAACTAAATAAAAGTATAGGTTTTGTCGTCATAATATATGACTCAAATACAAGAAAGCAAAGTGTTTGGATAAGAAAATCGATTAAAAAAAAAACATGAACCCCAAATAAATCCAAAGACATACTTCCGCCGATACTGCTAGGGAACAACTCTACGGTTAATCTACTTATTTTAGGATGAAACAATGTGTGCGCTGCGGAATGCAATACCAAGATGTTTCAACTGCACAATATAATACTAATGGAGTATTAAAAGCTGCTGTGAATAATGGTCTATTAATCCTATTGTATTTTTGTAACCTATTTCATTTTTATTGTTCAACTTATAAAGTATGAGGAAAGAGGAAGACGTTAAATGAAAATAGAATAGTAACCCAACCCGAGTACAAATAGATTCTAATTTTAAATAACCGATAAGTAATTGATAAATTTGATAACGCATAAGTACACCATTGCCTGCATTTGCAGTGTGTCGAGCCTGATACTGACGCTCCTTGATAAAGGGCCCCCGTCGGGTCTGAAACTGGTCGGGCCTACCCAAAATACACACGTGAGTAAAACCGTATTATTTCTTTTAAGCACAATTGGTGTTGTAAATATTATAAGTAACCGCTTGCCATCAGGAAGGACGTGTGCTTATTCAGTTATTTAAAAAAAACCGGACAAATGCGAGTCTGACTCGCGCACCCAAGGTTCAGATTTGACAGACACACAGACAGGCAGACAGATATAAAAACAAATTAACGACTTTCGAACCTTTTCCTTTACTTGTGTTAAAAGACTTTGCTTCATACCAAATTCATGATTCCAGGTCAACGGGAAGTACCCTACAGGTTTTAATTTACCTGCTAAATGTTCAAATTTGGTGAAATCTAAGGCTTAAATTGCCGCATCTTTTCATTGCGTTGCGGTCCCTTGAAGCTGTAAAAAAAATTAAGCTTCTAATAGCTTATTTTTTTTACAGCTTCAATGGACCGTAGACATAAGTATTTGGTATTAATTTTAACTTGATACGTCCACCGGTTCCTCAGAACAAGAGTCTTAACAGACAGACGGACAACAAAGTGATCCTATAAGAAGTGAGAAACGGACCCCTAAGAATGAAGGACTGACAGTAGACTTTTGAACAAGTCTGAAAACGAGCATGTGCTTCAATACTGGAAGATTCTAGTAACATTCTACGCATGTTATGACTATTGAAAATTCGAGCACATGTTCGCTTAATAAGATAGGAAGGTTCCATTAGCGGTTCCTCGTTCAAGCACCGGGCGAATTACTTGGAAAAATTGTTTGTTATTTAATGATGGCACAGTTGGTCGGTCTATAAAAATAATCATATTAACATTACTAGCGCCATAATGCGGACTGTATTTTTTTATATTCTTACGCTTGTAGGTACATCCCCGAAGAAGTACGCAAAGGGGGCAAACCTATTGCCGTCTGGAAATTAAAAAACCAAACGAACTACGTCGTTATTTGCACCTACATTATGTACTTTTCATATAAAAACTTTTAACAAAAAATTAAACCGACGAAAGAAGAAAGGAACCAAAAGGTGAAACTAATGTAAATACCTAAATAATTTTGAGTCGGCGCCAAACATAAAAATAAAGAAAAAAAAACAAATATAAGGATTGATTTGAGAACCTCTTTCGTTTTTTCGTCGGTTAAAAAGAAACTTAAACGAGACTGATAATGAAGTGTGCGAAGCGAGTCCATAATAGAAACTTTGCAAAGCTTTTCTTGCAATTTTGGAGTTTTGCAAAAATATTTTTTACGTTGTACACTGCAACTGACAATTAACCACGTGGTCTGTTCTGTCGCCCTTTCACGCCAAAACTACTCAACCGATTTAAATGAAATTTGGTACACAGATAGGCTAGAGCCTGAGAAAAGACATATACTTTTTAATGCGAAAAAAGGGGTGTAAGGGGTTGAAAGGTGGGGATGAAAAGTTGTACGGAAGTATCGTCATATTTAGAGCTAGAAGCTTGAAACTTATTTTTTAGGCTGTGGATTCGATATAAATACACTATTCCACGCGGACGAAGTCGCAGACACAGCTAGTAATTTATAATCCTTCACACACTGACGTTCTGAATGTTTGGTATACCTAAAAGAAAACCTTTCACGGCGATATCGATCAGTAATAATTGATAGACCAATCAACCTATTAACTATTTACACACATTCTACCAACTTATGCTATCAAACTAACTAAATAATAGGTAAACCCCGGTGAAATTACTAACGCTATTAAACGTATAACGATAGGGTTTATTTATTGTTGATGATGAGCATGATCATTTGTTCTGTGTCTGAGTGCAATTTGTCTATAATATGTATGTATTTAGAAATATTTAAGTATGTTTATCAGCAGTCTGGTTACCATAGTACAGGCTCTGCCTAGTTTGGGATCAGACGGCCGTGTGTGAGATGTGTAAAGTTATCATTATTATAATTATTACATACTCTTGAGCATCGTCGTAAAGTCGCCTGCTTATCGTTATTTTATAGTATTCACTTTGGTGAGTGTGTGAAAGCTCTCTTCAAACTAATTGAACTCTCACCATTCCTTCATCGGACTACCAGACACAGGCAGAGGTTCCACCCATTCATTCTGTTCTGTGTCCGGGTGTAATTTATCTATAAAATGTATGTATTTATAAATATATAAGTATGATAATCAGTAGTCTGGTTGCCATTGTACAGGCTCTGCCTAGTTTGGGATCAGATCTAGTTGTCTACATGTGATAGTTTTCCGGATGTTTTTTGGCAGTCCTACTTTAGAGACTAAACTCTAAACGTGGGAGAGCCATGCTTCGGCACGTATGGGCCGGCTCGACTCCGCTCGATACCACGACCTCACAGAAAACCGGCAGTGAAGCAATGCTTACATTGCATTTCGCCGCGTGAGTGAGGTTACCGGAGGCCCTAATCCTTCCCTCTCCCTTATTCTCGTCCTTCCCCTCGTCCCTCTTCCCACTCTTCCCCCCTCCCCCTCTTCCCACTGTTCCTTCCTCCCCCTTTTCCCACTCTCCCCCCTCTCCCCTCTCCCCCTCTTCCCACTCTTTCCCCTCTCCCCCTCCCCCTCTTCCCACTCTTGCCCCCACTCTTCCCCCCCTCCCCCTCTTGCCACTCTTTCCCCCCTCTCCTTCTCCCACCTTAAAGGGAGGCAACGCACTTGTGACATTGTGTGTGCACTGGTAGTCATTTACCATCAGGTGACCCATCTGCTCGTTTGTACCCTATACCAAAAAAAAAGAGACTTAAAAGTCCTTCCTCTGCCTTTTCTTTGTGTGAGAGAAGTTTAGAAGAAAATTAATAAGCAATATAATAAATAATTTAAACGTGTGCATGTGTGTTTCTTGTAATAAAGACTATTACAAAAACACATCATATCATACGATTGACGTGTGGATATAATGTTTTTGTAACTTTCTTTCGAATAATTTATTTAAACGAGCGACCTACGCTATTTCTAAACGATTAGATTCCTTTCATAATTGATGTAACATTGACACTTATCAGTTCCTGTCACTGTCAATCTATTGAATTTATTTCGATAACACTTCTTGTTTTCTGAAAGAGTTTTTATTCAATAAATAGAATTATTGTGAAAATGTTATGTTAAGCAATTAGCTATGACTACACAGTATAAGAAGTTCATTAGACTTATAGCTAAATGGCCTATTGATTGTACCAAAGGCGAGCGGTAAGCTAATAGGTTAGGTTATGTTACGTTATTACCTAATTTTGTTCTACGAAGTATACATTTTCTTTTATTTCGCAGAGACCTCGGCAAGTTTATTAGGGATAAGGTGAAAGTTGCATTTGAACCCACGAATAAACAGGATTTAGATTCGGAGCTCTGCAACCAACAGTACAACTCGTTGAACAAATTAGCTGACAATTATTACAAAAACAAATATAAAAGGAAGCATAGTAGTACAGCGACAGGATTGAGTGTTGAAGAGTGTAACCTCATTCTATCTAACGAGGTTCTCGATTATTTAAAGGAAGAAAACAAAGGCTTCTTTAGCAAAATATTAAGTAAGGACAAAAAATGATTTTAAAATATTTTAGACAAGTTAACTTGTCAATTTTGCGCCGTACGTTGTCCACAGAACATGTTCAATATAAAGACCATACACCAGTAATGTTAAATGAAGCTATTAAATATTTAAACCCTAAGGAAAGTGAGTTGTATATTGATATGACATTTGGGGCTGGTGGACACTCTAGAAAAATCTTAGAGTCGGCTAATTGTAAACTTATTACGTTAGATAGAGATCCGTATGCCTACGAAAAGGCACAAAAACTTGCTGAAGAGTACCCAAACAGAGTTATACCTTTACTGGGAAAGTTTAGTGAACTCCCCGCACTTTTAAAAGCTAAAGAAGTAAAACAATCTTCTGTAGATGGTATTCTATTTGATTTTGGTTGTTCGTCCATGCAATTAGACAAAGGAGAAAGGGGATTTTCTGTTAGCAAGAATGGTTACTTAGATATGCGAATGGATGCTGGCCAAGATCCAAATCAAATAACTGCGAGAGAAGTGCTTGCAACAGCTAATGAACAGGAACTATATAAAATATTTAAAATATATGGTGAAGAGAAAAAAGCTGCAAAAATAGCACAAACTATCATACAAGCTAGATACATGATCAAAAATATTGAAACAACAGAAGAATTGGTCGACTTAGTCAATTCATGCTGTCCTGATGAAATACGATTGGACAAATTGCAGAGGCCACAATCCAATGCCACAAAAGTATTTCAAGCATTACGCATTTTTGTCAACAATGAATTGAACGAACTGAACTATGGCATGGTTCTTGCTAAATATTATTTAAAACTCAATGGAAAATTAGTGACCATTTGTTTTCATTCATTAGAAGATACAATCGTGAAACGTCACATAGCGGGGAATATTATTAATGAAGTGGCCAATCCTGTACCTTTGAAATACTTAAGCCCAACACTTGTCCAGAATCAAGAGACTATTGATAAATTTCTGTTCACCCCTTGGAGGCCTATAAATAAGCATGTAGATGTACCTACAGATGAAGAAGTACAACGAAACCCCAGAAGTCGTAGTGCCCGATTACGGGCTGCAATCAAAGTTAAATGAATTTTGAAAATTGAGTATTGTAGTATTTGCCCATTAAAGTTTTTGATAACTTATAAGTAGGCACACCCAAAGCATTCTTTCTATAAAGTACCTACTATTTCTAAAATGTATTTGTATTGTTGTGACATACAGTGAATGATGAGATTTAATCTGTTTTGATGTTATACTAATACTATTAAAACAGTCCTAACTGTGAACTTTCAATAATAGTGGACATAGGGCTCATCAGACTGTTCGAATTGGAGCTGTCCAAATAGGGATATTACTTATTTAGTGGCTAAATATTACTGTTTACAAGTTAAAATATTTTTTATAGTTTCTTTAATCAGTCATAACACTCAAAATAATGGCTCTGATAGATAGACATAGCTTTTATATAATGTTGGTATATTGTAAAGGAAATGGATTTCTTATAAATAGACTTCATACATTACTAAAATGTACCTTCCCTTAGCTACATTCTGATTGAAATAGAATATTTAATGTTGTAGCTTTTGTAAATAGCTCATTGTAGTGTAGTAAATAAAAATCCAGGCTGAGAAATGGTTTATTTATTTTTTTCATTAATTAAAATATGCACAGAATTAAATAATACGTTGTTTCATGTTTTTCATCACAAAATACAGACAAGATATCTATAGAATGATCAAGTTATTCTATAGACAGGATCATTCATCACCACCAACTAAGGTTTTAGTGTTCTGTGATCTAATCCTAAGAACATTATACTTGCATAATTTAGGATGTCATACTGAAATTAGGGTTGCCGGCCATTATACAATTTTTTTTGCTTATAAAATAAAGCAATATTCGTTTTCTACTACTAAGAAAATAGAATTCTGATCATTAGTATTCTTATTACAAAAAAGTTTCAATTAATTTATTTAGAACTAGCAACACGCCCCGGCATCGCTTCTGAGACCCAGAGACATCTTCAACATTCATCATCATATTTCAACAAATTTACACAAAACCTTTACAAATGATATATGTGTTCATCGCGAACAAACGACGAGAAACGAAATTATTAACTAGATATAATGTAGATGAGTTATTTCAAAGTTTTTTTTTTAATGAAAACTGAACTCGTGACCGTCACGCTAATAATACATATATAGATCCACTAGAGGGCGCTTATCTAAACATTGAGTTCTGTCAGCTCCTTATTAATTGATCTTTAAAAATATAATTAGTTTAATTAAGTACTTATTGTGTGCGCAATTCATATGGTAAAATAAACAAAAACATAATTGTAATTAAGGTGAAAATTTAAAACGCCTATAGTGCTCAATAGCGAAAATCTTTATTCAAAATGTCGTCCGAACGTACGTCGGTTTGATGGATGTCACTAGTAGATGGCATCACTTTCTTCAAAAATTAACACTACGGATCGGCAACTCACAATTTCTTATTAACAATTTTTTAACACAATTATTATAAACAAGGCATTTTGGAAGTGAAAACTTCTTTAAGCACGTTTGGCACTTTTGGTATGGGGAAAAAGCTCTGAACTTGCGTGACCGTCACGCTCAAATACATATATACCGATGTGTTGGTGTGTGTGTCTGTTTAATAATTATAAGTATATTATATGTGTTAGTTATGTTTTCACTTCTGACGTGCAATCTTACAACTGACAGTTTTTGTTGTTTAAAATAAAATATTCAAGTTTAAACAGTTGCTACTTATCTAAGAAGTGTGTTGGTAGCATAGTTATTGTTACGATGCGATTCAGTGTCCAGTGTGCTGAACTGTGCGGCACTGTAATGCACAGTGTGCGACACAAATGTTTATTCTGGTCGACTCACTCAAGCAAACAACAGAATTTTCGCGCACAATTTGTGCTGCACACCATTTTGGTGGAATCGTACCATTATATTATCTGTTACACTCATATATTGTCAAGGAAGTAAACATTTTAATAAACGCACATTGAAGTAGTGCATCCAGTAGCAACAGGAATGAGTTTTTTACAGTTAACCATGAGGCTCCCTGTTCTCCAAACATCATTCAAGTTACCCACCACTTTCGCCAGAGGCGCTTTGAGCAAAATTAAGAAGAAAATTACAATTGTCATTATAAACCGTACCTCATTCTTGAGTTCTAGACTCACCTACTGAAGTCGTAATAGCATTCTTTTATAGAGTTTAAGTACCTACTCATATGTTAGTGGGTATAAATAAAAATCCGCACTGAAGTATTGTTTATTTTTTATTCAAATGTTTATTTGTTTTGTAAATACATGAATAATTAAAACGGATTGCAAAGGAAGCCAAGTTTATGGTATAAGTTTCTACATATACACACACAATATTTTGTAGTCTATTAAATTAATTTTGCTGACATTATCCAAGACACCCCAAACTGTTCAAAAGTGTTAGGTGAGCCGCAGTAACCGAAGAACCTTGCGTGGCATTGGACGATTTAACAACGCTTTAGTGACAAGGCCATCGGATTTAAACACGCTCAACCAATTTGTACGGATACTATTCTTTCGCTGGCGGTCGCCCAAGCCCAGGTCGGCAGCAAGAAAATTTCGCGCAACTTGCAGCGGGTACGAGAAGCAGACAAATAACGTACCGTTGGAACTGAAGTCCGTCATCCAGCGATCGGCACTATACTTGCTTTTAATTAAATTTAATAACGGTAGTGGCATCTTTCTGCACCTGGGCAAAAACACATTGTAGATAAGAATCAACCAAAGGCTTTGTAGTAGGTATGACGATGACGAAAAAGCTTTGAAATGACTGACAGCATATATCTACCTACATTATAGGAAATCAATGGGTTGCCACAATAAAACCTAAAAGAGCTCATTCACGTAGAAGGTCACAAAGAGCGAACCAACCACACCAGTTAAAGAAAAAGTGTCAAAAATTTAAATAGTAACTTTCTTGATTGGCTGGAAACTATTGCTAGCATCTACGGGAAAGCCCCTGTCTGTCAGTGTGCACGACTGACGACTCTGGGGATGACTACATACTGTGCAACAGTCAAACAGACGTGTAGTCTTAACTCCAAAGGCATTTGTCTGAAACAGAGGCGTCGTCTCGTCCTGTACACGGGATATCCAAACACGTCCGGTCAATCATCAGGTCCAATAGGCACTCCATCACAGATGACCACAGGAATCATTTGTCGCCCAAGCCAGCCATGTGTCAGCTCCTCGCTACCGAGGCATTGGTTGTTTGACTAAATTTCCTCGACGATGACCAACAAACCGTAATGGCTTGTCGTAAGATAGTGCTCGTACTCGTGAGGAATGTGTTTATTATGTCCATAAGTCTCAGTATAATATCTACATTCCTCATTTATTACAAGGACGGAAATTAAATCTTAGTTTGAGTGCGTAGTGTTCGGATCCAGGAAGTAAAATTCAAATATAAAATATTGTAAATACTTACTCGTACATGCAAATAAATCCCCGACGCATCGTTCAGGAGTTAAAGATGCGTGGAGAAAAGCAGTTTAGCGGAGTTACTGTAATCTTACTGCCTTATATGCTGGGTGCGTTGAAATTAACTTAAAACATTTTGATGAATTTCATAATAACACTGGATGACAACAGAGATGGATGTGGTTTATGGTTGACATAGACTTTATGAAGGAACTCATCTTTTAAGGTCCAAGTCTACGAGCAAATCTGACCTCTCCTGAAAAACCTCAGCGTAAATTCTAATCACGGGTTCACTCTGTTCATAATCTCAACTTTGGAGATGTTTTTATTCCGTCTGAAATAGAGTACCTACCTATCTACATTAATATAATTATGTAGCTTTGTAGTTTGATGATCCACCTATTTGGCAAAAGTAGGTATGTACCTACTTATAGGTACATTACCATTTCTTTTTTTTGTTAAATTACCTAATTTTGTAATTTGTCGGTCTAGGTGGGGGCTATGCAATATCTTACTAACAAAGGTGAACTCTGTTCGTGATTTGGGCATACAACTTGATTCAAGACTCTGCCTTGACTTACACATAGAGAAAATTGTCACCAAAGCGTATCAAATGTCAGCATTTATAATGAGATCTTCTACAGACTTTTAACGGCCTTTTGCATATCTTTACCTTTATAAAGCTTTAGTGCGATCCCAGCGAGATGGTGGCGTACCTACACATTTGGAATAATTACTAGAAATGGTATTGTATATCTTTCATGACTTCATTCATGTAACTTCATTGTCATCATCAGGCGGATTGTTACCAGAAAATTTTATATATTGTTTTAAACTTAAAAATTAATTACGTTTACCGAAAGTTCTCGAATGTTGTTTCCCGCGAAATGCAAGCTGCAAGAGTCCAAACTCTCTCCCGAGGCTTTCGAACTTATGAGGAAAGGGCGCGAGCTGTCAGCCACTCAGCCATATTCGTTAGATAGGAGAGCCTTAAACTCGTTTAATATACAACTCACAAAGCTGATGCGACGGGACCTCCGACGCTTCAACACTCACACAGGTTTAAGTGGGAGAGCCAAACTTCGGCACGTATGGGCCGGCTCGACCGGAGTGGTACCACGGCCTCACAGAAAACGAGCAGTAAAGCAATGCTTGTGTTGTGTTGCACCGAGTGAGTAAGGATACCGGAGGCCCTAGCCCTTCCCTTTCCCCCTCTTCCCTCCCTTCCTTACTCCCACTATAAAAGCCGGTAACGCACTTGTGACTCTCGAGTTGAAGGTGCCCATGGGCGGCGGTAGTTACTTACCATCAGGTGACTCGAAAAAACAATACATAATGCGATTGAGCGGAACAGTGGGTTGAAAATGTTCGCTCAGCCTTTGGGGAGGCCCAATCTGATAAAACGCAAAACTGAGAATGGCAGATCAGTCACCTCAAATCGTTATCGATTTGTGGACAGCTGTACCACTGTTATGATAGAATCAACGATACTCAGTGATAATGACCAGATAGCCCCATTAACGCGCCATTACAGCGAGAAGATACCCGAAAGTAGGGGAGCCAGCTCAAGTACAACAGCTTCATACTGATTGCTAAAATGATCAAACTATCGGCCAATCAAAAACCCTTAAGCCATGCCATGAGCTTGACGTTTGCAAATAAAAAAATAGGTAAAAAAATGAAGTGTCTGTTTGTAATGTCAAAATAATAGTTATTTTTTTAAGTTCACACAGTTATTTGCACGATACCTATGCCTAAAAAATCAGTTTTTTAAATTTTTGTCTATCTGTCTGTTTGTTCTGGCTAATCTCCGGAACGGGTGGACCGATTTCCAAGGGACTTTCACTGGCGGATAGCTGGTGTTATTAGGAGTAACTTAGGCTACTTTTATTTTGGAATTTGGAAAAAAACAATTAGGGTTCCGTACAAATTATATAAATATGTACACGCGAGCGAAGCCGCGCGGGAACTGCGAGTTACATAATAAAGCTGAGCTCTACTACTAATATACAACGTATAAAATGTGTAGGTAATAAACAGAAAACTGTTTACTGAATAAAAAATAATAATTAAAAAAGGTATAAAGAAAAATGGTTAGGGAGAGGAACCTAGGCTAATTGATACCGCAAGACTCGGGAGGTCCTGTAAGTCCTGTGACTGAAGAGGCCACTAGGACAGGAACACCAGTAAACTTCTGATTAATTCGTTCCAAGAGATTTTAACACTTCCCGGAAATGGACGAGTATCATGAGCGGTGTTTCCGTAGCTCCGTGGTTGATCCCGATCTACAGGGCAGGGTTCACAGCAATGGGAGTGTAGATGGGGTAGGTGCCAATTCATAAAAAAGAAATAAAACCACAACATAAATAGACTCATTTATTATCTTCTTACCATCGATTACGGTAACTAATACTATTTTTATACTATGAATCTTCACATTAGTCCTAAACATAGTTACGACAACATATGTTCAGAATAATCACCTAAAATTGTTCTAACCAAAGTTAGTAACATCATAAATTGTCCCCGAGATAGCCACTTCGCAATTTCACTCATCTATCATATGTACATGTAATAAATTATATAATCAGGCCTTAGGCCTAAATATATTTTTTCATATTTTGTGAAGAAATATATATATATAATCCTAAATATTAAAAATAAATAAAGTGACTATATTTTTTATTAATTTTGTATGACATGATACCCTTCATAAGAAATAGCACTTACAATTGCAACGACAGACATATACACTAATAATATTAGTAGGTAATATAGACCTAAAATGCACAATAGGTATAAATATAAGGATAAAAGGTTGTTTCAAAGAGACTAGAACAAAATTATTTGCCGAGTATAATAAAATATATATCTAATATTTTAAACATTGATATTTTTATTTATTTCCATTTCATTCTTATTTATTTATTATGGCAAGTTTTATTATCAAAGCAGCAAGTAATGTCAAAGGCTTAAGATAATAATCTAACTGCCTTCACCTTACAATTTTACCTCCTAAAATGTTCGACCATAAAGTAACATTTTTATTATATTCTAGTTCATAGACATACTTAAACTTTTAAATTTTTTGTCAAGCTTTCAACTTGTAGGCATGTTATTACGTGGCATTAGATGATCATAAACGAATAGTACAACATTTGCTTGGATTAGAAAGTTAAAAAGTACATACCGTTACATAGCCAAGAAATATACGACGCGTGTGAGCGCTTACATTGAAAGTGGTATAACTTCAGTAATAGACAATTTTAACATGGAATAATTTGAATTTATAATATAATAAATGGTAGTTAGATGCAGTCATGATTATGCGAGTGTTATTACAAATACATGATGCCTGCGAAATTGAAAACTTGGTGAGGTGACGACCTGCAGAAGGGTGTGTAAAAAAATGAATCAAACTAGAACTAAGAATGTTCAAACGGGGAGGATTAAACCGACTGTAATTAATCTCCAGACCAGTCGGGTGTTAAGATGCTTCTGGAGTGTAAAAACATTAAATCCAGTGACAGAAACATGCTCCGTCGCTTCAATGCGCAGTCGGATAAACACCAGAATAGAGACATCAGTTTGCTTAGAAAGAAGAAAGAAAGAAAATACGTTTATTCTGGTACAACTAAACGAGACGCTAACAGAGTGAAACAGCTAGCAAATTCTAAACATATAGCTGAGTTTTAGGAGATGTACCTAGCTTAAGTTTACAAGACGAGAAGTAGTCATCTCGCGGTCGCACCAAAATGGGAGCCCAGTTCAGCTTTGTGCCGGGCACTGGTGGGTGCCTGACGCTGGTTTTCAACTGGGCCCTTTACAGCTTACAGAATGGGGACAATTTTAATATAGTATGTGATGACATGGCGAAACGAAAATATCGTGCGAGTGGATCATGGATTCGACGACGAAGGGCAAGCACCACTAAGCCAGTCAGCCTGTGACCACGGCCAGTGGAACCTGATCCAAACATCAGGCTATTCAAAGGTTTTTAATACCCATTGATCGTGGTCGATGGATCGATTTTATGCCATGGAACGCGTAAGTTTAAACGTTAGTATATCTCTAACAGTCTAACTCCTCCAAAAGTATAGCGTCTATATGTCAATTATCATACCGTAGTCATTTTAGAAAGCAAGGTACAGCTCGGTGAACTCAAGAGAGTGAAGCAATACTTCACTGCAGATAGTCACAAGTTTGGACTCACATGGAGTACTGCTGTCCTCTCTGGGCAGAAGCGCCTAAATACCAACTACGATGTTATGAACATAAATTTACAGGCAGTTGAATACTGCCTGTAAAGCCAAAGGTAATATGTTGCCTCCCTTTCTGCGTTCTAAGGCATGTGCAAATGATTTACTTTTAATAGGAATTGCTCCAGCTCGTCACTTCCGTCAGCAATTTCCGAAATTAACCAAAACTGAATACATGTTCTGCGATTTTGGCGGTCTCTCCAGTCCTGAAATCATTTCGCTGGATGGAACAGCGAACCCAGTCTGCTCCGACTTCAAGTACCTCGGTTCCCTTCTTCAAAGCGATGGCGAAAAAGACCGCACTGTACAGCATCGAATTAATACAGGGTGGATGAAGTAGCGGCAGGTAACAGGAACCATTTATGATCCCAAGTTTCCTACTAAGTTAAAGGGACAGGTGTATAAGACTATCATCAGACCTGCCGTCCTGTACGGATCTGAAAGTTGGCCTACAAAGAGAACGGATGAGAGACGCCTGCATGTAGCCGAAATGCGAATGTAGAGATGGAGGTGTGGTGTGACTAGGATGGACAAGGTGAGAAATGAATACATTAGAGGGAGCCTGAAAGTAGCACCAGTGGGTGAAAAACTGAGGAGCAATAGGTTATCGTGGTATGGACATGTGATGCGGAGGGATGAGCAAAATGTGGTGAAAAGAGTTTTATGTATAGATGTTGACGGGTACCAGAGAAGAGGACGATCAAAGAAAAGATGGATGGACAATGTGAAAGAAGATATGGCTAGAAAGGGAGTAAGCAGTGAAATGACGAACGATAGAGTAGAATGGAAGAATAAAACATATTGCACCGACCCCAAATAAAATTGGGACAAGGTAAGGCCGATGATGAAATGATTATACAAATTGTAGCATGATCATTCTACAACTTTTATTGAACTATTTTAAAACAACATTTTGAATTTGGAAACAGCTTGCCTAATCAAAAACATTCAACCTACTGATATAAATATGAAAGTACTTAACTCAAAAGCATCTTTTATAAAATGTGAATAGCACACTTTCAACTAAAGCTCATTCAATGTTATAAACCAAATTCTATATCCACCAAAACAGTTCAGTCAAGATTTGAACTATATAAATAAATGTAACCACACAATTGGAATGTGGTGATTAGGTACAAGTAGCTCCGTGCATCTAAATGACATTCATGGCAGTGATTAATTAGAAGTAGTGTTGCTATTAAACAAAATAAAGAAAAAACTCGAACTGAATTATATATATATATAGAGAAAAACAACATTCAAAGATAGAAATTAATATTAAACTCGTATCGGTCATATTCGTGATTGTCAAAAGTCAATCCATTGTATATTTTGTAAATATTTTGTGTGTTCTCAGATCTCCTGCAATTAATAGTTTTACTTAACAAAAAACCTGCCCTTCCCACAAAAATTAGCAAACTAATCAAGCATATGGCAAACCAAGCCATTGTGTACATGTTTCTTTAATAAATTAAAATAGATACCTGCCTTTTTACACTATTGACCGCGACGCAAAATGTTATATTTTTAAAAATTAAGAAAGAAAAATAAATCAGTTTATTGGTCATATAAAGAACAAAATAAAACATATTTCGCGCCATTTTTAACACAGTTTTTTTTTATTGACCTTTGTCACGATAATGATGTGACGGCGGTGATTCATTTTTATTTATTAAACTATTTCAAATTTGGAAACAGATAATGAAATCGGTACATGTTACATTTTCCGTATACTGAGATGTCAATATTTGTAGCATAATTTTGCTTAAAAAAGTAAAATAATAAATAAAATTTTGTTACGATGATTTTAGCGTACAAACGCTGTCACAGTATCTAATAGATTAACGTTTTTCTAAACAATTTATGTACGAGCGAGTACTAGTTTTATTTGCCGTAATCCGTTTAGATTCTTTTACAGCATTGTACGCTAAATCGTCGTGTCATTAAAATACAGACTCTAAATGGACGCCATCGAATAGGCAAAGCTAAAGATTACGGGATAAAAACCTCGACTATTACAATCAATTCCAGTCTTTAGTTAAATTATGACAATAATGTATTTTTTATTTCCATCTTACGATAATGATAGAATTTTACATTCAAAAACGGACCGCGTCGTAGACCGCGCACCGTTTCACATAGGAATGCATAACCTTCCCGTTTACTCACATCAAATCAAAGTGTCCGTCTTAAACGTCAATCTGACAGCTGTGAGGCTAGCTCGTCAGGGGTGGGGCGGGGCGGGGGGGGCGAGGGGGGGGCGCTACGTGCGGTGCACGCCGGAGAGCACGTTGTGCTTGGCGCGGTCGGTGGCGGCGGCGGCGGCCGAGCGCATCTCCTTGAGCGTGTGCGACACCGAGTGCTGCGCCACCGGCCGCGGGAACAGCCGGTCCAGCACGTGGTTGAACCCGTAGAACTGGCGGACATATGTATACACTCAGAGACGTTGTACGAATGCTGTCAATGCACCAGTCGATCGATCTGTATACACTACGCTTCACAAATATTGTCATTCAGAGCTTAATTATTAACAAACAGACGAGGCTCAAGTCGGACGATCCCAATAAATTATGAGTTTTTTGACCTGGTTGTTGACATTTTACGATATATAATCCTCCTTCTGTATTTCGCCATAGTCACATAAAAATGTATATATATACTGTATATTCTATATTTGAATTTCTGTTGAACGTTTCTGTATAAACATCGGTACAAAAATTTATATTTTTTACATTTATTAACACTCGCCTTCTCCTTTCTTTTCCTAACACATGTAAAAAAGAAACGATATAGGATTATCTAAAACAATATTAATAAAGATTTTTTTATAGTCAAATTACATAAACACATTCGTAAACGAACATTTATAATGAGGCACTCACCATCTGATTACAGTTTTTCTTAAACCTATCGACTCCGAAAGCGCGTATGGCCCGTGAGAAGCCGAACACCTGCGAGTCGATCCACGCGGAGCGCACCGCCACCGTCTGCCCCGCGCCCACCGCGCGGTACTCCACGCGCTCCACCACGCTCTACGCAACCACAACACACATTACGATATTATTATTTTTTATGATATACTAGCAGCACCCCGGGGTTTCACCCGCGTAAGTCCCGATGCCGTGGGAATATCGGGATAAAAAGTAGCGTATGCGTTAATCCAGGTCTTCAGCTATCTACATACCAAGTTTCATCGCAAACGGTTCAGTGGTTTTTGCGTGAAAGAGTAACAAACATCCATCCATCCATCTATCCATTTATCCAAACTTTCACATTTATAATATTAGTGGGATGGGGCAACCAATCAGACGGGTCATCTGATGTTAATGACTACCGCCACCCATGGACATCTGCAAGTCAAGGGTCACAAGTGCGTTGCCGGCCTTTAAGGTGGGAGTAGTGGAAGGGGGGATGGGTGGAGGGAAGGGTGGAACAGGGGGAGGAAAGAGTGAAAGAGGGGGGGAGGGTTAAGGCCTCCGGTAACTCACTCACTCGGCGAAAAGCAATGCAATCATAGCTTCACTGCCGGTTTTCTGTGAGGCTGTGGTATCACTCCGGTCGAGCCGGCCCATACGTGCCGAAGCATGGCTCTCCCACGATACATTACATAAAGAACACTCAATCGATTGATGCAATTGGATCGAAACAAAAAGGTATCATGCAACAATAGAAGAACCTTTAAGAGGCGGCATCTGAAAACCAGCGCTGCACATCTTGTTAAATGCAGCATTATACTGAGATCGTGATCTATTCAGGCCCGTACAAATGTACTAAAAAATGTTTAGATTCATAGTTTTTATTTTGTTTTTTTTTTCTTTCTTTCTTTCAATAATAATATTTCAGATAATTCCAGAATAAATTTCAAATTTCATTTCATAATTTTTATTTGACACAAATATTTTGTTTTTAATGATTGTTAAACGTCAAACTAATCAATGAATGTTTAGCCTTTAAACTCGATAGATGGTGTTGTTGCCTCTGCGTGAATCGCATTATAGTTTCGCTCGCACTAGTATTACAAGAAACACAATGTAATGTTTTAGAACAATACAATATCCTTTTTTTTTTTTCGTGTGGAAACCCCCACGGGTCGTCACCTCACCGGGGTCAACGGCAAGGTGGTATGTCGGACTCGGTTGACTAAAACCACACGGTGTTCCGTCACAGGGTCCTAATGCCGGGGACTCAAGTGTACCCTAGAAAGGAAATCCCTGTGAACCCCGGCAGACTTGGCCGCCTGCTCGACAACAGGCGACCCCACAATTTGGTGCGGGGGGCCTTGCCCCCTCCGATTTAAAGAGGCACAACACGTCGCGCCGCCGTCTCGGGCCTGCTTCTGCGAGACGAAAGAGAAGTAGTTCTCTCAAGTTCCCTTTCCGCCGCCTCTTTGGCATACGTCACTTCCTCACAGAACGAGGCAGCTTAATCCCATGCTCTCTCGCACCGGACCATGGCCATAACCACGGTTTCCAGCGAGAGGCTACCCACAACAACGGCCGCAGCAAGGTCGACGCGCTGTTGCGTCCACGCAGTGCACTCCACCAGAGTATGAAGTGCAGTATCCTCGCTGCAGCCCCCGCAGTGGTGGCACACAGGCGTTGGTTCCGGCCTATGCGACACAGGTACTTTCCGAAGCAACCGTGTCCGGTAAGCACCTGCGTCATCCGGTAGGAGAGGCTTCCGTGCCGCTTCTCCAGCCAATCCTCCATGATGGGTCTTACCGCCACAATCGTGGCGTGCCCACAATACAATATCCTAGAGCAAATAACATGTTGTAGTTTTATTTCACTTGATTTAGTTACTAGTAGGCCAGTGCTAGTAGTGTTTTTCCCAATTAAATATTAGACAATTCTTGATATTTACGAATGGTAAAGGAATAATAAATATACAATAAACATTTACATACCATAACTTTCGTATATCCTAAGTTTCTTGTATAAGTGATGAATATTTTGTTCTCTGGATCAACAATGCTTTCCTCTATGATTTTGACAGATTTCGCGTTGAAAAAACTGTAACAGCACAAAGTGATACTGTAAGTTCCACACATTCGATTCGTTTTATTCGAAGGGACGAACTTTCATAATTTTGTGTTGAGATTTCGTTGACGCCCTAGGGAGCAATCTTGTAAACTCCACAACCACATCAATTTTCCCTTACAAATGAAAAATTATTGAAATTATACTTTTTTTGGCGCGTTATGGAAAAATGATGAGAGTAAATTTTTACGAGGCGCGCGCACACCGTCACGAAAAACTGACACCCTGAAGTAAGCTAGTCAACATTGAAGTTTTTCAAAAAAGTTACCAACTTCACGATAGTGATAAAAAGGGTTTCTACATATTACTTTGAGTATGTTTGTAAAATTTGAGGTTAGTTGACGGTATGTATTATTTATGATAATTTACTGTGATTATAAGTGATAAAAATGGTTTTTACATATTACTTTGAGTACATTTGTAGAATTTGAGGTTAGTTGACGGTATGTGTTATTTATTATGATATTTAAATAAACTTTATTTAACTAGATAAAAGTATAGCTTCTTCCGTGCGTACATAAGTACACACACACTTTTTTTTATTGAGCCATAGCCCTTCTGTCGCTCTAAAACTGATAGTTCCAAACTGTACAGAATAGATAATAGTAGTTACGTACAGTAATCTCACTCAGTGACGCCACTTAGACAAATAGCGAGTCTCAGAACTACACAATTACGTTCTTATTAGGTCGCCTCAACAATCCATTTCCAAAATTATTTGCCCTTTCGTTAGCTTTTTAAAGCTATCAGGTGTGGAAAGTCTACACGCGTTATTTTTCCTGAAAACGATTTGTACCCGATACGCTTATACATATACTAGCAACCCACCCCGGCTTCGCACGGGTAGCAGGGACATCTTCAACAATCATCATCATATTTCAACCATTTTACACAAAACCTTAACAAATGATGTGCATAAAGTTTAATTAAATATCTACACTACCGGCAACGTCGCAGGCAAAAACTACTTCTTCTATTACTACTACTAGCAGGCAGAATCTATTACGAAATTAACCTCGACATCAACATTTATATTACACATAGTATTTCTATTCTGAACTCTAATTCCTACAGCATAAGGTACGATTCGATATCACGATTATTAATTAGCTAACAGTATCAAACATTGAAGAGATCATAATGATAACGCATGTTAATTAGAAATAATATAATATAAAATGTAGGTTTACTTAACAAATTTTCTGCTAAGTTTTAGTTAAAGTATACTTGTAAAAAAACTAATTATTTATAATGAATATTAATGATTTCACTAATTAAGACTATCAGCGTAATAGTAGTAATTTCTCTGATGGTAACAGCTTGGCGCCAGGCCGTGCCCTTATTTTCATTCTAAGTTCTACAAACAAAAATAGTAACGAAAGTGTTTAACCATCATGTGTGCTCAATTTTACGGCTGATTTATCTTATCGGAATTGATAATGCGGATTGCGATAGAAAATGCTCGTATTTCAACAAAAAAATGTCTATGATCGACTGTTTTGAAGTGATAACTTCTTATGGGAGGGTAAACCGCTTCGTTACGTAACGCGTTACGGCGCCAGTCTGTCTGGCTTCCCTTTCTCTCACGCATACGGCAGAGGTAGACAGGCTCCTCCCCTCTCACTCTAACCCACAGCGCTAGCCGTATCAGTTTAAGTTATCACTTCTGTCGAGCGTCCCGAGACGCACACGTATTTTTTTAAATGACTCAGAAGGCTTCAAAATAACTTATACCCACTTAGACTGCTTCAGAGCTAAGCTGTGAGGGAATATCTATTCCAGCAATAGTAAGTCTTCATACAAACGACCGAAACAACACGTCTTGAAATCTCGGTACATCAGCAGTAGCGAGTTCGACGCAGCTTAGTGTGTGCTTAACCCCAGAAAAATAATAGAAATAAACTTATTTTTACGTATTTATTGACTTTTAGGTATGTAATGAATCTTTAAAGTAAATATTTTCTTTAGTAAACTCCTTTAACACTAACTCACGATTACTTTTAAATTAGAAATAAAACTTTGCCACCAAGTCTTAACTTAAAATTGGTCTCTAATGTAACAGCTTTAGTTACTTCAACAATTTCGTCTGATTACAATGTAATAATAACACATAATATTTATTTTTTAACTAGCAGTTCCCGCGCGGCTTCGCTCGTGTGTACATATTTATATACTTTGCGCGGAACCCTAATTCCTTTTCCAAAGTAAAAGTAGCCTAAATTACTCCTTATAACACCGGTTATCTGCTAGTGAAAGTCCCGTGGAAATCGGTGCACCCGTTCCGGAGATTAGCCGTAACAAACAGACAGACAGACAAAAATTTAAAACACAATTTTTTTTTATTTTTTTTTATGTATGACCACGCATAACTTTTTACAGGGTAGACCCATTTCGATAATCCTTTTTTTATTGGATAGGGCTTACTTCGAAGTTTGTTACATTTAAATTTCAAACAAATATTTCAACCCTAAGGGTGGAAAAATAGGGGATGAATGATTTTTCACCCATTGACTTTTCACCTGTGAACCGATTTTGTTGAAACGTAGCACACATGTGTAGTTCTAATGATACTAAAACATGACGGAGACATGTAGTTGGTTATGTTAGCTACACAAAACTAAAAAATAAAAACTTTTTAACAAAAATTAAACCGACAAAAGAAGAAAGAAACTGAAAAGTGAAAAATAAACTTGTTAGCCTAACTAAACTCCTACATTTTGAGTCGGCACCGAAACTACAAACAAAAAATGAAATTCGAAAACACTTCGACAAAAAGACGCGTCGCCGTCGCGCGGCCGCCGCTGTCATAATTTTACTTAATGATTAATTTGCTTGTTGTAGCCATATCGCGTTGACGGTCAAAAGCCTGAACCTTAGTGCCTTAGTATATCGTAGTCTAATTGAAAACATCTTATGACTTCTATTTTTACTGTCTTACTTTGTTAATCGATTACAGTTAATTAGAAGATACGTTATCGATACACGTCATTCTAGTTATAAACTGTTAAGAAATGAACCTGTCTCGTAATGATTGATATTTGTTTACATTGGTGTGTGCAAATATTTTTGAAATTGCTACTAATTTTGGCATCTTGATAAGAATTTTGAAGGTGCCCCGCCTCACACCAGGCTTGTGTTGGAATTGGATACATTAGTTAAGCGGCAGTGTTATAGTGGAATTATTCTCTTGCTGCAAACTGAGTCATAATCCGGAAAATCAGTGTCACGGATATGCGGCGAACGCCCGCTCATTATTGATAAAGGAGAAGTTGACTCTTCAACTTCTCTTATATGGTAGTTTATTATTTTTATGATTTATTCAGTAATTTTTTTTTCCATTTCTATAGTTTATTTCACTATTACAACAAAATTTAATTGGCCATTTTCATACATACCCCTAAGTGGGAGAGCGAGCGCAATATTGTTATCCCGCTTCAATGATTTATGACCGAGTCTGCTGGAAGTAAATCATTCTACTATAAAAAAAACGATAGTGTTGTATTTCCACTGGTGAATATGGTTGCCAGAGCTCAATAGGGAGTGGTGGAGTGGGTGGAGGGGCGTAGAATATGACAACTTGAGAATGACACCACTGCTGCTGCGAGAATTAATAAGCACTAATAAACAATCGTATAGTTGAATAAAAAAACTTAATGATTGAAATGAAAATTCTAGAAACTTTTCCTAATAACACCAAGAATCTAACCTCCCGTGGTAGTGAAGGTTCAAATATTACGTTTTTGTTTCTGGCAGTTTGTATTTATTTGTATTAGAATTCTGTGAACGCATTTTTTTTTTTCAATTTCGCGAATGGAGAAGCGTAAAATTTGGAATACTTAATGTTTATACATAGAAGCTAAATTTTTTAAACAATATGTGTTAATTAAAAATTACGTGCTACATCCAGCTACACGCGTCCAGTGTATATGTTGACCTGTAATACTGGCCAATGAAATCTTGAAAAAAACTTAATTATGGTAAAAATTCAACTACCAGGCGATCTCTAGTGAATTTCATATTTTTGTTTTTATATTTCTGTATTCCGATTTCAAACACAAATAGGTGGTACAATAAGATACAATTTGAAACTTATCTGTAAAATATCATTACGATAGCATGCCTACTATCCGGCTTTTAATATTATCAAACAATGTAGATACAGTAAATGATTACATATTTTTAATGAATCTATTATCTATATTAATCACTTACTGCACTAGATTTGTAGGGGCCAATCATTCATTACGTAACAAGGATTTTGGCCATTTTTAATCTCCCACCCTTACGTAAGGACACAGTAATCTACCTTCTACATAACTAAAAAACAATGTAAGTATGTTTGTCCTCTATGCATTTCTAAACCGTTGATCAGTTTGTGATGAAACTTTGGCAGAATCATCTGAGAACGCCCGTGAGGGTTTCTGGCCACAATTTTTTTTATAAAAAAGTCATTGCAACGCATGTACAGCTAGTAAAAAAATAAAATAAAACCCGTCAGAGACCACTCAGGACTTATACTACAGATAATTCACGAATGCCCCCCAACTGATGCCCTTTATAAATGCTTTTTTAGGAGAAACTAGAGGGAGGTTCATTTCAATCGCGGCAGCGACGAGCGGAGTTGTGTTTCTACAAAGTTAGTTGTAGAACATTAAATTTCATGCAGACGTCGCGTCTACCAATGAAATACGATTGCCTTGCAAGGCCCACGAGGATTATGTAGTATGCGACTATGATTACACACCGTGTGTTATTTGTCGCGATAGAATGATATTACATGCACTTGCACACAACAAATTACATTAGAAATTCCTGAAACTCAGAAACTGCCTGATTGGTCACCGTCGCCGCTAGTGAGTGAGGAGGAACGGCTATTATGTAATTATGTCCCTCCAACACAAAGGGTTAGGGTCCGACCAGGATTGTCCGGATGTCTTAATAAAAGCTGTTCCCGGATCCCTACTATTTCAGGCGTAGTACGGCGCACCGTGTAGTTTTAATCGGTTCGATTAGGACACACAGGCCCACCGAAAACCCCGGTGGGGTGACGGCCCGAGGGGGTTTCCACATGCACAAAAAAAAACAGGATAAATTTGTCCCTCTGTAAATGGTATGTATGGAGGATGGAGGAAGCGAGGGGATAACATTTAAACCCCTTCAGAGACGGGAACTGCACAGGCGGGCCAACACCGCCGGGGACGCGGACGAATGTGACTCCCTTATCCCCGGCAAAAGGTGCAAGATGGAACATAGTGGTGGTTTTAGCCGGTAGGAGTCCAGCACAACCCTCTGCGCACCCAAGGAAGATAGTCCATGATGGATTTCCCCAGTATAAAAAACGATCACGATCGCATAGCCTGAATGGACCCTCCATTCAGGCTATGCGATCGTGCCTAGCAGACCATGGTTGATGTTGGGAATATATAACTTTCATTGCACGATACAGGATCAGTAGTTACAGTTGTTAACATGCTGGAGACAAGAACCAATGGACTCTTTTGTCGTTGTAATTTAACGTAAATGAATCGTTTTATATTTATAAAGCACATACGTACGGTTTTACTCACGTGTATATTTCGGGGATGCTAGATTAGTTTTGGACCCGAGGGAGCCCTTTATCAATGAGTGCAGCGACCTACCGCGTCGGTGTCGAGCATCCCCGAAATACTGAGTAAAACCGTATATCCTCAATTAATATGAATACCACTCACGAAGGTTCTAATTCGAAACAGTTCGTTTTATCACTTATGTTGAAGACAATTGCTAATTTAACTGCCGTGGTTTCCGGTGAGTCTACTTGTATTGTGGCTTTTAGTTCATCATTAACAACTTTCGTTTTGAGGTATAGACCCCACTCATTATTGTATTCTCAGTATTGATTTCAACAATAGTGTTAAGATCAAAATTTCCAATTTTTTTTTTTTCTTAAGGGTTACTGGTAACGTGGGTGACACATTACTGGTTTTCTTGCTAACCCCTCCAGCTAAGCTTCACGCTTGTGTAGGAGTGGGTACACGTCGGTTGTGCACTGGGTGGGGTTCGAACCTGCAACCACTCGATTGCAAGTCCGACGCCTTAGCCATTACGCTACCGCCGCTTATTTATATCATTTTCATTTTCAATAAATATTTAAAAAGATATTGACTTTTTATTCATAGGTAAGGTGGTAAGGTTTAATAAGTAGGTAAGTTTTTAAAAAGGTTTAAAAAAAATTGTCACATACCTCGTAAAGTAGATAAATCAAAAAAAAAAAAACATTGATATCTGGTATTATTATTGTATTATGGACGAGCAGCAAACTTGCTGATGTCTCTACATCACTGCACTGGAGTAAAATTCTATGGTGTAATAATATAACAAGCATGTATATATGTTAATACAACAAGTAACAACATGTACATACCGTTCACCCCATTTAGGAACCCTGTTTGTCTTGGTAAGTATCCTCTTTGTGTATAGACATCCATCCTTGACTTCTCTGCTCCACGTGTCTTCAGTCAGCACATGAGTACTGGAATATTAACAGATAATTAATATAAAATGTAAACTAAAAAATATGTTCGTTGTTATCGCATTTCCAGTATTTCTTGACATTTATGCATAGAGCACACAAAAGGACAAGAGTGCCAGAAATATCCAGTCATCTTATAAAATAGGTACTATTCTTAATATTAAACTGTTGCTTTAGGTTTGTAAGTGATTGATTGCCTTTAACAATAAAACAACTATTTCTTATCTACTACTAGCAACCCACCCCGGCTTCGCACGGGTACAAATTATATACCAAAACCTTTCTGAGGAATCATTCTAATTATTAGTGAAAATCGTATGAAAATCCGTTCAGTAGTTTTTCAGTTTATCGCGAACAGACAGACAGACAGACGCGGCGGGAGACTTTGTTTTATAATATGTAGTGATAATATTAGGTAAAATCACTGTGCATAATTTTTTTTTTTTCTAAATTAGAAATAAATGTTATCAACTTTCATAATAAGCCAAGGTAATTGACATTAAATCGGTCGCCTGCAATTTAAATTACAGGAAGTATTAAATAAATAAATAATAATACATATTGGAAACTTCTAATCTATGAAAACGGCAACATCGACAACTGGTCCAGCATATGAGTTGACCTATCCAAGTCTATACAATGACAATTCAAGTTATACTAGCAAATTAAATTAACCAAATTTAAAACTTAACTACCTCGAGTATTACTAAATCTACTAACAATATTATTATCTACATGCAACCCTACCTGGAGTAATTGTAATGTTTGTTGATATACTGTTGAATATAAAAACAATTGCTGCATGTAGTTCAAGTCATACCTGTCTGACGTTTTAAGACAAGTATATATTTAATATGTTGTTTTAAGGCTTTCCTTTAACCTTCTTAAATCGGATTATTTGGTTTCCTTAATTAATAAAGTACTACTATTATGTAAACGGCTCATATAGACTTAATGAGTTTCATAATAATCATGTAAGGTATATAAGGATCAATCTATACAAAAAAATATAACAAACAGACAGTAATTGTATTTATTATACAATTAGTGTCTGTTTGTTATATTTTTTACTATATGCATCTAACTAATTACACAGTACTTATACCAGAAAATTAATTTAGTATATTCTTGAGTCTGTTTGGTTGTTCCAGATAATTTCTGTAACTTGTGGGCAGATTTCGGAATGGAACTTTCACTGGTAGATAGCTGATTTTATGAGGAGTAACTCAAGCTACTTTTATTTTGGAAGAAGAATTATAATTCCAGTAAAAAAACATAAATATGTATGTACACTGAAGCAAGCCGCAGTGGGCACATCTAGTAATTATTTAAATAGGCAAAAAGAAACATTTCAGTAACTTTAACCAATTTTCTTCATTTATTTTTTGATGAGTAGCTTTGGATGAGCTTTATAGGTATGAATAATAAAAAATATAGATTATTTTTATAAAACAATAAATACTAGTTAAAGATGTGTATTACAAGACAACAGACATAATAAGATAGTTCTGAAAATAAACTTAATTTCATATGTGCAAAGTATTAAAACAAATTGTCAACCACTGCTGACATGGACGTATTGTTTTGTGACGTCACAGTCTGTTAATAAAACTTGAATTTAAATAGGTTACAATGCGTAGGTGCATCCATATGCAGCATTATATGCGGCATTTGAGCGCTCTCATTGAAAACTGACATTTTAGGCTTTTGCCCTGTATTTATTACTATACAATTTTTTATTAATGTAATTAAAGTTGAGTAGTTTTGTAAGCGTTCAAATGTTTATTTTATTTTTTATGTGTATACTGATTATTCAAATAAGGTTTTATATTTGTGACAAACAAACTATGTTTATTTGATTTTATTATTATTTTAAAATGTGTGGAGTCAAACAATTCCAACCACCATCACTGCAGATATAATTTACATTCTCTGTAAGCATGACCTTCACCCTTCCATATATTAACAAATCTAAAAACTTCTTACCTCAGAGGGTTAGGGTACCTCTTCCAGTAACCACGAGTAACTTGATCCCAACTGAAGTTAAATGTAGCTGTATTTTCAAAATATCTTGCCATTTTTTATTTATAATTTTTATAAAATGGATTCGTACTGGAATGATTGTAAATAATGAACTAAAACGTTCAACTAGACACCATGCTCCTTTCTGTGAAAAATAAACGTGAATTAAAAAAACTTCTCGTTTTTTAAATGCGATAACTTAAAAAGCGCGTGTATCGGGTTACATAAACACGGCCAATGTAGGTCACTGATTGAATATATCATTTGACGGCACAACGTGCCGCAGCCGCCGTTGCCACAAAGGCTTTGTGATTGTGACCATGATCACGTACGTAATCAGGCAGGTATAACGAAGTAAACAATGTTCATTCACCTTTGGTACACGAACATAATACACGGACTTTGGTTAAACTAACCTTAGCGACGATATGTTAACCATACATAGTTCTAGAAACTAATATCACATGCAACAAGAACCATATCAATCAACTTTAATTTATATTTGATTTATACATGTAAAAGTCATGTTACCTCACAGATTAGCCGGAGGAATTTCTAGATACAATGTTTTAAATGATACCAGGGCTAAATTGAAGGTTACACCTTTACTGACACAGTCAGGAATGACTATTTTGATCGTATGTTAAACGAAACAATCACAAAACTCATGTTATCATTCATATTTTCGGGTGCTTTTTATAATAAAAATTTCTTTAACTATTGACAAATTATTCAAGAGTCCATTTCTGACACATACAGTTTAAAAATATTATCAAAGAGTATACCAAAGTGTATACAAACCATAAACTTAGTAGTAAAGTTTATGATACAAACCATAAACTTAAAATTACTAAAGAATTTCAAACCGATTGACAACACCATTGTAGCAGGCTTTCTGCAAAATAATAAATGATTTGATTTGATTGGGGAATTTATGGAGAAACCATCAATGTGAGGACAATGCGGGGAATCGGGAATTTTTAGCCTTATTAATTACATTACGACTCCAGGTTTTTCTCCCCAAACTGGGGAATTTGACCATTATTTTGGGGTAATTTAGGAAAATGGCATTGGCAACAGCACCGTGGCCTTGGCGGGACGTACGTCAGCGGCAGGCACGATGCTGTGTATACATGCTACGTCGGGCACCGCGTCCCCCCCATAAATTATATACTGTAGTCTGTATATTATATACATAAGCATGTGGTGGTGGTACTCGCTGGATACAAACGCGTCGTACAAGTCCAGCAAGCAATTAATAATAATTATGACGTACGTCAAGACTTTTCACAATCGTTTTGCATCGTGCATCGTGCGTGTCCTTGGCGGGACGTACGTCAGGCGCGATGATGAGTAGGGCCTTTTAGGTACTTTAAGTTGATCGAAAATGGTAGAAAGTAGCACAGAAGCTGTATAGTCTATAGCCGGAAGTTAACAATTATTAGTAGACAGTGGTGGGTAAACTTGACCCAATCTAGCCCGAAATATACGATGATGAGTGATATGATGTTTATTTTTTTTTTTTTATGGTATAGGGGCAAACGAACAGACGGGTCACCTGATGGTAAATGACTACCGCCGCCCATGGGCACTTGTAACTCGAGAGTCATAAGTGCGTTGCCACCCTTTAAGGTGGGAGTAGAAGAAGAGGGGGAGGGGGGAAGAGTAGGAAGAGGGGAGAGGGGAAGGACGGGAATAGGGGAGAGGGAAGGGTTAGGGCCTCCGGTAACCTCACTCACGCGGCGAACAGCAATGCAAGCATTGCTTCACTGCCGGTTTTCTGTGAGGCCGTGGTATCGAGCGGAGTTGAGCCGGCCCATACGTGCCGAAGCATGGCTCTCCCACGTATATTATTATTATGAATTTTTATGAAGTGATGAATGAATATGATGAAGTTTCAGGTTCAATGGATTTGTCTAAATCGTGCAATAATGAGCAATTTTGAGATTTGAAGTTTTGTTTTTTAGTAGAATTTCTAGATAGTATTATTAGTTTACAAAGGCGTCGCCAGCCAAAGGGCCAGGAGGGGCAAGTTGATACATGGAGAATGGGAACAGTATGAATTCTAAATATCTCAAGAGCACATGAAGTTTTATATTTGAAGTGCGAGTCTCCCTCTACCTCTAAGACAATTGTTATAAGAATGGTACTAAGTCCAATGTGTAAAGTTTCACGAGCAACAAAACAAAATTTGTAAATAACATTGTTATATTTATTTTTGGAAATTCATCCTTTGCCTACCCTTTTCCCAATTTTATTTGGGGTCGACGCAATATGTTTTCTTACTCTATCATTCACCATTTCACTGCTTACCGAATTTCTAGCCATATCCTCCATTACGCAGTCCATCCATCTTTTCTTTGGTCGTCCTCTAATCTTATCCGTTAACTTCAAACACATACGTTTTTGAAAATTACAAGATAATAATCATAAAGTGCTCCATGGAAACCCTTTTTTGATTAAGTTACATAAAACATAATTTTCGGCCTTTCGTAAACTTCTCGACTAGTTTATAATCCTTGTAAATAAAACCGTGTTCCTTATTTTTTTTTTTTTTATTGTATAGGGGGCAAACGAGCAGACGGGTCACCTGATTTTAAATGACTACCGCCGGCCATGGGCACTTGTAACTCGAGAGTCACAAGTGCGTTGCCGCCCTTTAAGGTGGGAGTAGGAGAAAAGGGGGAAGGTGGGGAAGGATGGGAATAGAAGAGAGGGAAGGGTCAGGGCCTCCGGTAACCTCACACCTCAAGAAATGCAATGCAAGCATTGCTTTACTACTAAAAAAAACTTAGGTTAATTATATTTTAGCAAAACAATTATTGTTCCATGTAATATATATAAATATGTACACGCGATCAAAGCCTCGCGGGAACTGCTAATAGACAACAAATTGTTGGAAATAAATTTTGTTAAATTAAATAAGAAGGAGTTTAAATTTTCGCCTCCTGTGGCCAAATGGCTTTGTGGCTATGGTCTATTATAATAATGCACGTTTGTTCCTATATCGAGGTAAGTACAATTTTTTTTTGTAACCTATGGAAAACCCCTCAAGTATCACCTCACCGAACACTAGGTGGAGAGGTTATGTCGGAATGGAACGGTGTAAAACCACATTGTCTCAGGTATAACCTAGGAATTAACTCACTGAACCTCAATGGGCGGCGGTAGTCATTTACCATCAGGTGACCCGTCTCCTCGTTTGCCACCCATAAAAAAAGAGGCAGTCATGGGACTGCCGACAGAAGGGCAAACTCAAACGATACGACGAACTTAAAACGTCACATTACTCTCCTACTCACTCACTCACTCGCCCACTCGCCCACTCGCCCACTCGCCCACTAGCCCACTCGCCCACTAGCCCACTCGCCCACTCACCCACTCGCCCACTCTCCCACTCGCCCACTCTAACCACTCTGCCCACTCTCCAAACTCTGCCCATTCTGCCCAGTCTGCCCACTCTGCCCACTCTCTCCACTCTGCCCACTCTGCCCACTCTCTCCACTCTGCCCACTCTGCCCACTCTCTCCACTCTGCCCACTCTCTCCACTCTGCCCACTCTCTCCACTCTGCCCACTCTGCCCACTCTACCCACTCTCCCACTCTTCCTTTCTAGATTCCCTCCCTGGCGTTCGCTGTGTGGCACGTAGCGCCGTCCTACTGAAACTACATATCGTTCACGTCCATGTCGTTCAATTCAGACCAAAAAAATTATTGGTTATCATTGATCTGCAGCGCTCGCCGTTGACAGTGATGGGCTCACCAACATCGTTTTCGAAAAAGTACGGACCAATGACACCACCAACCCAAAATCCGAACCAAATGGTAACTTTTTGTGGATGCATTGCCATATGGTGAACCTCGTGTGGGTTGGCGTCGTCCCATATATGGCAATCTTGTTTGTAACATAGCCATTCATCCAAAAATGTGCCTCGCCGCTAAAGATGATTTTTCGGACGAAATTGGGGTCCGCTTCCAAATGCTCGGCGTTGTCTATGGTCATTAACTTTGAGCTCTTGGTTCAGTTGGATCTTGTACGGGTGCAGGCCCAAAATTTCGCATGCCTAATTATCTCGCCCTGCTTCTTTTTCAATAAAAATAGATCAAGCCCAAAGCAGTAGCCCCCACGAGATCTACGTCTGCGTCGTCTCCCATGTTTGCACTGATTACCATGCTTGCGAGCGTGTGAATAGCTTGCTTGGCACGTATAAGTGCGCAAGCTGCGTGCCGGGCTGCTTGCCAGGGTGCGCGACTTGCGTGTGAACGCACCATGAAGGGCCAAAACGTCTGGCGCAACGCGCGTAACGTCTGCAATAATAAACACTAATTTTGAAAATAAAGTTTTATCATTTGGACATACTGCTCCATAAACTAAAATATGTAATACCTTCTGAAATACTGCTCAATCGTGTAATAGACCGGCAGCTCGCCACAGATTTTATCGATCAATCGTATCACGTATGCCCTTCAAGTTGTTGATTATAAAGTAGGATTAACTAAGAAATTGATTTAAGCGAGATCGTGACAGCGTTACATGTAGCGTGCAAAGTCATGTGAAATCGCCAAAAAAAATGATAATTTTTAATCAATCGAATCACGTGTGCCATTCATGCCTTGATGAAATTTATGAAAAATACGATGTGGACAAGCATCAGCATACGCGCAGGTTAGGTCCCTGTGGCTGAACTCAGTCCTCGCATTTGCAAAAAAAATTACGTATGCCGTGTGTACTAAATGCTTATATTAATTGTGAAAATTATTTGTAACTAGTCGGCATACGTTTGGGCAACTTGAGCCGAATTTTTTTGAAGTGAAAACTTTTTTTAAATGGGTGAACAATGTTAAACTCGCGTCAGATTTCAGGGTCTCGTGGACCCTGATAGAAAATGTATGGAAAATGTGTCCGACTGTAATATATTTAAAAAAAATATATTTTTATGACGAGATCGAAAATTCTTAAGACGGAGGTGAGTTTCTTATATTTACAAGTACAGCGTCAGAGAGACATGGAGAGGGAGGGAGGGAGGTCGGAAGGGGTGAAGGGAGAGTGGGGCGAGTGGGGTGAGTGGGGCGAGTGGGGCGAGTGGGAAGAGTAGGGCGAGTGGAAGTAGGGAGGGAGAGTGAGGAGTGTGGGGACAAGTGGGGCAAGTTTAGCAAGTGGGGCGAGTGGGGAGGGTGAAAGTAGAGAATCTAGGGAGGGAGAGTGGGAGAGAGGGAGAATTGGGAGAGTGGGGCGAATGGGGTGAGTGGGGCGAGTGGGGAGAGTGGGAGTAGAGAATCTAGGGAGGGAGAGTGGAAGAGTGGGGCGAGTAGGGAGAGTGAGGCAAGTGGGGGGAGTGGGGTGAGTGGGAGTAGGGAATCTAGGGAGGGAGAGTGGGAGAGTGAGAGTGGGGGCGAGTGGGGCAAGAGGGGCAAGTGGGGAGAGGAGACTGGTAGTAAAGAATCTAGGGAGGGAGAGTGGGAGACTGGGTCAAGTGGGGAGAGTGAGGGGGAGTGGGGAGAGTAGGGCAAGTGGAAAGAGAAGGGCAAGTGGGAGTAGGGAATTTAGGGAGGGAGAGTGGGGAGTGTGGGGGCCATTGGGGCGAGTTTGGCAAGTAGGGCGAGTGGGGAGAGTGGGAGTAGAGAATCTAGGGAGGGAGAGTGGGTCGAGTGGGTCGAGTGGGTCGAGTGGTTCGAGTGGGGCGAGTGGGGTGAGTGGGTCGTGTGGGGAGAGTGGGGCGAGTGGGAGTAGGGTATCTAGGGAGGGAGGGAGAGTGGCGAGAGTGAATGAGTGAGTAGGAGAGTAATGTGACGTTTTAAGTTCGTCGTATCGTTTAAGTTTGCGCTTCTGTCGGCAGTCCCATGACTGTATACATTTCTACAATAAAAAATTATTTTTAAATCAATTGAATCATCTTCCTTCTTTTTTTCTTCTTTCTTTCTAATACTAAAAAAAATTGGTTTGTTTCATATCCATCGAACCATGTGGGTATGTTATTATATATTTCTTATCAAATTCAAAAGGGCAAATTGTGTTGGGCAAAAATGCGATTTTTTTGTTTTATTGATTTAGTAATTTATTTTATACTAGCAACCCGGCGTACACCCGTACAAATTATACACCTAATCCTTCCTCATGAATCACTCTGTCTATTAGTGAAAACCGCATGAAAATCCGTTCACTAGTTTTTCAGTTTATCGCGAACAGACAGACAGACGCGGCGGGATTTGATCTATCTCGTAAGGTTTAGCCAGCGTTTGCAATGTAAGCGCACAAAAATATGTTTGTTACGACATGACATTACAAATCTTTGAATTTCTCGACTTTCTCTACAATAATATGCATGTATACTACATATAAACCTTCCTCTTGAATCACTCTATCCATTGGTGAAAACCGCATGAAAATCCGTTCAGTAGTTTTGCCGTTTATCGCGAACAGACAGACAGACAGACAGACGCGGCGGGGGACTTTGTTTTATAATATGTAGTGATATTATTCGATAGAAAACAAAAAAAAAACAAAAAAAATTGGTTGCCTGTAAAGTCGGTATACGGGCGAAAGTTTTACGTGACAACGACTTTGAGTGGTAAAATAATTTTAATGTGAATATTCATTCGTATAGTAGGAAGAAGGATGAAATAATAGTAACAATTTAAAACATTTATTTATACAAAGAATTATATTTAAAACGCGTGCCTCTCACTCGCTCTCATTGTGAGCGCATAACGTGAGCGGAGCGTAACGCAGTTTCTTGAAGTGTCACCCGGCAAACCAATTTATAAGACGTTGTCACGTCAAAATGTTGATTCGCATTTTTGCCCAGCACAATTTGTATGCCATTAAATTTGTCAACATCGACCCGTCCCTATTGGATAACCCTTTGGATAAGTTCCAAATATAAAACCTTTTAGGAGAATTCATTACATACTCTTTGTTTAGTAGTCAGAAAGTGATTTACAATAAAAATTGTTTGTCAAATTTCTATGAAATCGATATTTATCAAACTTTTTCTTGGTCTGATTCACAGAGTACTTTATTTATCCAAACTAAGAGTCCGACTCCCGCAGATATGAATATTTACAAAGAATACATGTATAATATTAGAAAAATGGAATGTGAGACTCCATTTCTCATAGTAATACGGGAACATCCTCCAACATTCTTGTATGGTTACATAAGATCGTTAATGGCAATTCCATTCTTGGAGTCTTGTTACAACTTATATTACGGAGAACTGAGGAAAATTATTTATAGTTTTTTAAATTATTATACCATTTGTACGGGCCATGCTGTAAAAGAGGGAGAAGATAAGAAAAACACTTTACAGTACAATAAAATGATGCAAATGTTTAATAAAACCGTTGTGTACCACGAATTAAGTCATGAGCAGTTTTTAAAAGAATTTCAACCTATCGAATCAGCCGAAGAACAAGAGAAGTTTGATACTATAGTATCACAGTATAATACTTTTAAGGCAAACCTGTTACAATTCGGTGAAAAATTAAAAACTCTCAATAAACAGGATAAAATCGATAATTTTGCCAAAGACCATTTTACAATAGGCCCTAAAAAGTTTTATCAGATTTTTGATTACACACACGTTTTCATAGCGAAATGGTTAGAAGATCATGTAAGTGTCATTATATATATAGATTCTGGCTATGCTGTGTTGAAACTTCCAACGTTCCTACGTGACAGGCCTTTTGGCCGCTATCGCAACTGTGTTTAACAATCAATGATCTACTAGGATTTTTAGTTTTTCATGGCAACAAGTTGTGACAGAAGAACATTTATTCTTGGTACACAACTAGTTGCCAATAAAGAAAATCTCAAAAAGCCTAGTTGCTATTGAAGAGTTAATTTTCTTTGTTCGCAACCATAGTAGGAAAAAATGAATATCCATTGACAAATTAAAAGGTCGGAATGTGACCACAAATATTTCCTACCAACATTATAAATGTGAAAGTTTGTAAAGATTTTTAGGTGTTTGTAACTCAATCAGGCGTAAACGTAGTAAAAAGGTAGTAAAGCGAATATCAAAGGAAGTATGGTACGATTGTTTTTATTGTAACCATGTATTGTATACAGTTGTGAAAATCATTTATGATAAGATTTAAAAGTACCGTCATCAAATAAGTGATTGTATTTATTAATCGCTATTCCCTCCTGGTCATTTATAATTTCTTTGAACCCGAAAACAATGATCCGCTTATCGTCATCGCAGTACTCAGCAAGAAGGAAATCTTTATATTTATTATGTATAATAACGTCATGAGCATTATCAAACCTTGTTTTAGCTACACCCAAGACTTTGTTTCTTTTATTATACAGGGCCGTTTTTGTATTGTTAAATCTCGGTATCTCAGTAACAAATTCATAACCTTCATCTTTAAGTTCCCGTACAGTTTCTTCGTATTGCTTCTTAATGTACATAAAATTGCAACTACTCTTCTTCTTCAAACCGTCTACTTTTTTAATATCATATTTCTCCCAATGTCAGCTTTACAGTGAGTGTTATGTGCGTTGGTATTTTTTAAAGTGAAAACTTCTTTAGCGGCATTGTGCACTTTTTGGGATGGGTAAAAAATGTTAAACTTGCGTCAGGACATGTGACCCTGATTGAAAATTCGTAAGACGGAGCCGAGTTCTTTATATTTGAAAAAATATAACATGCGAAATTCAAACATTTATGAGCTGCCAGGAGCGCAGAACTTCCAGTGTACCCTATGTATATATTTAGATATGTTATTACCTACTTTTTATTTTTAACCTAATTACATATATACAGATGTGTGTATGTATGTATTTTATTCGAAATTAGTTTTTGAAGTGAAAACTTCTTTAAGCACGTTTGTGCACTTTTGCTATGGGGAAAAAGCACTCCACTCCATAGATTCACTAGAGGGCGCTAATCTAAACATTGAGTTCTGTCAGCTCTTTATTAATTAATGTCACCAACCTGCTAACGTGACGTTTTAAGTTCGTCGTTTCGTTAAGGTTTACACTTCTGTCGGCAGTCCCATGACTGCCTATTTTTTTTATCTCATTACGCACGTTCATTGTCGAATTACTTTTACATCCTCTACTGAAACATTTAAAAAATTAATCTCCGTTTGTATAAATCTTTTTACGATGATAACGGTGGCCATCATACAGCAGAGTGATGCCTCCTCTTCTTGAACTTAAAAATTCTAGTTTTGATGTATTTGGATAGATATTTAAGGTTTATTGTCTATTTAATGCTACTTTGAATTATGATTTCTAATGGCACAGACAGATTGCATTTAAACGATAACCTGTGACCTAATATTATAAATTATAGAACCAATGGGTACTTATATTTATACGACGCTCGTAAGCAAATAATTAGAACTCAAGTACAGAGAAAATTATTAAATGCTAATGTCAAGAATTATAAAGAATTTTTCTATCGTAACATAACAGATATACTTGTAAAAAAATTGTAGAGGTTTTAATGGGAAAGGGTGACCCTCTTTTTCTGGTTAAATTTATCTTACGACAAGTTACTGTAGGACAACACAAGTATTTTTTTGGACTCTCGGTGTGTTAATTTCTTGTAGGAAACTTAGAACCGTAGTGATAACCGACGTACGCAAAAATAGTTTTGAACACAAGTGACTCCCGCAATGAAATATCTTTTGCGCAAGAATAGCTTAACATTATTTTGATTCCAGTTCTTAGATATTAGCCCAGGTTTTGTTTTAGAAAAGCAATATTTCAGCAAAATGAGAATGCTAAACATTATCGAAAATTAATATAACAATAATCATGATTTAACAACATCTTGTGTGTCTCTACTTTAAGTTAAGTAAAATAATATATATTTGTACGTAAAAAGAAACGCAAAGGCTGCTCATGCAAAAATTCGTTTTAATTATTAGGTAGGTACTCTGAGTTCTTTAAATGAATTGATGAAGAAGTTTGCCTAATTTGCCACTCATTATTAGGATACTTGCGGAACTTTACCGCCTTCCTTCACCAGCAGCAGGATTTTTAAAAATAAAACAATAAATACCTATATCATTTACAGACCAAAGAAATCCGTATCAGTCTAGAAGACATCCTGCACCGAATGCGGACCAACTACGCCGAGTACAAGAAAGAGCACGAAGATCATTTGAATGGTCTTTATAACGAATTGTACGAGCTTAACAAGGAGAAAGTGCTTATATCGAGACAGGAACATCAATCCACACAGGAAGCTGCTACAGTTAGCACCTATTAAACATTGAGCTCTTACCGCCGACTTAGTGTAACCCACAAAACTCTAATTTTACAGGAGAAGGTTTTATTTAGACTAGAGATCCCGTGGTGGTCGAATTTCGACCATGGTTTATTTCTTGGCCAATATTACTTGACCTGTCATTGTAAAGACTTTTGTACCATGACAGGTCAAAATATATACTGGACACTCATAGCTGTATGTACCCTTTTTTGCATTTTTTTAACTTTGTAGGAAATATTGTTAAAAAATTTTTGCATTCGTCACTTCTTCTCTGTATAAACTATAAGTGTGCGAAATTTCATACTCCTCCGTCCGTCCAATTTTCGTAAAAAGGGATCCAAAGTTTTCGCTTCACGTATTAACAATTGTACTTACCATAAACTTAATTTAACATAACCTAACCAAACATAGAATTTAGATTTAATCTAACTCATAAGTTACAGCCCCAATTTTTACATAAAAAATGGATTTTAAAGGATTTTTGGCGCTTACAATAACTTCGCCGTTTAAATTTAACGACTTTGAGTTAGTTCAAGGCGTTTAAGATAAAATTATAATATTATGTCGCAAGACTTGCAAGTTTTAACAGTAGTGACAATAAGCTATTTTTATTAAAAGATCATTTCAATAATATGAACATGAGACAATATGAGGTTTTATAAAAATATAATTAATTAAATATAATTAATTTTTTTTTTATTGATTTCATTGAAGATTTTTGGAAAACATAATTATTTTAATATTAAAACTGTATTTTTCCTTATCAGAATAATCTACATCTTATTCTTCTAATGATTCATCACGCCTCATAGTTAAATATTCTTCGTGCTATTTATTTGGGATTATAGTTTTGTCACATAGATCTACTAGATCTTTGTACATAGCAGGTGAAGTTTTAAGTTCCTCGTTCGTGATATAGATTAAGATCAACTACTGCACAAACTGTTCGTTTATTGACACTTGCAGTATTGTAATGTTTGTATTTGTGCTTTCTTCGAAGAAACCATTTCATCATCTTCTTCTTAACCTTTTCCCAAATTTAAGGTAAATATTAATTGGATATTTTTTTATAGTTAAAAATGTACTTGGTCCCTAGAAACTTTTGATGTGGTCGGTCTTCTTTATAAAATGATAAACTTAGTTTTTGCTATAACTTCCTAATTGCTGATTTTGATGAGAACAATCAACATGGCCTTGTTGGTTAAGATTTAAATTTACGTTTTGGTGAAAAAAAATTGCTAAAAGTGTCGCTTACGGTAAGTCGGCGGTAATGGCTCGACCTCTTTTTACTTTGAGTCTAGAATCATCATCAAATGTATGCACAGTAATTGCGTCTTTAACTGACTTTCCATATAAACAATTGCTCTTTGACTAAACATGCATTATGCAAGTGTTACTCAAGGGATAACAAGTTTTACATAGCACAGAAGTGCTATGTGAAACTTGTTATCCCTTTTCAGCACATTCAGCATGCAGCAGCAGCAAGAGCACATTCGTGCGTCTTCCAGAAGGAAGACGCACGAATGTGCTCTGCTGAATGTGCGCTGTTTAACTTATTAAATAAAATAATAAAATAATAAAATAAATCTATTGTTTAAAACACTAATGTGACATATAGTCACATTAGTGTTTTAAACAATAGATTTCATAAAAGAAATCCGAGGACAAGGACAAGTTATCATAGTAGACATTCTATATTTGTATCATATCCATAATATAGTTGAACTGGACTAACCCAAGTTGTTCACGGTTTTCTTTTACTGTGCACTGTGCACGCATGACTCGTATAAATGTTACCAGTAGGTAGTGCCATTTGCAATTAACACCGTCAACAGTGTTTCATTACTTCTCGCGAAGAAAGTAAAAATGTACCATATATAAAACCTAATATAAAACGTTGGCAGCCCTGTAAAAAGTGCTCAGGGTTGTCCGTAGTGTAGTGTAGTGTAGAATTATCAAGAAAAGATCTCTTAAACAGGCACGATCTAAAGCCTTCTCTACATCAGCTTAGGGTACACCATCTCTACAGAATAGATTACCATGATATGTTACAAAACGGCAAATATTTACTGTTACACAGTTTACGGCTTTCTTTGGTACATAACAGTAAACAAATATACACACATCAAATCAAATCCCTATCTAGGGATCAAGTGCATTTTAACTATAAATAATTTTCCAATTAATATTTACCAAATCTAGTCTCTCAGGCCGGCTTCTTAATTTAATTCCTGATGTTTAAGTTAACAACTTATCCCTATACTTTGTGAAAATTAAGAAAAATTGCAATTTTTACAAATTGTGGGCAATTAACCAAGTTAATGTCGTCAATCAAATGTTAAAAAAAAAGGCAAAAATGAAGATTTTCTAAATTTTTATTGTAAAGAATAAAAAATTAATAATCTCTGTTTCCACCATTGATACATCACAATCACAGCTATTTGGCTAATAAAATCAGTTCATCAAAATCACTTTGAGGAATGTCCGCCCACGTTATTTCTAACAAGTCAAAAAGTTGTTGTGCGGTATGCACGGCATCCATACCCGCCAGTGCTCTTCTTTGGACCATATCCCAAGCGTGCTCAATGAGGTCTGGTGATTAAGCAGGCCACGGCAGAACGTTGATACGAGCATCGACAAGAGTGCGTGTTACGACTCTAGCCGTGTGTGGACGTGCATTCTCGTGCATTAGTCGAAACGAATCACCCAACCGGCTTCGTAAAGGGATGATCACGTCACGTCACAATTTCAAACTTTCTTGAAGTCCAGAGGTCCTCCAAACTCGAGTACATCTTGTATCCGGCCTCATACCGAAACAAGATTCATCGGAAAAGCAAACACAACGCCAGTCTTCTTCCTCCCAATTTCTGTGTTCGCGAGCCGATTGTAAACGGGCCCTACGAATGTGGGGTGCTATAGGTGGAACTCTCAACGGCCTTCGGGAACGCAGACCCACTTCACGTAAACGATTTCGGATGGTTTGGTCGCTTATCACCAAGCCTGAAGAGCTGTGGAGCCTCGTAACCAACATCATGGCGGTCATAGTACGATTCCGACGAGCAGTATTTTGTACCAGTCCTGTCTGCGAGTTGTGATGCGAGATCGTCCTCCATGTCACTCGGCCATGCTGCCCGTAATACGATAGTGTATCCAGAGGCGGCTTGTGACGTTCTTTGTAGTGCCAAGAGCAACAGCCACAGTACGTTGCCTGGAACCAGCTTGCAACATTCCGACGGCTCTCATCATCTCTTCTCGTGTCAAATGATGTGTCACTCAATATTGACGCTGTTTTTTAAAAACGCAATTACACACTTTTATAGGAGTCCTGATTGAGAGTTGATTTTCTATTTTTAATCAAAATTTAAACAATTTTTTTAATCAAATAGTGAAACTCCCTAAAAAAAATCAAAAACGATCGAAAAAAGTTAAAATAATAATCCTCAATTGCGGTGATACTCTAAAACGTACTTGATCCCTAGACACTTTTGATGTGTGTAATACCTATTTAAATATTTACCTCCGTTTGTTCACAATGATTTCATAAGATGTTTGTTCGGTAGCTGTAGTACTAGTCAGTGGCCATTTAAAAAAACCGGTACGCTGACTGAAACAAAACACCAATACTAAATAGATAATGTTTGATCGCCGCTGCCGCTATTTTGATCGCTCTCAATGCTTTTGGTAGAGCTCTCTTAAGTTGGGGGGGGGGAGGGAAATCAATTTTTTTTATTTCATTTGTGCGTTAACTGTTTCTCATTATTCTATCAAAATATACTTTTGTTCGTTCTTAGTCTAAAAAAATAACCCTTAAGTTAGCACCAGTTCTATAAATTTTTAGACCTCTTTTTTGTCTTGTCAATTGTTCGTTGACTGTTCTTTAGTGTTCTATTAAAATTTGATTTTTGTTTTTCCTTAGTTTTTTGAAGTGAAAACTTCTTTATCGGCGTTGTGCACTTTTTGGGATGGATAAAAAATGTTAAACTCGCGTCAGGACACGTGACCCTGATCGAAAATTCGTAAGACGGAGCCGAGTTTCTTATATTTAAAAAAATATAACATTTGAAATTCAAACATTTATGAGCGGCCAGGAGCGCAGAACTTCCAGTGTACCCTATGTATACATTTAGATATGTTATTACCTACTTTTTATTTGTAACCTAATTATATATATAAACAGATGTGTGTGTGTGTGTATGTAATTTATTTGAAATTAATTTTTGAAGTGAAAACTTCTTTAGGCACGTTTGTGCACTTTTGCTATGGGGAAAAAGTACTGAACTCCACTCCATAGATCCACTAGAGGGCGCTAATCTAAACATTGAGTTCTGTCAGCTCATTATTAATTAATGTCACCAACTTGCTAATGTGACATTTTAAGTTCGTTGTTTCGTTTAGGATTTCACTTCTGTCAGCAGTCCCATGACTGCCTATTTTTTTTTACTTAAAAAGAAATGACCCTCAAGTAAGCACCAGTTCTATAGATTTTCGGAGTATTTTTGTTATTTCAATTGCTCCTTAACTGTTTTTTATTGTTCTATCAACTTGTTTTTCTTCGTGCTTAGTTCTTTCTTGTTTAAATTAAAAATAAATTGACCCTGAAGTTAGCACCAGTTCTATAGATTAATGGACTTTGTTTTTGCTATTTTAATTATTCGTTAGCTGATCTTTATTGTTGAGAGACATTAAACTTATTGCACAGTCAATCGATACATGCATGCAATATTTATGTATAATCGTAAAAAAGTGACTTTAAGATCGTGCTTTAAACCACCGCTAATGTTCCTTTATTAATCAATATTTCAGAATAAGAAGAATATAGCCACAATTAAAAATAAAATACAGTCATTTGGAAACCATCACTCTTTTACATGCCTTAAAGAAGAAGTTGAGTATTGGTCGCGAAGATTAACTGAGTTCGAAGAAATCACTACAATCATTACCAAGATCAAAACACCGTTGGAAAAAACGAAAACGGAGGAGAAAATACATTCAAGATACGAGTAAGTACCTATTGTCTTTCACTGTTTTCAGCTGGAGAAAACTTAAAGAACAGCTCAAGTGATTCTTTAAGTTTTCTTCAGCTGAAAACAGTGAATGATGAACACACAACGCTAACCGATGTCTATCATAACAGTCAAAATTGTTCTGTTCCCAAACAGTAATCCTACTCACCTGTAGAAATATGGCACAAAGCCCTCTCCATAGCACTGCTGTAACTTATTATCATGTAAGAAAAATAATGTAAGTACTTTCATATAATTGGTCCGTTTCGGACCATTGATTGCGCTCATGTTAATATAAAAAACTGGACAAGTGCGAGTCTGATTCGCTCACCGAGGGTTCCGTACAAACTCGTATTTATATAGTTCGTCCATCTCGGGAATCGATACAAAATTATGTTCGTATGTTTAAAAGACAAACTTAAGGTAAGGCAAGGCAAGGTATTTCATACAATCGCTTTGAGACAGGATGGTGTTTCATAGGCAAACCGCAAGACAGTTTTCTTTCTTTTGGAAGCCAGTCTGAAGTGGAGTCAAGAAGTTGTTGTATTTTTTTCACTTGCTGGCACAGGGTCACTGTCCACACTCAAAAAATCATTATCATCTGCATACGTGGCAAGGGTAATATTATCTGAGGTTGGCAGATCTGATGTACAGACATTGTATGACACCGGTCCTAGCAACGAGGCTTGGGGTACACTGGCTTTTACAGGTAAAGTGGAAGACCTGGCATTACCTTATTTGACTTGAAAGAGTCTGTCAGAGAGAGTGTATTGAAACACTGAGTGTGACAATTTTCCCTTGATTTTGCAAAGCAGACCCTTGTACCACACACGATCAAAGGCCTGCTATACATCTATATAGAAAGGCAGCGAAGCAGTATTTTTTGTGTGTTCGATAGTCTGGAGTGTGCCTTATAGTAGCCGAACAGGTGCTTAAAAACAATGTCGTCCTCTTTCCTAACCTCACTAAGTATTGTGAGGAAAATTCTTTCCCAAAGCTTTAAAAGAACTGGTGTAACGGTTATTCGTCTGTATGAGGCACAGATGTCTGCATTTTTGACAATCACCCGATGTAACTTTTATACGATTCAATGAAGTATATCTTATTGTTTGATTTGTTATGTTATTGTTATATATATTTTTATAGGACGATTGACCTACCGGACACGAACAAGTACGAATGTTGGCACAGAATGGGCCACAACTTAGTAAATTATAGGACTGACCTAGAAAAGAAATACATAGAAGCATGCAGACCACTACTGACTTTCTTCAGTTCTAGAGGTGAACTTTTTAATAATTTATTGTTTTTTAAGTGTTTTGATTTTCAACGCATTTACATTTTCAACGTATTCAACATGGATTGGAATTTAAAACTTAACTACATTTATAGATTATATTTTCTTTGTTAAGTTGATATATTAATTGGATTTCGAAAACCTTTACACTGGTAACTATATATATGGTCCCGAGGTGGTTTTGAAACCAGAAAAAAATTTTTTTTGATGATTCAAAGTAAAATTTGGCAATTATAAATGAAGTAGGTACAAAAATATTTTCGATGGAATATTTCAATCAGTGATCGTGTTATGTCACTTGGTTCACGATGTCCAAAATGTGTTATGTAGAGAAATAAGAACTCAAAAAATTGTCCTCTCTATCAAGAAACAAGTCTGTACCTTTTGATTCAGGGTAAGAATGCTAGTTGTAAGGTATAAAACCAAACTTAAATCAACCGTATTAGACAGTAGTTAAACTGTCACTGTCACTATGACAGTCAACCAGCTGGGCGCATATTTGTACTAGCACGTACCGTAGACAGAGAATGCTATAGACAAACTGATAGCTTTTGTCGCATTCGCGGAAGAACTTATGCTGATGTCGTGGAAAGATTATCTGTCTACGACTAGCACTAAGCACATTTGATTAGTGGTCGTCCAGGGTGCAGTCGACACGTAATTCATAAGCTTATTGATTGTTATCAATTATATTATAATTGATGAATTTATCGATGAGACTAACAACAGAAAAAAGGAAATCGGCTGACATACAGAGTATACAGAGGAGGAAATAAGGCACTAAACCACAGATTACTAAGTAGTTACTACGAACAGATAAATCACTTCCTACAAAAACGTCCATACCTACCGTTTTAATTACCTGCTCTTTCCGAGCGCCGACCGCTGCATGCGAAAATGATCTTAAATGTTCTAAAAACACGATTATTATTGCCTCGCAATAACGCACGGTTGCGTTGCCGTAAGTGAGTTTAGGGTTACCTCTTTTTATGTAATATTCAATATCTATATTTTTATAAAAAAGCCTATGTTGCTACTGCCTAAGGTCCCTTATTTCGGCATCTTAAGCCTCTTGTGACTTTAAGATTAGTTAAATATACAGATTTCTATACATCATATTAACTCAAAAGCTTTTGTTAAATGTTGAGGATTTTGTGAGTAATGAAATTGGAATTAAATTTTTTTAATCCTATTTCGTGATATAATAGGTCGGGGAAAAAGTCTTTTCTTATTTTGAATTTATGAAATTAAATGAAAAATCTCTTTGGTTGTACTGTTTGTATCTGGCTGGTTTTAATATCAATAAATATAGGACATTAAGAAAAAGAAAAATAAAAGTTAAAACACTTGCCTGCCATTTTTCAATCTGTTTTTCTGTCCGCCAAAATGAGTGAATATAACAAAAAAATTCGATATCATTCTGAAGTTTTATTACAAAAAAAGAGAAAAATGTGACTCAAGCCACGGTGATATTATTAAATCCAGTATTCTATCTTCATACTTGACAAACGTTCGCAACGCGAGCCATAGTGATTTGTGAATTTGATTGAAATAAGTACAAGTATTTACTTAATATGGCAATAAATCGCTCTTATTTCCTGATATTTCACTACATGTCTGCAACAGAATAAACACCTCTTCTTCTTCTTTACAACGTTTTCGCAGTTGGTGTGTTAGCATGTCGACTTTTACCAAAGCAAGATTTTTTGCCGATGAGTTTCAATGAGTCATTCTTCATCTTTTTTTTTTCAAATTCATTCATTTTTTTTCTTCCTTCATTTTCATTTTTCATTCATTCTTTCAAATTCCCGCACGTCATTTAATCGATTTTTTTCAGACTATGCAGATTATCTATTAATTAACCTACATTTATATGTTGGAAAATAAAAGTGTATGTAAAGGAAAAATCATGCTGATGCATATGGAAGTTTACTTGAATATTTAAAATTCCGGTCAAATTACTCAATTTAAAAGTAGTTATGAAAATATACGCCGAATAAATCTCAAAACAAAATTAAATATTTAAATTGTTAGATTTATAATTCGCATTTAATAAATCTTTATCATTATATACATAAACAAGTTACAAAAAACGTAACTAGAATATCCCTATTTCGGTGGTATCACGAACTTTATATCATAAAACAATTCCCCCCGCCGCGTCTGTGTTTTTCTGTCTGTCAGAATGCAATGAACTCAATTACCTACTAACGAACTGTCGCACTGCTCTTAGTTAAAATTTTCCATCAAAATGTCGGTACTTGGTTTTTCTTTATCAGATAATAGAGATATAATGCTAAGTTTACAACATTTCAATTGCTCATTTTTGCGCTAGAAACAAAAACTCACGAAATAACGTACCATCACAAATTAAGAGCCGTTTAATTTATATAAGAACTAGCAACCCGCCCCCCGGCTTCGCACGGGTACAAATTATACACCTAAACCTTCCTCATGAATCATTCTGAATTAACATTAACCGCTGATAATACCTTATAACATAACGCTTTATGTACCTTGTGTACCTATTTGAATTCATGTTCGTAGTTCATCGCCGAATACAGCTCTCTGGGACCGCATAAATGTTTATTTTTTGAGTTATTATATCAACTGTGTAACATGTTGGCACTAAACACTAATAATGATGTTGGTGTATTTTAGGTGTTGACCGTATCCTGTACTCGGATAACATCGGTTCGTTCTACATGGATGAATACGGCCATCAGAACTACATCACTCACTATGGCGCTAAGTTCTGTCACGTGGGCTGTGAAGGCCAATATATAGAGGTGAACACGAAAGTACCGATTTTCTAGAGGAGGACTCCGACTCCGACGAAAGGGCCTCGTCAAGGTCCGGTGTAGAAAAGTTTCCCGTAAGACAAGTAATACCAAAAAAATATAAGACTCCGTCCGAAGACCTTGAGTCATCGCAGTAAAATCGAATCTATAGCGCTTTTTTAGCCCCGATGCAAAAAGAGGAGTGTTATAAGTTTGACGTGTCTGTGTGTGTCTGTCTGTGTCATCGTAGCTCCCAAACGGAAGAACCGATTTGAGTGCGGTTTTTTCCGTTTTAAATGTGACTTGATCGAGAGTGTTCTTAGATATAACTCAAAAAAATCTGTTCAGCTGTCCGAAAACCATCAGCTCTTTTGTAATCGTTGAAGGGATTTTCGAGTCGGACGTATATTTCATTTATGACTATTACAGAATCGCCTAATATTTTTTGGGTATTACTTGTCTTACGGAAAACATTTCTACACAGGACCTTGACGAGATCCTACGAGTATATCACTACATATTATAAAGCCGCCGCCGCCGCGTCTGTCTGTCTATCTGTTCGCGATAAACTGAAAAACTACTAAACGGATTTCCTATTTTATTTACTACTTATAGAGTGATTCGTGAGCAAGGTTTGGGTGTATAATTTGTTAAGGTTTTGTGTAAATTGGTTGAAATTTGATGATTATTGTTGAAGATGTCTCTACTACCGGTGCAAAGCCGGGGCGGGTTCCTTGTTATAGAAAAATTAAACGGGGATGTGATGGTTCATCAGGATAAAGTGAATACAAACAAGTTCTACAGGATGAAACAGACTTATTTTCAAACGCTAACTGTAAGTTCACTTACTGCACCCGGCATGCGTTGCAATGCCTTTTTTTTTAATTTTTTGGGCCAGGAACCCTCACGGGCGTCCCCAGAGCACCCATTTCTGTCCATCCAGAAAAAAATGGAAAATATTATAAATGTGGCCCAGTCGCTTTTTGTTTATTAATGACAATTAGCGCTCCAAATTTAACATATAAGTAGTTGAATACTTACATTTTGTTAATCTATTCTCAGTGATGCGAAAACAGCCTTCCCAACAGGTACACCATAATTTAAAACTTATAATAATTTTGTCCTTACTAAACGATGTTATTTTTCGTTCATGCCAAACGGTGCTTGAAAACTCGATCGAGCTAAATTGAAAATGAAAAAAAAATGACTATGTCAGTCATATCTTAATCGATTTTCACGTTTTTAATCTGGGGTAGCGTGCGTAACATCGACTGGCATGGTCAAATCAACTAATTGTTTAAACAAATTGTTATGAGTTTAATAATTTTGTAAATTAAAAAAGAATGTTATTTTATTTTCTTTTCTTTAAAATGATAGTTAGTGTAACATTACTTACACATTAAATATAATAAGTTTGACTTTGTTAAACGCTTTAAATGAGTGAAAAAAAAATTATTTGGAAGTAAAAAGTACTTGTTGTAGTTTGTTTCTTATTTTTGTTTGTTGTTTTTTTTGTAATGTAAGTAATCAACTAAACTTTGGAGCGCTAATTGTTATTAATAAACAAATAGATATTTAGTTTAAAAAAATCTCGGTTTCTATTTATGCTAGGACAATTTTTTTTTTAAATTTGTATAAAATTACCAGCAACAAATGTGTGAAGATTACATGACTATAGTTTTCGAGATATTTCAAAAAACCATATCTCCGAAAACTGCACATTTTTCGGATGCCACTTTTGGGGTGTTAAATGATAATAATGCATACGCTCAATGTAGAGTCATAAAATATAGGCCTTAACGAAAAAATGTACCTATCCAAAATGAATCGATTTGGACGACGGCAACCGGCTCAAATCACAATAATAACAATACGGTAGGAGAAAATGACAAAAAACTTAATTTTTGCCGATTTTTTTCGCATGAAAACGTTAATTTGACTTCGAATTTGAATCCGAACGTCAAAAATGGGATGAAATTCAGGACCATGTTCCTGATATACTAACGAACAAGTTTCACCATGTTAAAACCAGTGCGTAATTAAGTGAAAAATTTGCCCCTTTGTGTCTAATTCCACTGGCCTAGTAGGTCTTAAGAGTAGAGAAAGAGGTAAGGAAAGACAGATGGATGAATAAAGAGAACGGATGTCGGCGTGTGAATTCAAATATATATTGCACCGACCACCAGTAATTGCAATAGGGGTGGATGACTGATGGTGATAATCATTTGTATTTGTCGCTTAAATGTTGTATTATAACTTTACTATTTTGTTTGTATTTGTCAGAACAATGAAAATGATAAATATTACTTCGATAAGAACGGTCGCTACGTATTAAAAGATGGTAAAAAAGTCTACCAACTTGCTCCCTGTACAAGTTACAACAACCTAACTGAGAACGGGCTGTGGCGCAATATTGACCCGTGTGATTGCAAGGATATGGTATGTTGGGCTAAAGTACCCTTCGGGACATGTTCCGTTCAAATACGCGATTTGACTGATGTGGTACTCTTGCCAAGGACAGATATTATTGATATTGAAAGTAAGTTTAAGATAGTCCTTTTAAATACGTAGTTAAATGCATATAAACTTGTCAATGTACAATTTGGTTAGCTGCCTACTCTATTTCCCTCCATTGATAAAGGCATTCTCATTGGTGGATAGGGCTCGTAAGTAGGGTGCTAGACATAGCTGTAGCGCATGCCATAAGGCGAGCTTTGAGGAACCTTCTATTTGTTCGCGTTAAAACTAGTTTTATATATTTGTGGACGAGTTTTAGCATTTCTGACCTTCACCGAAGGATCAATGTCATTGGTTGGTACACCTGCTACGGGGATTCCCGGCATGCTGTACTGTACCTATAATAACCGAGTTATCGACCAATGAAAATGAGCCCTGTGACTTGATTAGTAAAATGACGACATTATTAAAATACTATTTTGGTTTTTTTTAATATATATGTTATAGTATGTATTTAGTTTAGTTAAAATAAGCATAGAATATCCTCCTGAAGGATTTCTTGTATTTCCACATTGCTAACCTTTGTGATTATATTTTTGGAATTTCGAATTGGAATGATTTGTTGCTTAATGTTGCTTTATTTTTGTAATTTTGTAATATACACAGAGTCATAATCACTGTATCTTTCTCATATCATACTTCTACCTAAAGAAAAATGGAGTAACATCTCATATAACTTAGTTATTGCAAGAAAGTAGTAATTTTAATATAGGGGTTTTAGTGTATTGGCACTATTGTATGTATATCTGCGTCTAGGGGTAAATGTGTGCAGAAGGGAATGATCATTCTTAGATCACCAAAAATATAGTTTATTATTACTAAGGAATCAAAAATGTCACTAGTATCTATTGGTAGCGATGTTAACACAACGACTTGTCTTAACATCGGGGCTCAAATGCATTGCGACGCGTATGTTACAAAATACTAAGAAATATTCACTAATACTGGTTCGTGTAAGAACAGTGGTCATTTTAGGTGAGTTATCATAACAGTCCTCATTTTGGGAAAGTGGACATTTTCGATACATATTTGAACCTGGTAATCAGCTCGTAGATATAATTTCGCTTGTAATTCCAGAAACATTAGACTCTGATTCAGTTAAATATTTATGGGACACCTATGGATGGATATTACCTGAAATACTCAATGACGTTGGTCTAGTGAAGCCCAAGAATCCAATTCATTATCTCGCTCATTTGCTATTAAACAAAAGGTACGAAGTACGAATAGTTTTGTTTTTTTTTACCATCTACGTCATCATGTGTATTAATGAGTACTTACAGATCAACCCATGTCACTCCTTTTAGACTCTAAATACGTAGGTATATATAATACTAGCTACCCGGCAACGCGTCGCTGTGGCTAAGTAATTTAGACTGAATTTTTTAGTTGAGCGACAAGCGAGTAAAGTGCGAAATGCAAATGAATTTAGAAGTGTAATAGTGATAATTTAGTCGTAATTGTGTTGTTGTTTGTTCCCCTGTGTATTTTGTAATTTATTAAAATAAATTGTGTCTATTTTGGTAATAAATTGCTGTAATTTTCTAATCCCGAACTTTAGCTCGTAACACTATCCTATCTCGCAAGTTAGACTAAAGTGCACACAATGTGTAAAATTTCATTAAAGTGACACGTTTTTTTATATAAGATAGATATATAGATATTAAATGTGGTTTGGACAAATTCGGGTGAAAAGCCTGGTGGTCAACCTGCCAAATTTGCCTATGTGAGAGACTGGTGTCTGTACAAAGAAACCTATGTGAATACATAGATATTCTTGTAACACCATGTACAATATTCATAAGTCTATTATTGTAAAACATTCCATGTGAGAGACGATATAATATAACCTTTATAATAATACATTTATTGTTACAGCCATTCTATTACTGCCAAGGATATCAAAGCACGGAGAAAGGAAGCTATAAAATATCGAGACGACATTGTCAACCAACGCAAAAAAGTTAGTACACAACCATAGAAACCAAACCACGGAAGTGCCACGCACTAATTTCTCATTTGTCAAAATTGTGCGGAGATGCGCACATTTTTTTTAATATTCAAATATTGGTTTCAGTTAGGCCTGCCATCACTAAACTTAAATTGCCGACATGTGTGAAATCGAGATTCTTTCCCGAACACCTTAAAAAAAACGCCGATTCCATTAAAATTTTTAGCTTGTTAACGATTCATCTAAGGATTATAATTGTCCCCTGGTACAGAGGTACTTTTTGAAAACCCCGCCCGGACGCCTTCTATACTAGGACAAATCCGGGAAAACCCGGACGGATGGCAGCCCTAGTTTCAGTATTCTTTATTATCAAAAATATAAGTCTCATGTTCCTAAGACGCGGGTCTTAAGTTACGGGGTCATATTACCGAAGATCCGGGGAATACCAGCCTTGCAAATGATTACATTCTCAAAATATCGTACAAACACAGCCAAAGTTTTATTTATTTATTTAACTTCATGCACTATATGTTATTTATAACATATAGGCGGACTTAATGCCTAAGTCATTCTCTAACAGTCAACCTTAGGGTGGAGCAGAGCAAAAACAAGATATATTTAGCTGTTATGGTGAAAAAAATCATCGCACTACAAACGTTATTCGTGGGAGAGCGGCACGAATGAGCCGGCTCGACCGGAGTGATACCACGGCCTCACAGAAAACCGGCAGTGAAGCAATGTTTGCATTGTTTTTCGCCGAGTGAGTGAGGTTACCGGTGGCCTTAAGCCTTCCCCCCTCTCTTCCACCCTTCCCTCCCCCTCTTCCACCCTTCCCTCCACCCATCCCCCCTTCCACCTTTCCCCTACTCCCGCCTTAAAGGCCGGCAACGCACTTGTGACTCGAGTTGCAGATGCTCATGGGCGGCGGTAGTCATTTACCATCAGGTGACCCGGCTGCTCGTTTGCCCCTTATACCATAAAAAAAAGTTGAAGACTGGCACAGAAGAATTAATTCCAAATTTTAGCGGCATTAAAAGCAGAAGCTCAAATTCAAAATAAAAGGTTGATAAAGTGCTTTCTACTGACCTGATAAAAAAAAATCTTTATAACATATTGAAAAAGAATAATAAGTAATAATAGACTAAGAGTAAAATGCCTAAACATGTTAGTTTCGTTAATAAGTTTTTTTTTTTTTCATTTTAAAATACAATTTTATTTGCTTTGTGTTTGATTGTAATTCTAATATTTCGAGAATATAATATTTTACTAATGTAATATGAGAATAAAGGCTTTTCTGTACCGTTGACGCATGATGAGCAGCCGAGTAGGTAGTCGGCGTTGAAGCGTAACTGACAAACTAAACTCATTCCGACTTAGAACACTACCTGGTGTCGGACTACCTGATTTCATTCGCGTGGAAATTTTGGTGAAATCTATCCCACGAGAACCATATAACCGTATTTTAGACTACCTATAATCTATCATTTGCCAAATTTCATCAAGATTCGTTCAGCCGTTTTTGCGTGCAAGAGACATCCATCCATCCTCACAAACTTTCACCTTTAATATTAGTAAGACTAGCAACGCGCCCCAGCTTCGTCATCATATGTCAACCAATTTACACAAAACCAACCCAAATTATCGTCACATCCACTACAAACTTACGAATCTGCAAAAGATGTATTTTACAGGGTAGCATTTTGTAGAAAAATTTAAAACATTTTTTTTTTTAATAGGGATATCGAAAGAAATCAGTATTGTGGTACATTTGGTTTTTATGATACAATCAACAGACATCTAATATTGTACACGGATCTGAGATAAATTAACGTTCGTTACTTTACCTCGTCATAGATAGATAGAGAGATTCGTAAGTTTGCCGTTGTTGTGACGTTATATACCTAAACCTTCCTCATGAATCGTTCTATCTATTGGTGAAAACCACATGAAAATCCATTCAGTAGTTTCTAAGTTTATCGCGATCAGACAGAGACAGACGCGGCGGGGGACTGTTTTATAATATATCGTAATTACTAGTTCTCGCCCGCGGCTTCTTTCCTGAATGTAGGTTTGGACAAATTTAATATTCCTCGGGAATAGTTAACAAACCAGTAAAATCTCTCTCCACAGGAAGCGGAAGCTCGTGCTCGGGCGTGGCAGGCGAAACAAGTGAAGCCTTCCAAGGATACAGACGGCGACACTTCGCTCCACAGCACTGCTTACAAGGCGTTCCAAGATTCACAGCAACTTACCGCGGATTTGTCGATGTATTATACTTATTAATAATTGTTTGATCAGGTGTTTCTAGATTCAGCGCATATTTGGACATTTTACAAAAAAAATGCTTTATAGAAAAATCTTGTATATTGGACGTCTGCAAGTGCCCTCAATGTATGAGTATATAACAATATCTTCCGTTAGGAAGTTTATGATGTATTATTGCCAACTTTTTGGTTTATATTAGGGAACGTGCCCATACTACGTGATCCATTTTTAACAATTTTTATACCCCTCTCCCCCCCCCCCCCTCGGTGACCACCCGTAGTATATGCTAAGACCTCCCCATTCCCCTCTAGTTTTCAAGTAGAATGTGTAAATATGGTTTCAAATCATTTTTTGCCGACTAAGTTAAAAAGCGCTAATCGCTGCCACCCGTGACTTTAAAAAGCGCTAAACATATATACACGTAAACATAAATATAGCTCGAAAAAGCACGAGATTTCCCAAGAGGACACTGACTACGTGACGAAAACCTAAGCCCCCCTCCCCTTTGACCGTGTTATTTCGAAGACCCCCCCACAACGGGTCACGTAGTATGGGTACGTTCCCTTTTTTACTTTATATAGATAGATTGAACTGCTATCATTTGTTTGTAATTTGTGATAAATTTATTTAACATGGCCTACTTTGTTTATATTTCAAACTTGGTAGTAGGTTACTAGTCGTTCTAGCACTAGTTTACTAAGGAAACCTTCGACGGAGTTTTATTTATACTGCTCCCCTTTTAGTAACCCCCGAGGCAAAAAGGAGGGGTGTTATAAGTTTAACGTGTGTAGACGTGTCTGTCTGTGGCGTCATATATTATCTCCTAAACGGATGGACCGATTTTGAAAGTTTTCTTTTTTATGGAAGTTGACTTTGAGTGCCAGCCGTAGCTATAATTCAAGATAATCTATTCAGCCATTCGAAGATCATCAGCTCTTTCTAATCATTGAAGGGATTTTCGAATCGGGGGTATTTTTAATTTATACTTGTGGGATCGTGGGGTTACATAATAAATGTTTTTTTTTTTACGATTATCAAGGCCTGAGATAAGCGAATCCACTTGAACATTTATATAAACTAGCTTATGTCAGCAATTTCTTTTGTTTGAAAAGTTATAAATATATAGATCGAAACCATACTCTTCTGTTCAGTGTTTCAATTCTCATTCAATGAAAAGTATACTTTAGTAAGAAAAATAGTAGGTACCTATTCACAGTTGTAGTGTATCTTAATTATTTGCGAAAAAAACATTTTATTTCATTATTTCTGTTTTATTATATTACTAAAATAATCTATATAGAAACACTGATGTGGGGAAGGGAGTTGTGGACATTTCGAAGTTGTAATAGAAATTAAAAGCATCTATTGTTATCTCGCTTTACCATTTGAAAATTAAACATTAAGTGCGAATAGAGGATTCTGATGCACCGCCTACGTTTTTACTGTTTATGGTGAGAAGGGGGTGAATGAATGGACAGGACAACCCCTTCTTGCTAGTCCAGTAAACATTTTTAAAAGAAAACCATAATGAAATTAAAAAATATTTTTGTCAAGGTACAGGTATTTATTGTTCAAGCGTCTACTAGATAATAATGAGACACACTCTGAGAGACGTCGACTTTCGTCCGAAAGCATAATAAAAAACAACCAGACAAACCTACATACTCGTCTCGGATGTACATTAGAAACCAATTTTTAAACCCACTGCCATGAAAATACCGGACAATTTAGAACGCCTCTGTAGCAAGCCTCTGTAACACAACGGTATGAGGCAACAAACTTCTTTACAAAGACACTGTACTGTCATTTCTGCTTCAAAGTCTGGAACTTACAATCAGAAAAAAATTAAAACTACCATAAAAAATATTGCCAGGATAAGAAATTAAAGACAATGGGTTGAAAATGGTAATAAACATATTTCAGGTGAATAGACGAAAATAGTTTGATGGAAGCAATATATCAACTCACAAATTTTGGGGTCATAGCGAATTCCAAATGCAAGACAGCACAAACATGTTTCTGTAATTTTATCAAAATCATTGAAAATCCAAAATTCGTATACATCCCGACACTTGTTACTACCCTACTATAAACTTCTTGCTGTCTTGCAAAAGTTAAAAATAATAATGAAATTGCAATAGCTTTGCTACCATCAATAAAATAGTTTTTTTTACATCTAGGAAACAGATTTCTGCATTTTAATATTGTAATATATTAACTAATTTAGATATGGTTTGAATTTTCAAGAGATGCATTCGAACGTACAAATGTTTTAAAAAATATTTTAAAATTTGAATGTTTTTCTATATTTGATTTTTTTAACGGCTGTTTCATTTAAAAATAGGAAGTACATTTGTAGATTCGAATATCGAAGTTACTATATATAGTATGTTTATTATTTCAATCGTAAGATAGATTATAAAACAATGCTTCCTAGGACACATTTGAAAAACCTTTAAAATATTTTTGTTCAGTAAAAACTATTTAGTTACATTATTGTGTCCGACTCTAGAAATGCATATAAGAGATATTACATTGACCGATGTCAACAGTAATTTATTCTTGTAATATTTCCTGAAAGAGCCTCTCTGACGTCATCTGACAGTGCCGTTTGTTTAATATTCCAATATTTGAGTTGTTATACAATTTAAGTCACTATAATAATAGATTTGCAGGCGATTGGCATGTAATTTATTGACAGATTACATGCTTTTAAATACAACTCTGTTATGGTACCGTATATTCTAAGCCATAAAGTTGAAATTTCTCAGTTATTTAATGGGAAAACAGTTGTCGATAAAGAAACATGTACAATGTATCTTATATATGCATTTCGTCGAGCGTCGACACGCGATAAACTCCTCACAATTAGTTAGTTACACGCTAATAACCGCACAAACAGGTACAAAAGTATCTTTTCTATTCTCTTTTATTTACAAGAGGTGAACATCAGAAATTAATATTACACATAGAATTTGGTAACAACATTACATGACAAAATGGGATTCGGTCTAATTTGTTATTTTGTACGGTCACCGACTACACGTATCAACTGATTAGTTACTTTTTTTTTCATCTAAGTACGAAGCAAAAAATTTAAAAGCATACCCAATATTTTATTTTTCGATAACGCGTAACTTTAAAAAGCGATTAAATCTAATAATTCTGTAACACGAAACGAAGTACAATAATTTCTCGAGAAATTAAAAAGAAACTAACATTAAACATTACCCCACATTCCAATTCCCAACTAATAACGCTAGTGGGTAGTTTTAAATCAATATGTTACTTTCACGTTTTGGATAATGACTATGTACGTTGTATTTAAGAAAAAAATATGTACAAAAAAGAAACTAGGTATTTATTAATAAAATTGAGAAACCATCAATACACCAATGCTTTCACTTGAAATGGAACGAACATAAAACTACACAAAATCCGACTGGCCATTTAGTAAACTGATATATTATTGGCAAATAGTTCGTCGAATGACAAAGTGAGTTTACAGCTGAACATAGTTTTGCTCCTGAAATCTCAGTAGAAAAGTTCTAAACGGTAATACAAACGCGAGAAGAAATACCACATGTTGTAGCCGCTCGCACTAATAAAACTGTATCGTAGACTTTCTATTACATCCAATCCAATATCTATTATTATACATCTAATATTATGACATTCACGAATGGCCAATGTTAACACGAAACAAAAAAATCTATACTACAGAAAAAATAAAATTGTAACGCGGCAAAATTAAAATGTTGTTTGCTATACAAATAAAGGTTCTTAGACAATGTCTACTTCAATCCGGTAAGGTTATATTATGGCTGGAAATAGGAAATTTTGTGCCGTGTGATACTAGTGAAGGACTGTGGCGAGCCAGAACTAAATAGGTTTTATCCTAATTCTTTATTCAGAAGGCCAGACCACAGCCTGTAGAGTATTACATGATACTTTTATATGTAATTTTTTAGATACAACATTAATCAGGCCATGTTGAATAGCCGGTTTAAGTTTAGGGGTGGGAAAAATGGTCGACTTTGGTTCTTACTGGCCGCAAAAATATACACATTTACCAATTCATACATTTAGAAAATAGTTCAGTTGAAATAGTAAACAGAAGAAAAAAGTCGGTAAATAGGCCGAACCACATATTCCTTAAATTATTTTTTGAGGCCAATAAGAGGGTAGATACACGTGAGTGAATGATCGACGACAAACCGACGAACAACACAGCCTAGGCAAAGACCTTTGGCTGATCCAAACAAAATCACAACTACATTACTCACTGTTCGAGACAGTTATGTACAAAAATTAAGTGTTACCAACGTTCAAAATTCATAAGTAATGTAACTGTGATCCCATTCGACTTGTACTAGAATGATGTATTCAGCTAATTTTGGGACGAAACCGTACACTTTGCGAGTGTACAAGATCGTTATGAAATATTCAGAAATATGTAAAAAGTTGTAGGTGGAGCTTAATTTAAATTTGAAAATAGTTTATTTGATATGTTCAAATTTCTAACTCACTGACTACTGTATATAGTAAGTCTCAATTCCAAAATAACTACAAACTAAGTAGATAGACCACAAAATCTCCATTGTAGTGGTGTCTATCTCAAGGTGCGTAATACATTGGTGTGTGGCCACGGGTCAGTGTACGGTCGCGTCCCGTAGTGCTAATATAAGACGTAATGTATTTGCATTAGTTGGCTGAAAACGCATCCGTCAATTCGGTCTGACAGTCGAAAGTCTCCGAGCTGTCGGGGTGGTCCGGGAAGAACTCCCTGTATATTTTGTCCAGGAGAGATTGCCTGGAAATAAAAATATTATTTTAGATTACAAGAAGAGAGGGTTAAGAAGGTAAAGATTAACACGGTCAATTTTTTTTTAATATGGCAAGTATTATAGATTTCGATCATGTCTATCTGCTGATAACATAATATCATATCTGCCTGTATCGATCTATAACCGCCCGGTTCCAAATGGTTGACCTTTGTGAGAAGAAATCGAGCAAACAAACTCAAGGCCACCCTTTAAAAAACTAGATAGTTTTAACAATATTCTAAGTTGTTAACGTTAAACCAGCGAACCACTTCCAAAATAGCGTCGTATACGTCGTCAAAGTTTGTACACATACATTTAAAAAGTTAAAGTACCCGCTTTAGGTGGATTTTAATCAACAATGCTATCTGACATTTAAAAATTTAAATGTTCACGTTTAAAAAACATTGATTTATCGTGTGCAAATCGGAGAGTTAATTATGCATATTAATTAATATATATTATGCATAGCTCAACTATGTGGATCTCCAATGTTGAATTAAGTCAAGCACCACCACACTAAAGGTCTACTAAGGTAGACTTAACCTCAATTTTGAGTTGTGACCGTCACCCACGTCTCAAATGGCCTGCTGGCTTAGTGGTTAGTGACCCTGACTGCTACGCTATAGGTCGTGGGTTCAATTCCCACCCGAGTCTGGGTGTTCTTTGTGTCCGTTGTTTGTACGTTTGTAAAGTCCCCCGCGACACAGGAGTCGTGCCTAATGCGGGAGTTTTAAAAAAAAAAAAAAATATGATCTCTACTTTGAGATGTACGGGTTAAAGCTACTCTCACATCAGAGTTGTGCGAAGTGCACACCGCATTATCATTAGTTAGTAGATAATCTTATTAGTGAATCTTTTTTACGGTGGACATTTATCAATACTATCAATCCTTAGTGTTGCTCTCAAGGTCAATGAATCAATGATGAAACAATGATGAAACAATGATAGTTGTGCAATGCTATGCAATGTAAACTAAAAATTTACTTCGACTAGGAAAAACATGACGTATTGTGTACAACATCCACAAAAACGCACACTACAATTTACATTTCAATTATAAAAATAATAATGGTCTCTTCTTATTAAAGTGCCTAATATCTGTAGTGGAACCCTATATGAAAGAATCAATGACCGGAATACTTTTAATTTTTATATTTGTTACTCACTTGGCGGCTAGCCCTCCTCCCGGAGGCAGGCCAGGTATGTTCTCCTGCAAAAGTTGCTTGAGCACCCACGAGAAGTGACTCGACGGATCCTCGCGCTCCTCGCTGCTGGCGCTGCGGTCTATCAGTGCTAGAAAAACCAAATATAGTCCAGTTAGCGAGGTACAACTGTATACGCAACTTTAGCTAGTATCACGGGAGGCACACGATCCAATAAAATGATTACTTTGATAAATAATATCAATACAAATAAATAAAATGTTTGTAATCTCAAAATAAAAGTATTTTTTTAGCTTACAGTTATTTGCACGGTACCTATACCTAAAAATCAGTTTTTAAAATTTTTGTCTGTTTGTTCCGGCTAATCTCCGAAAATGGTTGACCAATTTCCAGGACTTTCACTGGCAGATAGCTGGTGATATAAGAAGTAACTTAGGCTACTTTTATTTTGGTAAAAGAATTAGGGTTCCGCGCAAAATTTTGCCTAAGATAGCGCGAGGGTTGTATAGGTTTGTTTATATCCATACTGATATTATGAAACTGAAGAGTTTGTTTGTTTGTTTGGTTGAACGCGCTAATCTCAGGCACTACTGGTTCGAATTGAAAAATTCTTTTAGTGTTGGATAGCCCATTTATTGAGGAAGGCTATATAAAATATAAAAATTATAGTCTATATAAAATCACGTTACAACCAATAGGACCGGGGCATCAGTGAATAATGTTGCCAAACTGGGGCAAATTTACAAACGCGGACGACGTTGCGCGGGTCAGCTAGTATTTTGTAATATTCAACAACTCATATTACCCCGCTTTAATTTCATCCTAACATCCATGGAAGTACCGTGGGGGTAGGGCAGGGGAGGTAGCTGCACCCCCTGGCTACTAGCAAGCTTAATTTTACTAAGGTAAAAGGTAATTTTGAGTCAACATTTTTATTGCCCCCTAAAAGCTGAGTACGCCCATGCTAACATCCATTATTTTTATTCTACAAATGCATGTTTTTCTAGTAAAAAAACTGGCGATATAGTTACAATATAACTTGAAAAGTTAAAACGCTTAATGAACTTGTTCGAATGCCTTAAACATTTGTAATTTTTGTTCAACTATAATACCTACTGTTCAAGTTGGTACAGTTTATATGTTAAGCAATCTAAATATAATGCTAAACAAAATCGAAAACAGTTGCTGTTGGATTGTTGTTGCGATATCGCAATTACTCACGATATTTTAAATCGGAGGTAGAGAAACGGACTGAAAATAGTTTTGGAATATTAAGTGTGTTTTGTTTCATGATTTATTGCGACTTTATAATTTAATCAAAATGATTTCCAAAATATGATTTTTATAAACTAGCTCACCCGACAGACCTCGTTCTGTCAAATCAGTTGTCGACGTTAGAGCCAGAGTGATCTAAGTGATATTTTTACCAACAATGAGCTCAGAGGTTAAAATTCTTGTGTGTTAAATGCTATTACACTTACTGATCGTTTAGAGAAATAATTTTTATACGGTTATTCATAAAGAAAGAGTAATTAAGGAAATTTCCGAACATGCACTTATTTAAAAAAAAAAGACACCATTTGAAAAGTACATTTTTCTGGGTATGGCATAGGCTACATTATTTCCTACATCTCGGAAAGGGTTCTAACGATTCGGATCAAAATTTGTATTTAGATAAGGTTTTGCTTTTTAAGATTATTTATGTGGGTGTTTTGCCTGAAAAAAAAGCGATTTTACAAAAAAAAAGCCGCGTGAAGCTCTGGTTTATACTTTATGGAACCAGGCAAAGACTCGACGGGCTGACATTGGTGCATTCGTGCATCTCTAAAAGCAATGTATAATTATAGTGTCACTTATGGGGCTAGAAACGGGGGCAACGCTCCTATAAGAGTTTCTTTGCAAATATGTATTACATAATTTTGAAAGAAAAAAATTGTGGTTATAAAATAGTTCGCTCTCCGTATTTAACGTCATAAAACCACAGGTATGGTAAAATATAGCCTATTTTATTTTCGGTATGTATGAGGACGGGAAATAGTGTACCAGCACGCGACGTAAATGTTGCAGACACATTTCACAAACTTTGACGTTGACATTTTGACCTTGACCTTCGGTAAAGTCAAGGGGTCTGGTGTAAAAGAAAAAGTTATTTATTGTTTTGTGGGTTCCTTAAGATTAGGTGCTTTTATCGTTTGAAAATGGGTGGGGAAAACAGTTACTTTGCAGAATCACTATAAAGGTTTGAAGGAATCAAAGTGTAAATTAACTTACGAGTTTCCTTCTTACCTGGTGTAAATTATATTTAAAAACCTTCACTTTTCTCCATCTGCTGTCAACTAACTAAGCTATAAATCATTTAACATTGTACCTTTTATATTTTTAATATAGCTATACATTGCAGTGCTGCAATGCGAAAGAATGCAAAGCCTCCTCTCTACATCTGCATATTTCCTGACATTCTCATTGAGATCTCGTATATTATTATTTCCGCATACTGTCAACTATGATTTGTTTATATAAGATGTGCGTCACAAAGCATAACGTAATAGACTCCGTAACCGCCAGTTATGCCACATCCAAGTATAAATGAACTCAACCGCAAATTACGTGTACTTATAATGTCAGAAGTTCATACAAAATGTTATTGACTTTAACTAACATGTATTATAGTCCCCGAACACGGAGCAACAATAAGTGTGGACTTCAAGCTAGGTAGCAGTAATATGTACTGTATCAGGAAGAATGTTTAAATAGGGCTTTTTCTTGGATTCCAATGGGTAAAGTTCACTAGACAGCGGTGTGGACTGCGAGTTAGGTAAACGATCAAACTTCTTGCTATTTTTGAGAAATGATGAAGAATGCTCTACAGACACAGAAATGGGATGATGAATGGATAATTAATGGGATGATGAATTTTTTTTTGTATGATATAGGGGGCAAACGAGCAGACGGGTTACCTGATGGTAAATAACTACCGCCGCCCATGGGCACATACAACTCAAGAATCACAAGTGGGTTGCCAGCTTTTAATATGGGAGTAGGGGAAGGGGGGAAGAGGAGGAGGAGAGAGGGAAGGGTTAGGGCCTCCGGTAACCTCACTCACTCGGCGAAAAGCAATGAAATCATTGCTTTACTGCCGGTTTTCTGTGAGGGCGTGGTATCACTCCAGTCAAGCCGGCCCATAAGTGCCGAAGCATGGTTCTCCCACGTGTATGAATGGATAAGTAAAGGAATGCTGAATGCTTTCTAGTTATAAGGCTGTTCTTTTTCGATCGAACACACAAGATGATATATTAGTTACTGCGATGAAGTCTGTTCTATGCCAATGATGGTCTGATAGAACACCAGCTCAGAGCTCTGTAAACTTACGCACTTTTTAGGGCTTGCTTTTATGAACCACGTGCACAGTAGGTTCGAATTGGAGTCTCGTAACTAGTGTTATAACAAACCCCTACAGACCAAAGAGCTCTACTAGCAAAGTGCTGTCTTTAATTTGAGTAGGTTCGCCAAAAAGTAGTTAGAATAAAATAATAATACGCAACATTTGAGAAAACGTTATGTAAGCTTTAAGATTTCTTAGTTCTAATAATAAACCTGATCCATCTCAATGACATACCTAATTAGTGAAGAATTATACTAACAATGGAATAGCAGTGGCCTCCGTCACGAGGAAAATCAGGACATAGTTTAGTTTCTTTAGCTCAGTTTCATTCAGTTTAAATGTCAATTGCACGAACTTTTTTTTTATGACCTGTCATAAAAAATGACTACCGCCGCCCATGGGCACCTGCAATTCAAAGAGTCACAAGTGCGTTACCGGCCCTTAAGGTGGGAGTAGGGGAAGAGTGGGAGAAGGGGGGGGGGAAGGGATAGGGCCTCCGGTAACCTCACTCACTCGGCGAAAAACAATGAAATCATTGCTTCACTGCCGGTTTTCTGTGAGGCCGTGGTATCACTCCGGTCGAGCCGGCCCATACGTGCCGAAGCATGGCTCTCCCACGATTATATACTTTTACGATTATATATTATACTAGGTTTATATGGAAAAGAAATTTAGTAATAATTTAATAGGTACTAGGTAGGTAGAATAGAAAACTAATAATTTGTGGATTCATATACTAGACTGGAGATTTCACTTTGGTGTGTTTAAGGAGCTGGAGACAGCAAATTCTGATAGATTTAGAACCTTCCGTCTTAGGTGTCGTTTCCGTCCTAACTCTGCACTAGACCATGTTAACTAACGTTATATATATATATATATTTTAAAAAAAAGTGTGTGTGTGCAATTCAGACACGGCAAAAGTGAAACTTCAGAAAAGTAGCCTACGAGAAAATGAGAAACAAAATATAAAAACAACGCAAATAATCTACTAATGTTAATAAATTAAATTTTAGATAATTTATATAAAAGTTATTGGTCAAATTAACACAAATGTGTTAAATAATTATCATAAATTAATTAACCAACGAATATTAATACGCAAATGCACAAAAATGACACCACGTTGATATTGACACATTTTCTGAAGGCTTGGTAGTACGCAGGCGCAAAGATTATAGGAAACACTGATACTTGTGCTCTAACCCATTCTCTCGCAGGCTAAATCTTATTTATGAATATGTTTGTCTCTTTTCAAAGAATATAGGAAACACTGCAAACTTATTTTCTATCTCATTCTCTCGCAGGTTAAATCCTATTTATGAATATGTTTGTCTCTTTTTACTGTCGCTTTTTCGTTTCATCAAATCTCAAATCACAACAAGAAGTTTCACTTCAAAAATTTAAACTTCTGCTTTAGATGTGACATTTAATACAAACGCGGTTAAAATGGTAATAACCCCGTTACCGCGCCTAAACACACAATCAAGTCACTCAAAGCCTGTTTATCATATTACATAAAGATATTAACTGTACGTCCTCCATATAATCGATAATAGACAAGAACAACGAGATTAGAACTGCATTACTATGTCTTCGAAAGTTACAGACAGTTTTATTTTTACAACTGGCGGTATTGACGCTCAAGCTGCCAGTCTTAACGCACGCTCATTGCTTTAACCCTTCCACATTTATGAAAAAAAAATTGTAATTTTTTAATTTCATTTCAAAAAGCAGTGACATTATTTGGGGCAGGACTAAAGCAATGAAACTAGCCAGTTCTTTTTTCAAAAATATTTTAATTATAAAAACAAGGGGTAGTAACACTCTGGGATAATATAAAATATAAATTTAGAGCGATTTAATCCCACAATTGACAGTCAATTTTCGTATAAATATTAGAGAATCATAAAAGATTTCGTTTAATTGAATAAATAGTTAATATCACAAATGTTAGATTTTACAAAAAATCGCATATTCCATTAAGTACATTGTAGTTAAATATTTCATACAAATGAAACATATTATTTACATATATAAGCTATAATTTGAAGACTTTTTAAATCTTACTCTTTAGAAAATGTAAATGACATCTACATTTTCTTATACGAGATGTTTTGGGATGCGAATAAAAAGTGTTCGAAATACCGAATACTTTAGTGGAAGATATTTCGTTTTAAAAATGTTAAAGCCGTAAAGGGTCTTGCAAATAGACCTTAATTTATACTTTATTTTTTTAAAGTCACATTTTAAAAAGCCTTCATCGCATTAACACTCCGATTTTTTTAATATAAACGTAAATACCATACAAACTACATACGTATGTATAACGTTTTATAAAATGAACAAATTAATAGGCAATAAATAAATAGATAACATCAATATTCGTAAACAGTTATTATTTCTATATAATTAAGTATATATTATTAACAACATGTCCTAAACAATAAGAGGTACATCACTAAATCCGAAAACTGCCATTTAACTAAATAATAATTAATTGTATTAAAGGAACTATAATGGGATGTCTTTTAGCAGACAAACTAGACATAACGTGTTCAATTTTTTTAGTAAGGCTTACTTTTCTAGGTATATATATATATATGTATATAAATATAATAATTCCTGTATTTTGTTTATTTATTATGAATAAGAAAATGGGAAGCAATATGCAAGTTACACACAAAAAAAAAGTTTAAAACAGGTAAGATGTCTAAATATAGTTAGTTTTAAGAATAATCTAGTCTTATAATAACTGTAAATAATGTGATCTTACTTTTCTTTTTATTTAATATTTCAGACATCTAAAATTATCCGATAAAATCTATAACATCACTATGGATTCCTAATTTAAATATTTATATGGTAAGTGATCAAACTTGGTCCATAAGTTAATTATTATTCCGAAGTTTCAATCACATAAGTACATGATACTCATTATGTATTTAAGTGTCGTCACAGCTTCTAGACACGTGTCACAGATAAAATATAAGCATTATCATAGTCTGGACTGAATAACTGTTTTGTTGCGACCTGTGCTGCGTTCAAGCGTATTAATATTCTTGCGATTGATAGGAGGATTTCCACCAGACGTCTATTGTTATTTGTTTGTATGCAACTTTAGTCTATTCAGTCATTAAAGAAGGTTGAATATACAAACTTTAAATGATTTAGTGTGTATTTTATTAAATTATTAAACACTCAAAATCATCATTAATTATTATTAATAATCGGAAGATTTAAATCCACACAATAGGTTTACAATTAACAGTTGTCTAGTCGATTTCAGTATGAGTAAAATTTATACCATTCCATTTTTTATCCGATTTAGAAAAATTCTCCAATTCAGAACTTTTTAGTCGATAAGTGTTACGTCAAGGGTGACTCATAAAAAAGATACTTCAACCCCTATGGGTGTAAAATAGCGAATGAAAGTTTGTTTTCTTCTTCGTTTCACCGACTTCAAAATGAAAGAAGTACTCATATCGGCTGAATATTTTTTTGTGTGTATGCTACGTGATATTTTCGTCTTTTTGATATGATTATCTTATTACTGGATAAGCATGTAACTTCCGGGTGGTTTGATAGAAAGTTAAAAAGGACTTTCAGCCTGTGGGTGGAAACAGTTTTAAAGTTGTATATGATATAGAAACATACTCGACTAGTATCCGCGTTCCCCTAAGGTACGTTATCTATAGTTTGATAGTTTGTATCTATAATAATAATAGATCATTAGTATTCGACTCGTGATAGTGAACATAGTAACATGGAAGCAATGGCTGTGGCAATCTAATCGATGTGTAGACTATGAAATCATAATTTACAGTATCCTATATTAGGGATTACGTGTTGCGTACCGTGTAACATGGTAGTAACGTTTAGGTACAGGTTACTAGAAAAAAAAAAACAACTAAAAATAAGAATTACGATGCGAGTAAGATAAGATTGAAACAAAAATTTTGAAGTTTTAAATTTTAAGTCTTTAAATGGGTTTTTTTATTAAATTAGGTTACAAAAATTAGTTTTTTTAACAGTAGGAATTATGACTTCTTGTGGTATGTCACAAGAAGGCATTATTTTTACTCTACGCCTTAAGACACATCTAAAAAGCCTCACGCATTTCAGCGTTGTCGCTTATGAGTTTATGACACAACTATGTCTTTGTGAATTTGAGCATGGGAAACAATTATTTTTGTGGTAACATATAATGTATATGAATTTGTGTACCCAACCCACGTCTTTTATCAATAATTTAATTTGTGCACTGAGTGTACAAAAACGGTACGTTTTGAGTTTTTTTTTCTGATGGTATTATCAATATATTAATACGTGAAGAGAATTCTTTGTACCCCCTTTATTATTTCTTTATAATTATTTAATTATTTATTTCGCGAACGTAGTAACGTGAATTTTGGAATATTTACAGTTTATATATAGAAGAAGTGCAGAAAGCTAAAATTTTTAAACAATATGTCTTACAACTATAAAAATTACGTGAAAACGGCTTAATGAAATTACACGCGTCCAGTATATGTGATTACCTGTCATGGTAAGTAAGTCTATACAATGACAGCTCAAGTTATACTGGCCAATGAAAAAACCATGGTCGAAATTCGACCACCACAGAATCTCTAATAATAGTATAAAACTGAAAACCAGTCCAATCCGTAAAATTACAGCAGCGTTTATTGAAAGACTTAATGACAGAAAAGCGGATAAAACTGATACACTGGCTAACAGTGCCAGTGTATTCAGTAATATGGAAATGTTATATTATTATTCCATGATGCTTTTAACATAAAAACTGTAATAAAAATATCATACGCAAATACACAGATAATAAATAGAGGTGAGACTTCAAAAGCGTATTATTACAAATAATTGTATTGCTATTTAACACCTATTCAAGTGACATTTACTATTTTTTTTTAGGTCAAACACGCCAATGTTGGTTCCAATATTTGAAGTGTAGAGCTGCGAAAATTTTGCACTCGTATCGCAAACCTCTTTAGTGGGTAGTATGTAAGCAGTTATCAGTTCGTGGCGCCACAACATTCTAGTGCGTATGTATTATGTTACTTATGAAAATGATGTCATGCCCTGATAGTAAATATTGCTATGATTGTCATTTTGATAACGATCTCAGAACTCGGTACCTAAAGATGTGCAATTGGTTTTCGTTCAACTACTATAAATTAACCTTTTCTATAGGGCTGCCATCCGTCCGGGTTTCCCCGGATTTGTACTAGTTTAGAGCGCATCCGAGTACTGTCCGGACGGGCTGTTCAAAAGGTGTGTCAGGGGTCTGTGTCAGGGGAAAATTAGAATTGTTAGACGAATCGTTAACAAGCTGCTTAAATTAATAAAAAAATGCAAATGGAAACTGCGTTTTTATAATATTTTTAGGGTGCCCGGGAAAAAATTGCAATTTCACACATGTGTCCGGTTATTGTCCGGCGTCGGTAATTTAAATGATGGCAGACTTACTTTTATAGAAAAACAAAATAATTATGAGACCATAGCGGTATGATTACACTAGCTGTTGTTGTTTATAGTTAAAGATCGCCTGTTGGTCTAATTTCGATCATAATTCATAACATTTTAAATGTTTTGTTTTATTTCATTAACCTATTTTTAATATAAATCAATCAAGGTATTTATTTCCAGCATAAGTTAAGCTGTGCTTGTTTTCCGTCATTTTTAAAGCTCTACGTTCTACACTTCTTCTTCATATAAACTTAGTATTCTAAATTTCACATTCCTCTTTGCGCGTAATTTTCTTAAGAAAGGGATCCAAAGAATTCTATTCACGTATAAATATAAAGATTATATGCAGATTTCTTGAGATTGTTATCAACGTAAAATTTTAAGCACAAACTATCATGACTTTTACTGAAGTAAGTAAGACAGTTTTAATAAAATAATGTAAACGCTTTTATTAAAACCAATTTGATATGATATTTAAAAATGTTTAAGAGTTATCTTACTTGGCCTGCCTTGAATTAAAGTAGACAATACATATGCTAAAAAAAATATTATTTATAATTAACGATACATAACGACGATAAAGTTCTAACACCCCAAACTGACATTTTACGAAAAATTCATTTTTTTTAAATTCGTTTTGAATTTAGAGCCACTATTCGCATGTTTTAATATAATAATAAATAAATAAATATAAATAACTCCCAACTAACGTGTTATTTTCCTCATTACACTTCACTATAACCGAATTACTACTACACTATTATATATTGCATTAAACGCTTCTTGATTTAACGATGAACTCCTTAAAATGTCGAACTTACTTGACTTTGGTTGGTTTACCTTGTCCATACCATGATACACTCCATGTAACATCACATTCACTCTAAATAACGATAACAATGTCATTATTAAGCAATACACAGTACTTTCTAAGTTGCCGAAATTAATAAGAACTGTAGCTTTTATTTGTTATTTTGTTGATTTATTGTCTAGCACGTATTAACCTCGACTGTCGACATCATACGTATCGAAGATTCTAACAAATTCGTTATTATGTTTATTGTATTAGTTTCGTAAGATATGAATAAAATACATAAGAAAATACTGGAGCAGCAAAAAATGTCAGACCAAGATAAGACTATATGCAATAAGCGTTGTTTGGCCAGCTGGTGTTCCTAGTGGTTTCTCCAATCACAGCAAATACAAGACCTTCGGGTACGCGACCTCGGCCTCTGCGAGCTGCTGCAGTCTCAGTCCCGTTCTCCATCCGAGACTTGCGATATCCCCTACCCTAACCGTTTTTCCTTATACAAATTTACCTTCTTCCTTCTTTCGCGTGTTGAAACGACTATATTCCCAAGGACTTGGGAATATAGTCGATTAGGCGTCAGGTAGGCGGCCGACTCTAATAAAAATCGGGAAACGGGCAGGAAGATGTCGCAATAGGCGTTGTTATTCTTATGAATATTAATGTTGTTTTTTTTTTTAATTTTACACTTCATTAGTAAATACATGTTATAAAAATAAATAATATTGATTTTTCTTTCCTCTTTTTAACGACAAATAACTCTATAAAAAGTGCAGTCCCTTAAGTGTATACAAATAAGTTTTTTTTCCAGTTTCTGTAAAATCTTGATTTCGTCAAATAGGTCTTTTTGGCACTTCGCATTTGAAATAATATAATAGATATTGATAATTTCACCCAATATTGGTAAAAATGGCAACAATTTCCGAAATACCTTTTTGTGAAGTATACTTTAGACTTGTGATAGTATGGGGGTTATAAAAATAAACAGTAACGTAACGTAAAGTGCTACGAGAATTCGAAAAGAATTTTGTCCAATAATGGGATGTAATATTAAAAAAATAAATTATTTTCGTACAATTTATTCATCATCATTGAAATGTTAAACACGCTTGGGCCATGCTAATTCCATAGTTATTATAAATATAATATATCCTTGAAAATTATGTGCACAAGTGTTGTATATATGTAGGTATATACAAGATATGTTTTCATTCATTAATTGGGAAATAATGTGAGTGGATAAGTACATAAATTGTACTGAATTTTCCTGTACACCCGTAATGTAAAGAAGATCGAAGTAAGATCGCTTAGTAATTATATTGGGAGCTGCTTTAAGTCTAAGACAAGGTTCGGTTGAACAACATGTTTCAACCGACTTATCAAATATAGTCTAGTTTCATCACAATTTTTAAATGTAAAATATATGTTCTTACACTCAATATTCATACCTGACCCGTACCGTCTTTTAATTCTGGCCGATACCGTCTACATAATACTAGGTTTTTTGACGTGATAACGTCCTATAAATCGATAAAGCCGGCTGCACGCACGAAAAAGCATGACTCATTGTCACATTCCGTCTAAGCCGAGCGTGCAAGCAAGAGCGCGGAACAAGCGAAAGAGAGGCACGATCGGCATAAGCGTTCGGCTTGTGACGCATCTATCTCTCTTCCACTGTTTTCTTATGACGTTATCAGTAAAATTATCGTCTGTTAAACCGACTTTACAGACAACTATTTTTTTTTAATTCAAAACATCTGTCTTTATTGGCCGAATACTTCAACGTAACTAAATTATAATGTCTTTCTATCACTACAATTAACATTGAAGTGAGAGTGACAGCACGAGTCTAAGACGTCTTGTTGAGTATCGTGTGTGTATTTCGCCGTACCTTGCTCTAGTGTGTATTTTACAGTAGACTAGTGAGATTGGTCGCTTACGATCGAAATGATTCCTTATTTAGAACGTGCCAAGTAGAACTACTACAAATACGATTTCGGCATTATTTCATCTATCCATCTCAGACGAATCTTTAAAGCAAACATGTTATTGATTTCACCATTATTCTCTAAAGCTAGCCTTTGGAATCCAGCTTTCAACCGAAGTAGCATTGATATTTTCTTAAATATTCATCTAGTAGTAAAGTGGCTCATATCCTTCTCCACATCACAGGCTACTTCTTTGATGACAAACAGCCGGAATAGTTTCAAGTTTTAGTATTAATTTGGATATTTTCTCAGTACTTCTTGTATGAAATTTTACACTAACGGCGCTGATCGTAAGTGTAAAATTGTTCTTTTTCCCCAGACTGAGAAGTCGACGACAGTCATTAAAGACGTAAAAGGAATAAAGTAAATAAAAACCTAAACAAACAAAGAAAATTACTTTTGTAACCATGTTATAATAAAGTTAATAGAGACTAGCAGTTAGTTATTAAGCACGACTTTTAGTGACTGCCAGAAAAACACGCAATAAATTCACTTTTCTTGCAAGCAAAGCAAGACAAAATTTAGAATTAGGTAACAAGCCCAATAAAAATTGAAATTTTAAATTTATATCTACAAATATAAGTTGAAGTTTTAAATATCTAATTATCACATATTATTTGTAAATAATTTCATAAGATTCAATAATTTAGAGAGCCGTTTCGGCTTAGTCAACATCTCCAATATTTGCGCGAAAATACAAAGCTAGTTTCAGGCCTCTTACTGAGGAGTAGAGTAGTAGAGGTTCTAGGTACTCTTCGAACACGTCATTGTAATACTAATAAAAATAGTAATCATCCTTCAACAGTTACATTAGAAACGAAGACCAAAACCTAAATATAATAGTAATTCGTATTTTTTAAATATACACTTATCTCAATTAAAAAACAATTTGGCAACAACGAGGAACAATTTCGGCGGACTCCGGCTGTCGTATACTTAGTAATACGACTAAACCGAATGTCAAAATGGCAAGTTTTAAGACTAAAGAATAAATAATATTAACAAAAGACTTGGTCTTTAAATATAAATTATTACGTAATTCATTTTAGTTTATCAAGTTATGTATTTATATTAATAATGTTTTAACGGCTTAATACATTCCTGAGGGAGTCAGCCGTTTCGGAAATATTGAAACACCAAGGTCTCCTGACTACCTTCGAATACTTTACGATTTAAGTACTAAATATTGTGTGGCGTGGCTTACTTGAAGAAAGATAAATACGAGGGTTGATCCAAAAGTTAAGATATTTATACGAGGTTTGATCCAGAAGCTAAGATATTTATACAAGAGTTGATCCAAAAGCTAAGATAAAGCTAAGATATTCGAATCCTCAAAATTTTATAAAATAATACCCTTTTTTATACCCTCATTAGTTTCTGGTAAAACAATCATATAAATACAACGTCAACCCTGGAAATTTAATTCATTAGAATATGAACAATCAAAGAGCCAAGTCATAATTTTTTCTGCAAAAATATCTACTAAACCATGCAAATAGATTGTTTCTACCAACTTGACGTAGTACATACGTTGCACGCTGGTCAGAGCAGCTTAAGTTGGGCTGAACATACACAGAAGACGGAAGACGAAGATTTCTATCTCTTATTAGGGCTTAACCAGAAGGGAGGATAAAAAATAGTTAAAAACAAAAGCGAAGATATAGCCAAACTTTAAAACCACTTTAGAAGAGTCAAGATAAAGACTAATTGGTTAAAACATTTGGTTAGAAATACAGAAAAATACTTATTGACTCCTCTTTGATAAGACTCTTAGTATACACTCTATCATAGTGAATAATAGATGTGTTTCTTGATTGTCTTGTATTTTAAACTATTAGATCTCCTTTCTACTAAAAGACTTAACTAAGCCCTAGCATCCCCATCACCCCTACTTTCAGGAAGCTGTTTGTTTGTCTGTCTGTCTCTGTGTTTGTGTGAGCAGGCATGCAGTAGTGAATGATAGCAACCTGTGAGTCTTTGTCGCAGCGTCTCGTCGAGTTCGCGATCGGCGCGCTGGGCCTCAGCGTTAGGCTTCGGCGCTGCGGGGAATACCACCAACACGATGCTCATGTTGTCTTTACTGCCCTGTAAATAATATTCAATATGAGAGTTAACCAGATTTAAGAAAATATACATAGTCGAAACTCGCTAATTGCAGGTCAAACCTCAATTATCGTATCATGTTAAAAGTTGCCATGTTATAAACTGGTCAGGTTGGTTTTTTTTTCCCCGGTTGTTAAAAACGTCTACAGTTATTACAATTCTTTCTCAGAATAAATGATATAATTGGCATGTCATCAAAAAATCATAGCAAAAATCAAAATTACCGTTATTGTTAAATGAGTGAATATTCGTTCTTTTTAATTCTTAATTTTTCTGCGTCATTGTTTTCGTACAGAAATATAATTCATCGTTGGTAATTGTCCTAAAATACTACATTATTTAAATCAAGTATATGACATGATATGGATTTAAACAATCTAGTTTATTTTAAGACATCAGCATTTTTAAACATTTTTGTGTTGCTAACAATGATCCAGAAGTAAAAAAAAAACGAAGAATCACCCAAATACTAGCTGAGGTGACACTTTGTCCTGTTAAAATTTCAATTAATTTGTTTTGATTTCATGGGGAAAGCACTTCCAGTTATCCTTGAACTTCCCCATTTTGGGGTCAATTTTTCAATTTTTCGTTAACTATAAACCTTATCTAGGCTATTATAAACATAAGAAATAATTAGTTAAATCGATCCAGCCGTTCTCAAGTGATGCGCTTACCAAAGAACAGCATTTCATTTTTATTTATATATGTATAGATAATTATATATAGATAAAAGTAATGGCCTATATTATTATGTATACGTACGGGCATTAACGCGATCACGTAATCGATATTACATACCTTTATGAACATATACATAATTATATCATGGAACGCGAAAGTTTAAATGTTAGTATAGTGGCCAATAATGAATTTAGGGAGTGCATTGTAACAACCGACAATGAGCGGTGTTCGTTAGTCGACATAAGGTGTTTCTCCAGCCAAATTGTAACAATGGACCAGAATGGGGGCTTTTCCAGGCTACGAGGGAGACACCATGTATAGAATATCTTATAGATATGCATGCTATCTTAGTAGAAAAGTGCAATCCATCCGTCACAGTTACGAAATTCTTACATTATTGGAAAATACATATCAACATCTCCCTCACGCTAGTCATAAGCTTCTGCGACTTGCATGCTTGCGCGTAACACTGACGACACTGATAATGTAATCTAACATTGGCCACCATTGTGGAGTCAGTATTAGGATCCTGTAAAATTGAATCACAATCCTAAATCATATTATAAACGCGAAAATTAGTTTGTTTGTTTGTTAGGCTTTAACGCTTAAATTAATTATGGACAAGCAGTGGAACAATGGGGTGATTTTTAGTCGGTAATAGTCCGACTGTCGGTGAAAGTGTAGCAAACAAACTCACATACGTATTTATAATATTATAGTTAGGGTCACTAACACTGCAAAAAAATTATCTTCTTTATAAGAGTAATTTTTTAGGCATGTTAAAAGAAAGTATAAATTAATGTGCTCAAAAAATCAATAAGAGTATATGAAAAACAAGATAAAGATCTGTTGTCTGTTTGTGATAAAAACAAGCAATGAAACATCTAAGTAATCTTAAACATGCAACTAGAGCATGTTATTGACTTCTGTGATTTATCTTTAGATGGGTTTAAAAAAACAGTATTACATCAGACATCTTGGGAGTGGACCAATTCTTGTTCAGTAACAATTATAAAACTTGTACATACTAGCATAGCATAGCTTCGGAGCTATGCTATGAATTTTCAGACAAATTCAATGAACTAATACAAAAAAAAATAGGTAGTCATGGGACTGCCGACAGAAGTGAAACTTAAACGAAACTAACTTAAAACGTCACATTAGCAGGTTGGTGACATTAATTAATAAGGAGCTGACTGAACTCAATGTTTAGATTAGCGCCCTCTAGTGGATCTATATATGTATTATTAGCGTGATGTTAATGAATTCAGTGCTTTTCCCCATAGCAAAAGTGCACAACATGCCTAAAGAAGTTTTCACTTCAAAAATTACAGTCATATGGCAATAGAATAAACTCAATGACCCTAATGAATATCATTGAACTTTCATAATTTATGGCCTGAATGAAGATGCCTGTTTAAAAGAGTAATTCATATTTATATTCAGTATGTATTTAATGTTGATTTAATATAGACATGCACATAGAGTACCTTGTGTGTCATACTTGTTTTAACATTTGTTTTCTTTATGCACTTGTTGCATTTGTGATCTGTGATGAATAATTTAGATCAATGTGATAACTAATATTCTTTTTTCTTACTATCGAATACTATACTCACATACATCTTATTTTAGTAATATGTAATGTTAAGAGTTTAAAAGCATATCCAATGTTTTGTTAGACAGTCAGTGAAGAGATACTCACAATAAGTTGATTCCAATATACACACCTGAAAAGTTTACATCTGGCGTTCTAGAGTTTAAGAGCATTTATTTTTTTGGAAGGTGAGAGCAGTATTTGGAAATACCCGCTAAGGTAAAAGCTGGTATTTCCCAACACTGCTTAACAGTTACACCATAACTAAAAATTTAGATAGTTTAAACGATTAATGCACTTTATTAAACCATAATTTTCAAAGCATGCATCATCATCATTTCAGCCAGATATCATCAACTGCTGGAAACATTCCTGGTTCAATGACTTCCAGAAGCCTGGTTGGGAGCGGCCTATATCCACCATCAACCCACAATAAGCATTGGCCATATAAAAAGTACTAGCCATCCTGACACACAGCTAGTAATCAAATTATTTAACTATTTTACTTACCTCAGAAGTAGGTTATAAAGTACCTACAGACTGTGATAAGGTTGCACATTATACTAATGTTTTTTAATGTATTTTTCATGATTGTATCCTATTCATAGTGTGCAATAAATAGTACCTATCTATCTATCTACAAAGAAAACTGAAATCACTGTATCCTGACAGATTACAGTGATATGAGAATGTTTTTGTGGACATTCTTAATTTATAATTAAGAAAGTCCTACCCTACCACACGTAAATCTGGCAAAAGCAAGATTTCAATACATTATGTCATCCTGATTTAGACTTACATCAGAAGAAGGTATTATATTATAACTTTAAAATCTTTTCTATATGTAGCATTATTATTTGTCAACACATACAGCTTAGCCACTTATCTTCTAAACCTTATCTCTACTACACTACTAAGATATTTAAACATTAAAATGTTTTTACACTGAAAGTTCTTATTCCCTTAACATCTTGTCAAACCTTGAACACTTGAACCCTCAAAGGCTCTAACTTTTTGAAATGTAAGTTAATTATTATGTTATAATAAGTAATAGATATTTATATATTAGTTAAGCATGGAATAGTACTTCAATATAAAAATGTACCTAGCAACCTAATGTTTTAAGCTGTTTTAGAACAATTTTCTTAATGAGTTTACTTTGTTTTAGTGGTTTCTGAGAACTAATTCTGACAAAATGATTAATATTGTATAAATTTTGTGTTCTAAACATCTGTAATTATGTTCTTGCAAACTTGTTTACTATATTAAGCTATATATATATATATATATATATATATATATCTAATAGTACACCCAGCTACCAATTACTCCTGACACTAAATCCATCAAAGGTTGTCTGGTAGAGATTGCTTTTAGCGATAAGACCACCCATTGTACCTAGCATTAAAATTAAATTTAAGATCTATTGTAAATTTATATGGTGTACAATAAAGAATATTCTATCTATCTATCTATCTATATATATAAAAAACTTAGAATATGTAAAGTAAAATCTTAGTTATATTAAAATATTATGATGTTGTTTTATATTCAAATGTGGTATCAATCATTTTCAAGATTAATGTAACATAAAGACAATAATTATATTTGTATTATTTCTAAGCCAGTATTCATGTGTATAAATAACCCTTTGATATAAAATATGAACTTTAATAATGATGTTGTATTAAGCAGGCTTATCTAGCTTATTTATATATCAATATTATCAAGCAGTGTTATTTGAAAAACAACATAGAAAGATTTAGTAGCCAAGAAATCACTTACCTTGTATAGACAAGTGTCAATGACCTGGTTGGTTATAGCAACAAGATCATCAGTAAGCTGGAGCAATGAATGTACATATGCACACAATGCCTCATTGGTCATCACATCCCACACTCCATCGCAGGCCAGCACCAAGAACTCATCCTCTGCTTCAATCCGCTCATGAAGAGATACTTCAGGCTCTGGAGACACCAGCTGCTCGCATGGACCACGATCCACAACCTTCTTATATTCATAGTCTCCCAGTGCCCTAGACACGGCCAAACTTCCGTTCACACGCTGTATCATAACAGACCCACCAGCTTGCACTATACGCGACTTCTCCGAAGGTAGCTCTGGTTTGTGGTCTCTGGTTGCGAAGATCGGCACTCCGTTACGGGCTAACACTGCGCGTGAGTCGCCACAGTTAGCTATGTATATTTGTTTGGGCGACACGAATGCGCATACCGCCGTCGAACCAGACTTCTCTACGCCGTTACACAGCTCTGGTAGTTCCCGCATTTTCTTATCCAGGTCTAAAAATCCAGCGCGTATAGCCTGGGCTATCTCCTCGCGCCGGAACTCGTCTGTTTGAAGGATACATTCGAGGAGGTTGTCAGCGCAGTGCGCCGATACCCGCGCTCCCGCATGCCCATCGAACACTGCGAAATAAGACCAGTCAGATAGAGTTCCGTTCAGAGTTAACTGCGCGTGATGCGCATCTTCCATCTCAACGCGCCAACCCTGCATCGACGCCACGCCATAGCGAAGACCATTCCCTTCCCCATTCTCGTTGTACTTCTTAGTTTCGGGCTTATTCAAAAACGCCCCCATGCTGAGTCCTCTGATTCTATTGAGTTAATCGCACATAGTTTCCACACCATCAGGCACTCGAACTCACGTCGCAACCGATAACGTAAAAGGCGAGCAAAAGCATCACTGGTAGATACGATCTCACAGTATGATCACGTCAGATGGCTGTTACACTACACTGATGGCGACGATACCTTCACGAGTGGAGTTTATTGTTCCAGCACCTGTAACGTAGGTTAATTAATTACGCGATGGTGTTGCGTAGATCTCGGTGACAAATCGTGCTCTCAGGAATCGTAAAACGAAAAAGCAACTCAAAAGAATGAATGGCGGACATAAATAGTAATTGTCTATGATTTGCTTTTTTAAAATAAGTATTATTGGATATTGTTTATGGATTTTTTTTCTAGAATCATGAACTTGTTCTTGGAATAATAATTGATATACCGAGGTATTTGTACATAAATTTCATTCAAACTACTTCGAACAATCTATCTTATCTTAGCTTTAGCATTTTGTCCCTTTTTGTTCCCGAGCGGCTTCGCTCTCGTGTAAATATTTATATATTTTGCGCGAAACCCATTTCTTTTTCCAAAATAAAAGTAGCCTAAGTAACTCCTTATAACACCTGCTATCTACCGGTAAAAGTTCCGTGGAAATCGGTCCTCCCGTTCCGGAGATTAGCCTGCCCTTAACAAACAGACAGACAAACTGATTTTTAGGCAGAGGTATCGTGCAAATAACTATATGAGCTTAAAAAAAAATTGGTTGCCTGTAAAGTCGGTATACGGGCGAAAGTTTTACGTGACAACGACTTTGAGTGGTAAAATAATAACCATGCCCGAGTGGAAGGGACGCGTGCCTCTCACTCGCTCTCATTGTGAGCGCATAACGTGAGCGGAGCGTAACGCAGTTTCTTGAAGTGTCACCCGGCAAACCAATTTATAAGACGTTGTCACGTCAAAACTATTATCTTGACATTACAAACAGATACTTCAATTTTATTTATTTGTATTGATGATGATGATGAAAAGCTTTAATGTCAACCGCACCTATAAAAAGAAACGAAAGTGTCTTTCTGTGATGCTGTTAAAAATTAAATTACTAACTACGTTTCTGTATCAATGCACAAATACTTCTAATTCGAAAAAGATTCAATTGCTTGACAAGATTTCTTACAAGGGTTAAATTAATAGAGAAAACAATCGGTGAATAATATTTGACCAGATCAGATTTTTATAGATTTCCATTGAACTATAATTATCTTGAACTTTGTGACATGACTTTCATTTAAAATTCCAAACCAAAAAAATATTGTTTTGTAGATACAGGTAACCACGTGTCATCAGGGGATTCACCCAAGAGTTTATTAGCTAGTTTAACTGTATAAAAATGTTCATTTTTCACGATTCACAAACTAAAAGTACACTGCAATAATAAGCTTAAAAGGCGAAGTAGCAAATTCTTTATCCTAATCCTAAAGCCGTAAACTGTAAATGGTAGAGTATCCAAACTCACTCAAGAACTCTTCAACTCAATACTCAATGAAAAAAAAAACTGTCAGTCGGTTGAATATCGTTTTTATAGGTTATGTTATGAATCTATATTAAAATATTTTATTGTGCAATGAAATTTATAAACCAAAGACAAGTTATACAGTTCCTATATTTATGCTTACATAGTGGCTAAAAAGGACATACTTATAATAATTCATAGCCTCGAAATTCGATGACATAACCTTATTCCCTTAGCTTAATCGTATTAATTTAATCTTTCACAACAGAAAAAATGTACAAAACTTTATTAATTAAACGGTAAGAAGTTGTCTTGATGTTTTGCTTTTGTTAGTCTGATGATTTATTTAGTTTATTTCTTAAATTTCTAATTAAGAAATAAATAATAACACTAAATAGTTTTCACCATTCTTGTAGATGTGAGCTTCCCAAAACCTATCCAGTCATAAGAATTGTTCTAGATTTGATTCTCACTTCTTGTGTTGTACAAAACAGTGGTTCTCAGCATGGTGGTCTCAGGTGTCTTTATTTTTACTTTGTCACAAGACACAGATATATACCTCTATTGCACATGTTGTCTTAAAAACCGGCCAAGTGCGTGTTGGACTGGCGCATGAAGGGTTCCGCACCATCGTACAAGATTTATTAGTATAAGCCAAAAAAAAAAACCTTTCTAGTAGGGGAGCCCCTTTATATTTTATTTTTATTATTTTTTGTTATAACGGTAACAAATACACATTCTGTGAAAATTTCAACTGTCTGCCTATTACGAATCATGAGATACAACCCGCTGACAAACAAACTGACGAACAGCGGAGGCTTAATAATAGGGTCCCGCTTGTTACCCTTTGGGTATGGAACCCTAAAAAGTGTCTGTTCCTTATAGGTATTCATGTAATATTTCAGTGCATGTCTCGGGCTCCATAACAAATGGGTGTATAGATAAAAGTGAGAAAAACTATATTTTATATTCTCTATAAATAATAACTATGCTACATTTCTTTCAGATTACCAATAAATTTCATAAAGAATGAACTTGTTGCACAAGTATATAGAATCAAAAAAGTTCCTGCCAATAATAACTATCAATGTGCAAGACAACTCTCAGTCTCATGTATATGCTGGAAGAAAAGAAGATCACCAGAGGAAAAGGTGAGTTGCCTATTATTTTTTACTAGTAAAAGTCATTGTATCTTGATGCAATTATGACCAGGATAGATGTACATTGCAAACAACCACATAGCAAAGCTGATGGTAGGCAATTAAAAGTATCTATAATAAATACATATAAGTTTAGAACAATAATTTTGTCGAAAGTGCATTAAAAATCATCCCTCTTAAGCTCCTTTAACATGAATCACTAGTAGACAAACAACTACAAGCTTGTAAAGTAAGTTAACTTCTGTAGGTAATAGGTAATAATTATCTTTTTTTTTTTTTTTCGTGCGTGTGGAAACCCCCTCGGGCCGTCACCCAGGTAATAATTACCTAGGGCAACTTCTAGGTAAATATAACTGTAGCTTTGTGCAACCTGAACTGTGACTTTACTGTGTTGGAACAATAATCACTTTTTTTTTAAATGATATGGCAAGGTATCTGTACCTGTACTATTATGTATTCTGTGGTTGGGTGCAGAAGAATGAGAATGTTCCATAACATTTTTCGAAGTAGCAGTCTTTAATTACCCTTGGTTGTTATTGGCAGATCTAACTGTTTAAAACCCATGCTCAATAATGGTTATTTTAAGGTGATATTTTTGTATTTCAGTAAGATTAATCATAGTTATGTTTTAAATTTGTAGGTGGCAGAGAGTCATGGAAGATCAGCAATCAGATATTCTCCAAAAAGTTCCGAAGTGGTTGGCATATGGCGAAACATGACTGTGAAGGAAATAGCCAATGTTCTCAACAAAGATATTGGTCAGTAAGATATTGCAAATAAAAATAAACATGTTTATTGGCTTTTTTGTCTTCTGCTCAGCAAAGAGTATTTCAATGCAAAAATGTTTCTCTCTTTTTGTCAGAATGTCAATGCATACATCAACTTACTGTATGAAACCTGACTGCCTGACCTGTCTGCCAGTTTCAATAGATCCTGGCATAGATCTTGCCGAGAGAGTCATATCCTTCTTTCCTCTCGAGAGTTACTTTCTCTGAATTACTGTGCCACAGAACACATGATAATACAAGTACAGAAGTTCCACTGAGTGAAATCATTTAAATAAATAGACACTCTTGCTCTGACACAATAAAGTGCAATTTAGGTCGCACAGCGGCTAATCACATGCAGGTCTTCTAACTTAGAGTTATTTTTTTTTACCTTTCGATGTCCTTTGGATGTGGGAAAACGTGAGTTTCGGATCCTTGTTATTATTTAAGCAGTCGAATATGATGCTTTTGGCTTAATTATAGTTAAGTAATATCTATCGGGCAAACTGACGCGGCGCGTGAGTGAGAATCGAACCAACGTGCTCGCACACGTATTCGTCTGCCGGCCGGCCACTTGTAGCTTCATACCTACAATGCGGAGTGGGCTTGGCCTTACTGTCTTAATCTTAAAAGCGAAAAATATGACGAGAAACAATTATCTAAACGATGTGTGTGCGAACATACATTGCTGAGATTTTTTCATTTTTGTTAATTTAATAAATATATTTTGATGAAAATAATATATATCTTAAGGCAGCTTTTATAAATTACAGATCATGTATTGAAAGCCCTAGAGTTTGCAGACAAAGAATCCATTATAACGTACACCAAAAACACTGTGATACACAACCCGCAGATCATAAGAGATGTAGTAAAAATTTCTGGATGTAGGTTCAAGATTGTACCCAAACCTGATCAAGAATCGACGGAAGAAGAGGTACAAACTTCTTATACTTTTAACTGCTAAACTTTGAAGTAAATAAGCTATTACTAAGCAAAACAATTACTTATTTGAAATAAAAAAAAATGTAGTGTGACTAGAAAATGTTAGGACCCGCATTCCATGCAAACTTTTGATAGTTCATACATCCTCTGAACCGTGAGTCTATTTGACTTTATTAATCTAATCGAATTGTCTAAATAATAGTTTAATATTCTCCAACTAAAAATATTTTATACTTACAAAAAAAAAAAAAGATTTCGTTTTTATTAATTTGCGACTTATCAAGTATGCAGTATACATTTAACTGGCATTGTTTTTAGCGTCGACTTAGAAGCTTGATTTTTAAACTTAAGCATTAATTAAATAAATGTATAAATAAATAATCCTTTAAAAGTATTAATCAAATTAATATTAATTTTATGTTGACATCTCCTCACATTCTTTACTAAAATAGTGGGATGTTGGTTTTACCCACCAGTCGCTGCATAGGGTTTCTAAAATTGTATTAATTGCTAAATCTTAATTTAGAATTTTATATGTGTGGACCTCCCTAATAGAACAAAGATGCCGTCCCAGCACCTCCAGCGCCTCCAGAAGCTCTTAAGCCCCGACCCCCAGTCGTGTGCGTCATGGGTCATGTGGACCACGGGAAGACGACTCTACTGGACTCACTCAGAGACACTTCAGTGGTGGACCAAGAGTTTGGTGGCATTACACAGCATATTGGTGCTTTCGAAGGTATTTTGTTATGATTATTTCTGGCGTTTTATACATATATCCTGTGATTAGACAAAAATGAATGTTAAAGTGGAGTCAGGGAGACGAAGAGGATATAGGGCCAGTATCCGTTTGTAAAATTCTGATTTGCCCAAAACGATTACTTGTCTTAAAATAAAAAAAAACAGTGAAAATATTAGATAAAAAGTCCACGCGAAAGCCAGTCTTTGAGAGTGTCCATTATTGAACGGTTAATTTGATATTGCATCGGGTGTCCGAATGGGGTGACATCAATCTTTTTAATTTTAACCCTTCTAAAACACAGGCGTCACACACAGTGTGTCTTTCGGTGAAAAAGGGTACTTCCGAACTCACACCCACTTTCCAAGGTGTATCCTTACCGATTACTTATCATCTAGGGGGCTTCTGGACATTACAGTCACGTCCAAACTTAACTTCGGTCAAGAAATCGAGTCCATGGCATAGACAGCTTCCAAGAACTTGGGAGTCCGACAATGCTTTAGCTCTGAACAGCTACTTAATCTTTATACAGCCCAAGTTCGATCTTGCATGGAGTACTACCGTCACCTTATTGATGGTTCAGCAAAATATCAACTTGAAGCACTGGATTTTGTCGACCGAAGAAGAAAAGGGCACTCTTGAGCATCGTCGTAAAATCGCCTGCTTATCGTTTTTCTATAGGTAAAGATATTAATGGTGCTTATGGAGGATGGTATAAGCAACCATTTTATGAAAAAATCTGTTATGTAAACGCTATTATGCCTGAAAAAATAAAATTAAAACAATAAATGAAAAAGAAAATATATTTATCGGTACATCGTAGATTCTTTAAAAATTGTGGAAATTCATATAATTAAACGCGTCAATATTGGTGTAGAAGAAAAGTTTTATAGAATGTGTAGATTTTTTTATAAAAAATATTATTAGTTTTTCGTCAGGCGCTCAAAGTGAAACTTTGGGATTTAAAAAGAAAAAAAATTACTAGAAACATCAAAGAAGGAGTTTTATTCTTGCATTTGAAATGATGAAATCTTTTGACTTTTTGAATAAAATTGTATGCAACAAAAATGATGTTCTTACGACACTGTGCAACTGTCTCCATCAATTTCACTCTTAGATGCAATCACCAGCGCTTGCTGATGATTGCATTAGTTGTGTACATGGATGTTACGTAATTTTTCATCTCCCTACAGTATCATGATCTTGTGTGACTGGAATTATTGTTAAGTGGTTGTATGGTATGATGTCTATAAAATAAGGTAATATAATATGATGCGTTGCGTGTGCGCAGTTCAGCTGCAGTCGGGCTCGCGCGTGACGTTCCTGGACACGCCGGGCCACGCCGCCTTCTCGTCCATGCGCTCGCGCGGCGCGCGCGCCACCGACCTCGTCGTGCTGGTCGTGGCCGCCGACGACGGCGTCATGGACCAGACCGTGGAGTCCATCCGCATGGCCAGGGAGGCCAACGGTATGTATCCAGAACCATCTCCACAACAATGCGTTTCAAATAAGAATAGGAATGTCAATGACCTTAATCTGTCAACTGTCACTTGGAAAGTACGGTTTGCACACAAAACTTATTCGCGTAAGAGGCATATTTTTTTTACTTTACTTTTTTAGATGTAGTAGTTTTAGTATAGAAAAATAAATAAATGATTATTATTATTAATCTATTGATTTCATAACTTTAAAAATTACTAGACATCGCCTGTTGGTCGATATTCGACAATAATTTATTATGTTTTGAATATTTTGGTTTATTTCATTAACCAGTATAATTTGAACGATCATTGTATAGACTTTCCAAATATGACAGGTCATTATATATACTGAACACCTTAAGCTTTTTGTAGTCGTTTTCACATAATTTAAATATAAAAAAAAAACATCTGATCATATTTTTCATATATTTTTATAAATAATTTGATTATTTCAAAAATATCTGTTTTGCTCATCCTACCTAATTAGTTCGAATTGACAGCTATGACGTCACAAAATGGCGCAAAGTCATAATGCATGAGTTTCTTATTTGAATCGTATAGTACAAAGTATTATATACCCTTAGTAAAAGTATTCAACAAACCAAACCTTTTTAAAGTCGCTTAAAACATCCGTGTCCGGGTTCCGTGATAACCAGCGCTTATATTAACAATCCTCCAAGAGTTATAAACTTAACGGAATAAATGTTATTTTGTTACAGTTCCTATATTGGTGGCAATCAACAAAATCGACAAGCCAGGTGTGAACATTGTAGGTATGCCTCTATTTTATACATGTATATTCATTATTCAAATAAATTGTAGTCAGTTTTAAAATACCGAAGAGAAAAGATTCTTAAAAAGTGGACAAGTACGTACCGGCTTTGCTCGCGTTTACAATGTGTACATATATAAATATTTTGCGCGGAACCTTAATTCTTTTTCCAAATAAAAGTAGCCTAAGTTACTCCTTATAACACCAGCTGCCAGTGAAAGTTCCGTGGAAATCGGTCTACCCTTTCCGGAGATTAGCCGGAACAAACATACAGACAGACAAATTTATAAAGACGGATTTTCAGGCATAGGTATCGTGCAAATAACTGTATGAGCTTAAATATAAAATATTATTTTGACATTACAGACACTTCAATTTTATTTATTTGTATTGATAAAAGAACGAATACATTCTAAAAAATATTGTTTGTTGATTAACAGATATTTGATTTAGGAATCAGTCGTAAGGGCTATAATGTTTTGGTAGGTAATCCGGTTCTGGTAATCCTCCCAGCTAAGCTAAATCCTCGTGTCACAGGAGTGGGTTCACGTTGGTGGTTGGTGGAACCCAAAAATACTTAATCCCAAGTCCACGGCCACTACGCTACTGTCGATTTATTATCTACGCATTAATACGGGAAGAAAATTCTTTGTTCACACCTTTTTAAGCAAATTTTGCGAACGGAGGAATGTGGAATTTGAAATATTTAAAGTTTATATACACAAGAAGTGCTGAAAGCTAAAATTTTAAATCAATATGAGTCATAATCATACAAAAACGACTACAAAAAGCTACAATGTCATGTGTTAACCTATCATGGTACGGAAAGTCTATACAATGTTCTAGTTATACAGATCCACGATACAACAAAACATTTACAGTGAATGAATAAATGATCGAAATTCAATTTGTAAGGCGTGTTCATTATCATCTAATATATGAATGGTCCGCTTTTGAAATTAGGCCTCATCTAAAGACTTCCACAACAAGCAGTCATGAGCCAGTTTCAACCAACGGCTTTATGCCACCTCTACCTAGCCATTATCATGACCATTGAAGTCCACAGATGGGTTGCTGGAGACTAGGTCGGTTGGCTGTGTAATCCATTGCATGTATTCGTGGTCAAAATGGGAAAATTTGACTGGCCTGTTGGTCTAGTGGTTAGTAACCCTGACTGCTGAGCGAGAAGTCAGCGTCAGAGGTTTCGATTCCCACCCAGGGCAAATAATTGTGTGATGAACTGATGAGCATGATCATTTGTTCTGTGTCTGGGTGTAATTTATCTACAATATGTATGTATTTAGAAATATATAAGTATGTTTATCAGCAGTCTGGTTACCATAGTACAGGCTCTGCCTAGTTTGGGATCAGACGGCCGTGTGTGAGATGCGTTAAGTTATTATTATATTAGATTATTCGACCAATGAGCGCAAGAGGCGATCTCTCTCTTTAATTAGCACACTGTCCAATTATCACGCATTGTAGGGAAAGCTTTGGGAGGTAAACAGTAATGTTATTTATTCTATCTACATGGAGTACACAACATTATAGTCCAGTCAAATAAGGTCTGAAATCAAAATTTAGGACGCAACTTTGCATTTTTGATATAATGTAGTTTTAATGATACAAAAACCATGTGTAAAGGTTTTCGTGTCTGCTGGCAAGGGTTAATATTTTTTTAAAAGCGTTTTTTTCGTATTTGCTCTAAAACGGTAAAAATTAGACAATAAAGTTCTAATTAAAGTGTGTACAGCTTAAAATTTTACATAGAAAGGTTCTATGAGAGTTGTTGATACTAAAGCTTCCAATCCGGTTGGTAGCCATGGCAACTATCACGAACACCTGAAATGGATTATACAGCAAATCGTCTTAGTCTCAAGCAACCCCACTATTGATATCGACAGCATTCATGATAATGTCTAGCTAGGTAGAGGTGGCGTAGAGCCGTTGGTTGAAACTGCCTCATGACCGCTAGTCGTGGAAATATTTAGATGACGCCTATTTTTAACCGACTTCAAAAAAGGAGGAGGTTCTATGTGCCATTGAATTTTTTTTTTAAGTATGTTCACCGATTACTCAAAGACGTCTGAACCGATTTGGAAAATTCTTCTTTTGTTTGAAAGGGTATAACTTCCCAGGTGGTCCCATGGTCAGGATCTGATGATGGGATCCTGGAAAAATGGAGGGAACTCTTTAAATTTTATAGGCACACTTGAAGCGATTTGGGTATTTTGAGGCGCATTGAAGTCGGTGATACTTTTTTTAAAAGATAATTTTCTTTTTTTTAAGTGTGGCGGGAGACTTTACACTAAACACCTGGTTGTTGTTTGGGCTCGGGACAGCTATTTATGGATCATAAAAAAAATTAAATTTTTGTTTTTTTTCTTCTCGGTAACGGTCATCACTACATATTATAAAACAAAGTCACGCGCCGCGTCTGTCTGTCTGTCTGTTCGCGATAAACTCATAAACTATTGAATGGATTTTCATGCGGTTTTCACCAATAGATAGAGCGATTCATGAGGAAGGTTTAGGTTATAATTTGTTAAGGTTTTGTGTAAATTGGTTGATTGTTGAAGATGTCGCTACTATCCGTGCGAAGCCGGGGTTTTTTTGTCAAACACCCTTCAAACGCCTTATTGCGAGGTTTACTAGAGTTAGTTAGTTCTGATTGCGAAGCAATAGTAGTGACAAAAAAGTACTTACAGTTAGATGTTTTTCTAACTTGTAATGGATTAATTGTGATGTTATTGTTTTATTCGTAGTTTGTAATATCATGTGATCACACAATATGTGTTTTCATCAGGAGAAAACAATGCGTGCACTATCAACCCATGGCATTATCTGCGAAGAGTTAGGGGGCGACGTCCAGGCCATACCGATATCAGCCCTGAAGAAGCGGAACCTGGACACTTTAGTTGAAGCGCTGACTCTGCAGGCGCAGTTGATGGAACTAACGGCAGATCCGGGGGGGTACGTGGAAGGTGTGGTTCTTGAGGCTCAGATGGATGCCAGAAGTGGGTATGTATTACTTAATTTTATTTCATTGTAGTTCAAGCGTTCGATTATTAGATACGCTATATTAAGTTGACGCCATTGCACTACGTTTAACGAAACTGTCACCCAAGTTAGTTTACACATAATGCAGAGTGGCTTATCTGTAGTCACAATAAGCGTTTGGTGTAGAGCAGCCATCCCACTAATCCCACTATCCCACTAATATTATAAACGTGAAAGTTTGGATGGATGTATAGATGGATGGATGGATGGATGGATGGATGTTTGTTACTCTTTCACGCAAAAACCACTGAGCCGATTGCGATGAAACTTGGTATGTAGATAGTTGGAGACCTGGATTAACGCATAGGCTACTTTTTATCCCGATATTCCCACGGGATCGGGACTTACACGGATGAAACCGCGAGGCGCTGCTAGTGATGAAATAAAAAATGAGTAAAAAAAAATGTATTTTGTCACTTGAATTATGGGCAATCTTGCTCATATAATTCGTTTTATTTATTAATTTCTTGTAAAATATCCAACGGTTTTGTAAAACAGCTAACAGTAATTATAAATGTGAAAGTTTGTATGTTTAGATGTTTGTTACTCAATCACACAATAATGGCTGAACGGATTTGGATGAAAATTTTCACACAAGTAGTTTATCACCCGGATTAACACATAGGATTAAAAAAAGGTTAATTATGCCATGGAACATTCCGGGTTAAAAAGAATTGTTTAACTTAGTCTATTATAACATAAGACAGTAATAATAATATAATATAGTATAACATGAAATAAAAGTGGTTTATTACATATCAATGTCATGATATTGCGCAAGATTGAGTATCGAAGGGCAACTAGTCTTGTAAGCCGAAATGTGTTCGTCCATCATATTTATCAGTTTTGTTCAATACGTGTCTATTATATAAACTCAGGCTAATTTAGTAAATAAAGTTTACTTTATCTGCTAAAAGCTTACGACCATCAATACTAGGTTTTGCGAAGGGTTTCCCCAATCAGAATGCAACGAAACCAAAAATAAAAAAAAAATGTCTAATCTTATTAACTGTAAGGGCGTAATTGAGAAACATAATCAAGCACTCATATATTTTCAAAATTTGCCAAATTCGTCTGCAGCCTTTCTAAATTTTCTTTATCTAACAACTTTATTAATAAAATATTGTGCCCAGGAAACAAGCAACAGTATTAGTACAACGAGGCACGTTGAGGCGAGGGTGCGTCATCGTCGCTGGCAACGGATGGGCTAAGGTATGTCATTCACCATTCATTTCCCCATTCCATTAGATAACTCCTAACTTCATGTTCCTAATACGACAAACTGAAACTTTTTGCACTAGATGGTCTTTGACCCAGGTTTGGTCAATTTCTTAATTTCCAATAGTTGAGAGTTACGTGATATTTAGACGTAAACAAAAGGTTTGGCTGGATGGCTAGGGATTACCTAAAATACAAAATAATATCACTCAATCAGCAACCTAATAGATGTAGTTAGATGACTCAAGAAGATACAAGTGGAAAAAGATAGCAGTTGGATATTCAAAAACACTTAGAAAACATTAATGTAAATTCAATTTACAAACGCCGAGATCAAAAATATAAAAAACCCAATATCGAAAACAAATGCACACTGAAAGCACTGCAAGACAAGTGAACAAAAACTTATAACCTCACCCCCAATAAATACTATCCTCTCGCCTAACTTACCCTGAACCGTTTCTGTAGTAAAATAGAAAGAGGCAAAACGCAGCGCGCACCACTATCTGATTCCGCGGGCGAAGATCAACCGCGTTTAATGTGTTTGTGAGAATTACTGTCTGGTGGTGCAAGTGGTGGAAAGCGTAAGCGTACACGTAGGGAATATGCTCGTACATGTAGGGAATATGTCATGCAATATGCATGATATTTTTCTAGAATTTTGAATCTTAAGTTTTGGTGCAATATTTATGAAAGAGAATGTAAAGGAAGGTGGAGTCTTCAAATGTTTTCTTAATACTGAAACAAAATATGAGTATTTGAAAGTAATAGGTACACTTTGAATTTAATATCTCGTGATCCTGGGAATTTTGATTTGGCATATCTGTACAGGTATAAATCAGGAAGGATATCCCATGAAACTTCGGTAGATCTTGAACCACGTATCGAGTAGCAAGCGGTCTCCCCGTTAAGATCGGAGGCTTTGCCTCTTTCTGTTTACACCTGGAAAGAAGCTCATGGAATACGTCAGAGCTCCCCGGATCTGCTCATGTGCCTGGTTGTCCCTGGAGTGGAAGCCTGATAACACCTGATGCGTCTTCTTCATGATTAAAAAATACTGGTTCCCTCCGGTTCCTTTCCATTCTCTTCGCAAAGACAATAGAATGTCACGCTCTGTCTTTGGACCATGAATAGAAATATGGTCTCTAGCGATAATTTATCCGTACCTACGGCCATTACGAGTTTGTAACGGTTTTGTGTGCACGCTTGGCACTACACTAGCGTATATATATCGGTAAGACAGACCGCGGTGCATCTTCAGCCAATCCTTAATGGCGGGTCTTGCCAAAACGATCGTGGCGTGCCCTATACGTTATATTCTACATCCTTACTTTGGCATATAGGTTCGGGTACTAAACTCAGCTGATGGTAGATCAATCCACGAAGCACCACCTTCAACGCCGGTTTCGGTGCTGGGTTGGAGGGAGATGCCTTCAGCAGGAGACCAGGTGCTGGAAGTTAGCTCGGAGGTAAGTTTTCTAATTTATATAAAAGGAAAATATACTCAGTTCTTATATAATTGTTTTGAATAATTTGACAAACAAGGTTTTTACAGTTGCGGATAGGTTTTCAAAGCATAATAAAAAGACGTTCTATTTTTTACAGAAACGTGCTAGTGAAGTAATGAAATGGCGCAACAACCAGCGAATGAAGGAGAAGCAGGAGTCGGATGCGGAGGTGATCGCGGCTAAAGAGGCACAACACCAGGCGCGATACACCGCCGCGCTCGCCAACAAACGGGCACTGGGACGATACCGCATGCGACCCGCTGGGCCGAGGGAGAAGATGATACAGCCCGACACACACCCCACACTCAGTGTACTTGTTAAAGGTGACATACGCCCACACCTCACTAAACTATACTATAGGGTGGGGGCGATACCGCCTGCGACCCGCCGGGCCGAGGGAGAAGATGATACAGCCCGACACACACCCCACACTCAGTGTACTTGTTAAAGGTGACATACGCCCACACCTCACTAAACTATACTATAGGGTGGGGGCGATACCGCCTGCGACCCGCCGGGCTTAGGGAGAAGATGATACAGCCCGCCACACAACCGACACTCAGTGTACTTATTAAAGGTGACATACGCCCACACCTCACTAAACTACACTAAGTGCTGGGGTGATATCGCCTGCGACGCACCGGGCCGAGGGAGAAGATTATACAACCCGACACACACCCCACACTCAGTGTACTTGTTAAAGGTGACATACACCCACACCTCACTACATCATAAAAAAATGTCAACTCGTCAACTTCGACGTCAAATGTCAACAAATTTATTTCAAACCACATATTAATCCGAACTTGTTATGATGTTTGGAATGTGTTTTAAAGAGGCTGACTCTTATTATACTTTTTACCACATTTCTCTTGTTTATGGAAAATTTTACATCACTGTTAAGTGATATTTAAGATAATGGTACCCCTGCATCCTCTCTCTTGAATCTTAATCTCAATGTCTAGTGCCAGTTGTTACTTATTCACTTGCCTATATGGGATAAAAAAGTTTGCCATCTTTAGTGTCTACTAATAGACATATTTAGTGTCACTCCTATTGCATATGGACCACGAGTGTATATGTAAAAATCTCGCACTGAGCATTCGATATTTTGAAACATGCCCTTTTAACCTTATAAGCTTACGTAACCTGATATTTCCCCACTAGGTGACGTGGACGGCTCCGTAGAAGCCATCCTGGACATTCTGGAGACATACGATGAAAACGAAACTGTAAGGTTAGACCTCGTGCACTTCGGAGTTGGACCAGTCACGCCAAACGACTTGGAGGTAAATGGGGTTTTATTGAGCTTTATATGGCCGTTATTTGGATATATTTTAGGAGAAGGGACGTCCATCAGATTTCTGTTACTTAGAGTTGTTGTATTTTTTAATGGTCTAGATTACAAGTAACCTAGACTATAGTTACTTTTTCATTTATTTCTATTTGCAAATGAATTGTAGCGATATCTATCTAATAAAAATCAAACTATTAAGTAACTACTGATCCTGCATCGCGATATACAAGTTCTCAAGCTTATTAATAGTATAGAGAGCTTGTTTTTTTGTGTTAGGGGGACTGAAGACTGTGTTCTTCATCAGAATAGGCTTACTTATTTTCTGGGATCGTTGTGAAATGATTAAAGAAGTATTAATTTATAGATAGCAGAGTTATTCAAAGCTGTGATCTACGCTTTTAACGTGGACTGTCCCCCGCCGTTAGCAGTGGAGGCAAAAAAGAAAAATATCGCGATAAAACAACACAACATCATCTATCGAATGGTGGAAGATATCAAGGACGAGCTTAGTCTCAGGATACCGAAGAGACAAGAGGAAGAGTTTGTTGGTAAGTTGTTATTCTTAGCATTTATACTCGTAGCAGAGTTAGAGGAGTTAGAGTAGAGATGATAGGTTTTATTGCTCTAATGTGCTATATTTACTTAATGTCTCATAAGTGTTTTATGGCTCACTGTATTAATATGATCCGGGTTCGGGATTAGAATATCCTCCGATTTATAACGATTTCGTTACAATTTATTTAAATAATTAACAATTAACACAATTGCAAGTCACATTTCAGTTATTATATTTCCACTCACTATTCACTTCTACTAATCGCTATACTTCGTAACAGTATAATTATGTTGTTGTATTATGTAACGACCAATATTATCGGCGAAAAAAAACTGCGTTTACAAGATTTATGCATTTGTCGGCGACTGGATAAGCAGTATGCAAAGGTTTCATCATACACGTGGGTAGAACCAATAAATAAATAATTTAATTAGAAAATATTTATTCACTCCCCTATAATTAATCACTATCAATCAATTGCACGTGAAACAAATGTATAAACTTTAACGATCGTGTCAGAAATAAGCGATTCATCGTGAGCGTGGTGCGCCGGCGACCGTTCCTCGAGTTCTGTCGTACAAGATGGCCGCCTTACCCTATGTGACGTTCCGCTAGAATGACAGCTGTCACTCTAATCCGACGTATCGAATGTTATCTTAAGCTGCGCCGACACATTTATCACATTTTCTTCTAGAGCCTAGTTTTAGACCTGTCGTTTTGACTATTGAGATTTGTTAAAATAAACATTACACACATTTTCAAAGGAAGACAAACTTCAGTCTGTCCCGCCAGATCCCAACTTAAAGTTTGAAGGCATGAATCGAAATATTTTAATTATTAATGTTGGAGGTAGTCGAACTATGGCGTAATTTGTCATCACGGTCCATGCGATTGACGGTTATGAATATCTATGAGTTTATAAACAATGTTTTTAGGTGAAGCTAACGTCCTCCAAGAGTTTATAGTCACGGAGAACAAAAAGAAGGTGCCGGTGGCGGGCTGTCGCTGCACGAAGGGTTCTCTCGTACGTAGCGCCTTGTACAAGGTCATTAGAGGTCAAGACGTCGTGTACGAAGGTAATTAGTTGTACCAAAGAGAAAGTAATAGAAATAAACTTTAACCGTCGAAAACTTATATTTAAGTTAAGATATGATTAAGTCTCAGCTGGTATTTTATTGGATTAATATAATACGAATGCCAGCCGCTTCACTTTTAAAATAAATAAAAGACCATGAGCCTTACATACAGCTTAGGCTTAAGCTTTTACAGGTTACCTTTTAAAAATATTGATTATTTAAAGCTATTTCATTTTTAATCAATTTGTAGTACGTATGTAACAACATACTGATTTAGGAAGAATGAAAATACAGATGTAACTTAATGTTTAGCAACAATTTCTTTACAATTCTTAATTTTTATTTAAATATTGACTTGGAGTTTATCATAATTTATGCAAAAAATGTACAAAAATATATTTTATCAAAATAGTATTTTACCAAAATAGGCTTCTCTACATTTATCCTCGATCGGTCACAGGCAAACTAGCATCAATGAAGCACTTAAAAGATGAAGTGCCAACGATCAAGCGCGACATGGAGTGCGGCCTGCGCTTCGAGGAGCCCACGCCCGTGCGGCCCGGGGACCGCGTGCTCTGCCTCCGCCTGGTCGACGCCAGCCAGCGCTCCGGCTGGGACCCCGGCTTCTAGACCACTGCCAGTAAATGTACTCAGGAGTAGCTTGTGTTTCATTTCATTCGCCCGACGTACGGTGCCACTTTATGTGTGGATATATTTTTGAAGTGGAACTTTTAAGTGGAATTCTAAAGTTCAAAAGCGGAAATGACAGTAATGTGCTAACGCGAAATAGATCTCTGCTGTGAATGAGAGCCGCCTGATTATTGACACCGTTCAGACAGACTTGAAGGGGCCTCCCCCTTCCCGTCTATCTGACCGGTGTCAATACAATGTACAATGATTATATTTCTTCACTTAGTAACCCCTTAAAGCTAAGCTAAATGCTTGTGTAAGGAACGAGTTTATTCATTTATTTCAACTTTATGTACATAAAGTACAGAAGCGGATCTAATACCTAAGGCATTCTCGGAGGTAAGGGGCGAGGTTATTTATTTATTTTAACTTTATGTACATAAAGTACAGAAGCGTACAATACCTAAGGCATTCTCGGAGATAAGGGGCGAGTTTATTTATTTATTTCAACTTTATGTCCATAAAGTACAGAAGCGGACTTAATACCTAAAGCATTCTAGGAGATAAGGGGCGAATTTATTTATTTATTTCAACTTTATGTCCATAAAGTACAGAAGCGGACTTAATACCTAAAGCATTCTCGGAGATAAGGAGCGAGTTTAATTATTTATTTCAACTTTATGTCCATAAAGTACAGAAGCGGACTTAATAACTAAAGCATTCTCGGAGATAAGGGGCGAATTTATTTATTTATTTCAACTTTATGTCCATAAAGTACAGAAGCGGACTTAATACCTAAGGCGTTCTCGGAGATAAAGGGCAAGTTTATTTATTTAATTCAACTTAATGTACATAAAGTTCAGAAGCGGACTTAATACCTAAGGCAGTGGTTTTTAACCTTTTAGTCACGAGGGACCATTTGACAAAATTTCTGTGTTACCATGGACCACCCAGTTGGTTTATTACCCAGGTAATATACAGTACCCAAATGTAAATAAATAAAGCGTTGTCCTATCTATCCATAACTAAAACACGCATAAAATTATTCAAAGCCCACAGTATTTTCATTTTTTACGATAAATTCACATTACCGTTACTTTCAGATTTTAATGAGATTTTTGTGATTGCATAATCTTTACCAACTTCTGAATTCTTGGTTCAGTGCTAATCAAAGCCAAACGCATGTCGGTAGGTGCTTGTTTTTAATAATCAAAAGCGCCGAGAACCCCTGCTCGCATAGATACGAGTATGTCGATGAAAATAAAGTTAGGTAACATATAGCAATGTCTCGAAGTTTTGATAAAGAAATTGCCTTTTGGCTCCAAAAATCTTCAAAACTAATTCCTGATTCGAATGTATTTTTACGTTGCTGTCGTGTTGCATTTCAATCACTTCTTGAATTTCATCAGGCACCTTAGTAACGTTGACAATGAAAGGATTGCGGATCAGTTTCTGAATACTTTTGTCCTTTCAGTCAGGACTATAGCGATTGAATTCACTTGTTAAGTTTTTCAAATGGAGTTTAATATTCTTCTGTATTTCTCCTTTAATCTCAGCATCCTGATCGTCAATAACTTGATTGAGCGTATTAAACGCAGAAAAGTTTTTCTTTCAACCTTGTTAATCCATAGCTCGATTTTAGCGATAAACGCCCTGATTTTATCTTTATATGCAAATATATTGCTCATCCCTTGCAACTTTAAATTTCCTGACCCTTGCAGTTGAAAGTTCAATTTATTTAGTTGCGCGAAAAAATCGACTGAATAAGTAAAACGGATTTGAAATTCGGACTCACAGAACTGATCAGTGATCACGCAACTCTTTGTTTTCTTTATTACTTAAGAATATTTTTACTTCCTCTCTTAGTTCGTACAACCTCGACAGCATGTTTCCTCTGGATAGCCAACGCATATCCGTGACAAAAAGCAGAGTTCTGTGTTCAGAGTTCATATCAGAACACAATTACTTGAAGAGACGAGTATTGAGTGCAATCTTTTTAATGAAGTTAACTACTTTTATGGCTGTTGTCATCGTCAAAGCAAAGCATTCTGGAAGCGTTTTGGCAGCCAATGCTCGACAATGAATAACGCAGTGTGTCGTAATTGCAGATGGATTTTTCGTTTTTATCAACGCTGCAAGACCAGCGCGGGAACCAAGCATAGCAGGGGCACCATCCGTACAAAACCCCACAAGCCTTTCCCCACATAAGTCCATGTTTCCCCATATATTGACTAATTACATCATTAACATCTGCACTTTGCAACGTCGTTTCAAGTTCTTGAGAAAATAGTAACTCCTTTTTAAAGGTTTTATTGTCATTAAAAAATCTAATGAAGACAACATTGCGAAATGTCGGTAGATTCATCACACTGTATTGCAAAATAAAGACTGATTTTTATCTTGTCAATAGCTTGTTCTTCAAAATCAGTTGAATTTTTTTGAATCCGCGACTTCACTGTGTCGTTAGAAAGTGGTATTTCACGAATTTTCTTTTGAGCTTCCTGGCCTGGCACTTCTGCAACTTTGAGCATACAAGGCTTCATCAGAGATTCGCCGATTGTATGTGCTTTTTTCGTTTTAGCAATCAATTTTGAAATTTCAAACGATGCAGATAATGATTTTTCAGATGTTGATAACTTGTTCCACTGGATCCAAATTTAATTTTTTTAAGATTTGCTAGTTGGCCTTCGAAAAATTCTCGCGAACGGTTACAATAATTCGGATGTACGATCTTCAAATGACATTCCAAATTTGCCGGATTTAAAGTGTTATTATCGAAAACAGTTGTGCATAATAGGCACCGAGGCCTAAAGTCCATTGAAAAAAAAGGTTTCTTTCAATGTGCAAAAATTCTTATAATGTGCGGCCGAGCTTAGGATGGCTCTGCGGACCACTTTGAATGCTACCAAGGACCACCAGTGGTCCGCGGACCTCCGGTTAAGAACCACTGACCTAAGGCATTCTCGGAGGTAAGGAGCGAGTTTACGTGTCGGTAGTGTATTGTATTGGGCTTGAACCCGCTGCCAATTTAATCGCAAGTCCGACGCCTTAGCCATTACGCCACCGCCGCTTTTGTTTATGCGATACACCCCTTTAAATTTCATAAAATAGCCGTGCCCTACCTGCATTTACGGCCACTGGTCCTCTGCTAAGGGTCATAACGTGATCTTAAATAGCCTATAACCTTCCCCAAGACGCTATTAAATTGAATAAGAATGATTTATATCTGGTTAATAGTTCCAGAGATTAGCGGTTTAAATTATTAGCGTGGTATTCTTTTTGTGCGATACGGTGAATGACCAGTCGACAATCCAGTACATGCTGTGGCGTCTGTTTGCGTCGATCTATGATTTTTAACAGTAGCTTCAATTTAACGTTCATAAATGTCACTGATGCCGGGTTTCTGAGGTACTTTTATCGAGAGTTTATCTATTCGTTAGCACTATTGGTCCGATAACTTGTAAAAGTGCGTTTCCGAACACTCCATCAAACAACAAACTCCGTTTAAACTGAGTTTATCTTAACTGGCCAATGTGAACCGTTTATCGGTTCCATAACTTGGGATACAATAGTAGCAAGGGCCACAACAGATGACAAAGTAAAAAAAAAAACACCCACAAAAAGCAAGGAACATGGGTTACCCACAAAAAAGGGTCGACGTTTTTGTAGAAAAAAATTACAATCACTGACGTTCGCTGATAAACGAAGAGAATTTGGTAAACAAATAAGAATAATATATTATTAAAACAGAGCCAGATCACCTCATTTTATTAAGAATTAATTATAATATAAATAAACCTATAATTTATGACTTATTAAAGTAACAAAATACATTTTAAACTCTCAAACTTCCACAGACCCATCTAGTGGCAGCTTTTGCAACTGCTTATCGATCCAATAGTTATTGGATGGTCCGTTGCGTATTCAGAAACCCAGTGACAGTTAACCGAAGTTTATCTAATTCATATCTTTATTAAACCAATAGTTGACTGATATTTAAATGAGAACTTCAGAAACCGGGCATTAGTGTCTTAATTGAAAAAATGATTTTGAATTTGAATTTGACCTTACGGCGACTTACGGCGCCGTCGAAGCAGCTGATTGTATAAATGTTGTTTTATTTTTTGTTGATTACATTGCAGTGTTTGGCCGTATGGGGGTTTACATTTTTTTTATAAAATGTTCTGTTAACTCATTGTGGTATCACTTTTAACCAAAAAAAAATAAAAATTATAAAAAAAAATTTTAGCAGAAATTTTCAATGATTTTCGACTCAGAATGATTGTCTGTACACTATTTCAATATTCGGTACCGTGTTTCTTACACCCTGTATATTTTGGAATAAAAAATATGTACGATTTAAAATCTTTAACTTTACACATTCCCCTTGATTTTATGAGAAACGAAGGTGATAATACCTGACAATTCAAAAGGGCATAACTTGTAAACAGATGGGTTTTTTTTTTCACCTATCATTCTTTTTGTAATTACATGCTAGAGTCATGCCCTTTCAGTGATTTAAGTAAGTGTTCCATTGTCATTATACACTCTGTATAAGTAAAGATTCCAGTCCCATCACGTACTGTTTGCCCAGTCATCAGAAGCCATCAGAAGTGAGAAGTTTGTCTATCAAATTAGACTTTTTAACGTGTCATTAATCAATGTTTTATTTAACAGATCTTCATCACGCAAACTGGCAACATTTAAATTAACATTTAATAGGTTTATACAATAAAACGACTATATTATAAAGAGAATCCTCTATTTAAATATTAACTTGATAGGCTTGTAATTCGTGTCTCACTATTAATTAACAAAGAACTCCAATAAATTAAAAAGTATTAAACATCATAAAATTTAATACATTGGTGATCTAGACAACTTTGTACGGGGCTAATATTCATTAGACTGGCAAGCTTTAGTGTTAATTTGACAAATGTTAAAAGGAATGCCTACTTATATTATAAATGACCGAAGCACCAGGGCGCTTCGCTCCTTGATAAAGGGTCCCCTTCGGGTCCAAAATAGTCGGGCATCCTCGAAATTCACACGTGAGTAAAACCGTAAATATTGAATAACTCACGGAAGTTTTTATTTTTAAAGATCAAAAATGATTTAAGATGAGAATAATGGCGCCAACTCGGATGGTTTAAAGTCTATACATATCAAAGATATAAAAACTTTTTGTTAGGATTTAAAAAAGTAGTGAATCCAATCCATAGACAATTCTTAATTTAAAACATTACAAATACAAATCCAGTCCAATTAATGTTAGTCCCGTATACTTACTCATAGAGCGCACCCAACTTTCACTATAACACAATACAAAGAAGAAATATGTGCAGTGAAATATATCACTCAAGTCAAAAAGCAGGGGCCTCGAGAAACTTGACTGCTAAAAATTGGTCTAACTCGAGGCGAGTCGTAAGTAATGATAAGGCAGACATACTCGTATAATCTCGAAACCTCCACTTTGTATTGTATTTACCGCATTGCAGACGTAAAATAAAACATTTGTATAAACCAAGCGCTGTTTTAACTGCAAGCTGATCATATATTTTTTTGGAACGTTTTTCGTTATCTTCAATATATAATTTAAATACATATTACTGAACTAAAGTTATAGGAATTATTCACCATTATAAAATCAAATATCACACAATGAAATGCAATCAAAGCTACAGATATATAGATAGATAATTGTCTAGTTTTCAACAAATTTTGTCTTTTTTAGATCAAACTTGGACGTATTTCAGTCAAAACTAGCGCCGTTTCAAAAAAATACTTGATTGTCATCGATCATAAATTGCTTGGTTTCGATCAAAAGTAACTTCGTCTTAAGAAATTGTTCATCAACTATGGTGATTGCTGACGAGTCAAAACAGCGCCATACTGATTGTTCAAAGGCTAACATTATATCTATCAGCACAACCTATTATTAAGTATGAAATTAAATTTACAAATGGCTCCATGAAATAGATACTTAGCGTTCCTGTTGGCTTTAACGATCAGGAGTTCCTCAGAAATTAAAAAAAAATAACATCTCACGCACCGCGACCTAAAATGCAAAAGCACTTGCTCTTTTGTATCTACAGTTTAATTTTTTTATGTAGGCATATCAATTTTATTTTTTAGAAACAAAAATTGTTATACCTTAAATTACATATTACTTGTGACGTCATAGAATACATCAATAAGGTGTTTAGATGAGAATCACGGTGCGAAACAGACGTGTCAGCTAAAGACTCAATATTGAACAAACAGACTAATCCCTCGTGTACTGGGTCCAATATTGGACGTACGTCAGTATAAAGGTCAAGTTTGTCTACAATTGGCCGCCGGCCATATGCCTCATAAATTCTGAACACTACTGTCTTTATTTGGAGCTTATTTGAATTAATTAGAAACATAAATAAAAAAGGCAAGTTAAATTGCAGCCATCTGACATTGATTTACAGTAAGTAACATTTATAAGGCCACAGAAAAGAAAACATTCTTTACAATACAGTCAAAGGGACATTCCAATTAAACATTCTGCGACATACATAACATTTCTTCTTGTCACTCACACATGACATACGTCCGGAATAACGTTTATTTAACGGTGTTACAAATAACGTTATATCCGTTTATTATATAGATTTAGAATTAAAACGAAAACGTTAGACGCTATACACATAAATAATAATGACTATGAAATGTTAATCATAACAAATAATTTAGGCAAATACAAGAAAACGATTTCAGTATTTAGATTTACTACGCTATTGCATTGTTATAACAGTTATTTAACGTTTTACAAGTTGCTAAGGTTTTGCATAGCGATGGACATTTGTGAGAAGTTCTAATATACAATAGGAATAGTATTTGTAGCGCGGACTTGACGGAGGGAATCACAATTACTTCTATAAAACTTACATCCATAATAATGTGCAATTAAAATATAACCTCAAAATGCTGATTTATTTAAACTGTTAATCTCTACATTAAGCATTATTTTATTAAAAAACCAATGAAGAACTTTCAGTCTTAGTGCATGTTGAAAATAATAATTTTAGTATAATATATTATTATCAATCGTCTGAACGAACTCCAAACGAGCCCTCCTACAATATAATTTCAAATCCGCGCTTTTTAATTTACCTATACGAGAGCAAAATATAGAACCAAAATTGATCTACGATAAAATAAATTCACTAAACTATACACTAATAACTAATACCTAAATAATTAACAACTTATAAGAGTCTCACAATATTAAAAAAAAATATATAGTCAAACGATTAAACTCTGCAAGTCTTACAGACGCGTTAATCGTAGCAATAACATTTAAACCGATAAAAAATCGTAATAAATAGCTTTTAGAGTGAAAGCGCACGAGTGCGATTTGCGATCATCAAGCGATTATATCGCTTAGAACTTACGAACTATATTTACACGGGTGAGCCGAGAAAAAAAAAACATAATTTTCCTTAATTACAATATACACTTGTCTATACATAGTCACGAATCTCATATTATCTATTGCTATCTAAAATGTATTTTTTTCATCGTATATCGTTACAACACTAAAAATGCTCAGTGGAACTTTACACACAACTGGAACTTTCCTGTTTTAATGACTAACTTTAGAATTGATCATTTAAAGTGCTATATTTATTTTCCACAACATTCTCATAGAACTATGAAGACATATTAACAATTGTTTCTCGACGACCATTTGTTCAATTGATTTAAGAGAATATCACAATTTAGCAACGTATTCCATGTAGTTATGTATCATATTCAATTAATTAAGCATCGTAACCGGCTGATATATCACATCGTAGTTTCTCTAAATAAAGCATTTTAGTTAAATTGACGTAAGGTTTGAAATCTGAACTTTTACGTTTTACCACAACACACATAAAGGTGAGTACATTTATTTAGGCCCATCTTAGTATGCTTTAGGAATGTATATGAAACGTGTCGGCGCGGACAGGAGAGCTCCAGGTCACGGAATAAGATTTCACTTAAACTCACAGGATCTGGGTTCAACGATGTGTCTAATTATAAACTTTGACTAACAAACGACG